>JAPQVY010000122.1:53277854-53877854 GCA_028535165.1 Quercus tomentella
GGTGCACCCTCATGCACGTAATGGCACCCACTAGATAGATGGAGTTCCTCTGAGGTGTGGTCTTGTTTCCGTAAAGAGATGTAGCTTTTGGGTAAGGTTATAATTCTAGGATAAGACATATTTGTTCACTAACAGATAAGCCATCCCCAAGGGATGCATAATTGCCTATAACAGATAAGCCATCCCCAAGGGATGCATAATTGCCTATAGATACAAGTTTGGACACAATTATATCTCTCTGCAGATACAAGACTTAACACCTGTGGTCGCCACTCTGACGAGAATGCCATCCACATTAGAGAAAAACACATGCAGCCCCAAACGTAAACCCTTTCAAAAAATCCATGTTGCTGATGAAGTCCGATCCTGACAAGATTAAAATTTCTAATACCATATCACTAAAAAATCATCTCCTATTGACGTAATCATAGTGGCACACCGCACACCATCATTTTCAGATGTTTCTTCTAGTGTCTACCAAGCTATCCACACCCACTTAAAATTATGTAGTTAGTCCTATGAGCTTCCTTACTCATCAACACCCCTTGAGAAATTTTCTCAACATGCAAAGGGGCTTCATGCTCCTCTTACTAGTACTGATGAGCCTTAAATAAGCTTAACAAGTATGCCTTAAGAAGTACAAAAATTTAAGATAAATGATTCTTCCACAAACTCCAAGACTGATTCTGCATCTGAGGCACTTAAAGCTCATAATCTCAACACAATAACTAGTAAAAAGTTTTAACATGAGCACCTGGTGTTGAGCAGCAACTTTGAAAATTTTAGATGGATGGACAGTGCATTGCATCTGTTTCTGTTGGAAATCTATTACACTAGAAGATGGATACATTTGTCATTACCAGTACATTGTGCAAGTTAGGAAGCAAAAAGTAAAACTAAACATGATTTTTATTACTGTTGAAAAAAATAACCTACGTATCGTAGTGTACAACATTTTTACCTTAAATAGGTGAGCCTCATTTTTACCCACAAACTTAACCTAATGGCCTTCCTTTCATTCAGGGAGAGCCCTTAACTTGTGTCAGATAACACCCATATCGATGCAATCATTAACTTTTGTTGCATGTGATAAAACCCTCCTAATCTACTCCCTCAAATCTTGTCAATGCTACTCTACACAATTCACAAATCACCCAACTCTTATTCTATTCTTCTGGGTTCAGCACTCATTCAATATCATATTCAACAAATTGTTAATTAGTATCAATGTGCAAATATCTCATATTTCTGGAATAATAAGAAATTATTGTGCATTTTGATTATTATCACCTGACTCCAATCATACGCCAGATGTTCCATTCAATTACACTGAAGAAGAAGAAGAGGTAATCTACATTCTACGGTACTAAATTTTTATGAAATCCCATTTTACACAATAGTGACTGGTTTTCTTTAACTAGCACACACTCAGCAATAGAATTGCAATAACAAAATTGATATAAAAATACGAACATGCCAAAATAGCAAGAATACAGTCAAGTAGCCCATAGGACGCCCAATAAAGTATAGACACAGTTACTTCAGAGCAATGGGGATTCACATACAAAAACTAAAATCTATAGCACATGTACATGTACAATAAATTATTACAGTACATAGCATGGACGACAATTAACATTCATAAAAACCCATGTCTATAACATTAACAACAGAAATAAGCATCATACAATCAAGCTACATTTAACAGGCACACTCTTCTCCATCTAGTCCTTCATGAGAGCTGGGCTCTTACCTGATACAAGAGTCCACCTTTATCCTATGTACTTTTTCTCCTCAAGTGGTGCAGTACTCGCGGTGATCCCTCAAACAAATCCAACAAATAATTCTCTAAATCATCTGATGTGTACTTTATGTATTTCCCAGCGTGCCTTCCACTCTCTACTTGATTCCCAAACCTTCCCATAAATGAGCGGTAAGCCAGGATCACCTTTTCTAATATAGATATCCTAAGCTCTTCCCGGAGTTGAGCATCAGGGACCTTTCAAGCAGTTTGAACCCTATAGATTTCCTCAAAACATGCTTTGAAATTCTTAAATCTCTCCTTCAAAGCCACCCTCGAGGCATTATTCGAGCTCCCACCAATCCCTTCATCCTTCAAACAATGCAACACCTTGGTCCATGAAGCCTTAAGATAACTTGTAGCGTATTGCCTTATCTGCCCACATCGCTTCCGAACCCAATTATCACCTAATAGCCCACCAAGATCCGAATCTTTCACCTTTTGCACTACATACAAAATATTATTCATCAGAAAAATATATTGCAGTGCACCATCCTCATAGAGCTTCGATTTCTCCTTAAGATTGGAATGTAAAGAGGTTATTAACACCAATAACCGCCTGGCTTCTGGAGTCAATTTCGAGCTACACCTAATAGGATGCGTTGAAAAATGTTTAAATTTGGAGCTAAAATTAGTGCCGGAGCATAAAAACTATGTTTATTTCATGGATTTCAATGACCCTCGGAATAAAGCTAATCCAGCTTACCCACACGCCCCAATTTGTAGTGATGGTTTTGGCACTTTTTAGTCAACCCTTGAGAAAAGTGGGTTGAAACGAGTCAAGTTTGTTGTCGTGAGCGTCGCTGTTGAAGATGCTCTAACGCCACACTAGGAAAAAATTGCGAAACAAACTATTTTTGGGAAAAAATTAGGCGCGTGGCATGTGTTCAAAGTTATTTAGTAAGTTAGACTCTTTTTGAAAGTCGAGTTTGACAAACTCGACTTTGGGCTGGAAAACGAATACTATAGTGGCGTTTTTATAGCAGCGTTTGTAGAAAACGCCACTATAGGGAACCTATAGTGGAATTTTTTACAAACGCCACTAAAAAAACGCCACTATAGTATTCATTTTTCAGCCCAAAGTCGAGTTTGGCAAACTTGACTTTCAAAAAAGAGTCTAACTTACAAAATAACTTTGAACGCATGCCACGCGCCTATTTTTTTCCCAGAAATAGTTTGTTTCGCAATTTTTTCCCACCACACTAACTCAACCAAAATTTTGCCTCATTTCCAAGTATGGAGTCAGCAAGTCATTAAACAGAATTAAAGTCATATTGGTTATGGGTCGATGCAATAGCAAAGCAAACCGAAATCATTAAAAAAAAAAAAAAAAAAAAAAAAAAAAAACAGAAAATTTGTGACTTTTTAAAGACTAGAAAAAAGAACTGCTGTAATTATTTTCTTCATAATTTTCATTGTTTAGTTATAAATATGTAAATTAAAGCATAAGAATACATAAATGCAAAGTTAAATGTAAATTTAAAACCATCCATGATGAATATGTATAGACAATTTTTGTAGTTTTTAATTTTGAATGAATTATTATTTAATTGTTTAGTTATTAATGTCTAAATTAAGTAGATGAACTTGTTAAATATAAAAATGAAATACATGAATATGTAAAATCCTCTCACACGTTATTCTTACAACCATAGAAGGTGCCATTTCACTTATTGGTTTACTACATGACTGATGGTCTTGGTATGTGGCATGAGAGATTCTTCCTTCAGTTTATAATTTTTTTTGAGACCATAGCAGGATTTTTTTTTTTTTTTTTTTGGTTTAATATAAGTGCCTAATGTTTTGTCTATTAATAAAGTGTCATCATAGGAACAGAAAAAATATTCAATATAAATAAGAAAAACTGTGAAAGCGATAAAGAGATATTTTGTCAATTTTAAAACAACGGTTGAATGGAAATTAAATATTTGTGGGAATGGACCAGTTGTTATGCTAGTTATTTAGATGAAGAATTTTTTGTAGGTTCTATGAAAAATTAAAACTATTCATGCTTTCAATTATTACCAATTATTGATCAAACGAAAACAGCAAACTTGATACTTAATTCCCTATTATTTATTTCTATTTAATTCATGAATTCATCATTTGGGGGTGATTAAACAAAATTAAAGTCATGTTTGTTATGGGTCGATGCAATAGCAAAGCAAACCGAAATTATTCCAAAAAAAAAAATTACAAACTTGCACACAATGATTCAAAAAGAAAGAGGGTGTTTTTAAGATAATACGTAATTGTGATAATTAGAGTCCACTGGCAGCCTATGTAAAAAATATGTGTAGTCAACAACAGTTATCTCAAAATTTGAATATCATGTGGTTCTAGAATATTTGGAACATATTTTATTTATAAAATTTCCCCATTTTCCCAACTTGTTTAGGTTTTATATTCTCTTGTATCGTGGGAATGTAATTCAATAAAATTTCATATTGAAAGATAGACACCATAGCTGCTGACATGACTCCATAGTACCTGCTAACCTCCATTTACTAACCTTCATTATGGTAAAAGATCATTTGAAATAACTGGTGGATAACATGAACACCCTACCAATAATATGAGGACTATTTTAGCTAAGAATTTCATTTTAGAGAGACCTAAAGAAATATTCTAGCTTGTGTGAACTTGTAAAAAAAGATCTATTCCTTTAAAAATAGAGATTAGTATTATAAATAGGATGAGGAAATTTTATTGTATTATGCTTTTTGGAAACATAAGGTCACTTTGTAATTAAACTTAAATGAGTGAATTTCATGTAATAAGAGTAGCTATAGGTGGTGGCTGGTATTGATTTTATTAGTGGTTGTGCTAAATTGGACACCAATTTGATTTTCCAAACAACTTTTATTATTAATGAAGCAAAGTATTTTATTTGATTTTTTTGGGACAATATGAAGATATAATAGAACCTTGAAATAAGTTCATAAAGGGAAGAAAATATAAAAGTCCAATATCATTTGCGTCTTTGAAGCTTCTTCTTTTTTGATGACTTGTGTTTTGTAGCTCTTCGACGATTGATTAGATCTCGAAGGAACATGTTATCGTCACTTGTTTCTGCATCTTCAACATTAGAGGCAGAACTCATTGATGGGATGGCACCATTATTGTGTTCTTGTTTTGATCTTTTTTCATCATTATTTGTGCTTGTTAATGGTTTTGTATCCAGAACTTCAAATTTGTTTTTCTCAGAAGTTTGGACTGCGTTTTTCTTGACTTCATAATTCTCCAATGCTTCCTACACCAAAGAATGTTTATTAAAGTACATAGTAGATATTTTTTTTTTTGAATGAATTTGCAAATAAATGTAGAAGTAGAAAGCTTACTATTGTGGTATCACCATTTGGTTTTTTTTTGGGTGGGTCAGCTGGATCATTATTTGTGCCTGTGGATGGTTTTGTATCAAATACTTCAAATGTGTTTTTGTCAGAAGTCTGATCTGGAGTTTCCTTGATTTCATCATTTTGCAGTGGTTCCTAAAACACAATATGTGGTTTAAAACATAATATTTGGATTTGCAAATAGGCTTAAGTTTTTAATAGTTAACAGCTTACTGTTGCAATATGATCAAGTTTCATTGCCGTTTCGTCATTTGAAATGTTGTCAAACACCTTTTCAATTGTATATAATTCCCATCCTTCCTTCCAATTATAGTTGTTAAGCTTTAGTTGGAACACAAATGTTTTTCCAATGAGCTTCTCTATTTCATTTGGTAGGGTGGAATTTGCATTCATCTGATAAAATATTAAATGTAAATTTGTATATTCTTTTCAAATTAAACGAAAGATTATATATGCTAATTGTATGATCTTACAGTTGCATATTTGTTTGATAGTTCTCTTGCTGTTGTGTGAAGTAATTTTTCAGCTTCCTTGTCAAACAAAATAAATACGGCACGCTCTGTTCCATCATCAACGTTGAGTTGAATTCTATACCTGCATGTATAAATATATAATTTGTATCATTTTTGTTTGATAAATATTTTTTTTTTTTTTGTTTTATGTTTACATATATTGAATGATTCTAAAATTGGTAATTTATATTTTACCTCGGAATTGGAAAATTAGAGTTACTTTTGCAATGGCTACACCAAAAATCATTTTCAAATTTAACTTTTTTGTTGCACTTTGCGCATCCGATATAGTACCATCCAAAGTTTTTTTCAATATTTTCAATTGTTGCAAGGCATGTGAAGACATTTTCCTACAATATAAAAGAAAAAAAGAAATGTATTTAGTGTTAAGCTTATTGAGAACTAAATATATTATTGGTCTAACGTTATTGGGAAAAAATGTTGATTACCTGATCATCTGATGTCCATTCCAAGGATGTTATTTCCTTGATTGTTCTTCTATTTTGTGTGATTCTTTTTTCAACTGATATTTCTTGCTTGAATTGTAGAGGAATGCCCCAAGAATCACATTGTCTCCAAGTGAGTCAAAATGGCCATTCCTCTTGAAGAGACGACAGTTCCCAATTTCAATATGTTTTGCAATGACAATTAATAAGAGCCAAGGTCAAAAATAATAAAAATAATAAAAAAAGGATTTTCAACTTTAGTAGCAAAAAAAAAAAAAAAAGGAATTATAGGGCTGTATTGGGAAATTTTCTCCAGCTGCTACAATATTGCCTAATTTTGCACTACATGATTGTCACACTATTATACAGCACTTTGTAATATACTTGAAACAATAATATTATCCAACTGAAATCCAAGCTACCTAAATATCAAAGAAAATTCATCTCAACATGAATGCCCCCCTCCCCAACCTTTCCAAATGAAAAAAAAAAAAAAAAAAAAAAAAAATCCCAACTTTAGTAGCAAAATTTGGATCTACCAAACCCAGGTTTGCTAGAAACTTCAATCATGTAGTCATTGACATGCATTACTACAATCTCTATTTAGGTGAGTTTAGCAACATGAATGTACAATTTTATGCACTAAAAACCGTAACAACTTCCAATGGCCCCCTTAGTTTTGTAAACCAATCTTATGCAGTAGTGGCAGCCACTACTATTGTCTGGTATAAATCATTAAAAAATCAAACCTTCTTCTCAATATCCCATAAACTTTCAAATGCATAATCTCAAAGACCATTGTGATTCAATTCATCTCCTTTCTACCATTTAAACCTATCCTATTTGCAAAACCTGAAATTGTATTCAAAAGTTAAATACCAAAACATTAAGACCAAGTCCAAGTTCAATACCAATCCCACCACCAATAGTCTACTAAATCTGTAAAAATATTTAACATATTTGAAGATGTAAACAATTCTTTGCCTTTTCCTCTTTGATAGTACATTAGGATATCAATCTCAGAATTTCTCAATTATCCAATAAATGTATGAAACACAAATTACACTCCATATCAAATGCACGTAGCCTCACACACCTTGTCAATTTGTCAATTTCTAGTAGTTCAAGCAGTTTATACTTCTCCTATTATGGTAGAAATTATGGATTTGATTAGGTCATGAATAATGCATTCAAACCATATCTTTTCATCATATTGAGTTGTAGTTTGAAGCAATTCATTAATTTTTTTTTCCTTTTTTTTTTTTTTTTGTCATTATTTTATGTACCCCAACAATAATTTGCACCAAAAATTAGCCGTCAGTGAAATTTTAAACAATGTCTCTCTCTCTCTCTCTCTCTCTCTCTCTCTCTCTCTCTCTTTTGGGGACCCTATAGCTACATCATGTGTACTTTTTTTTTTTTTTTTTTGGCTGGATGCATTATGTGTACCAATGGGTGAAGGAAGAAAAACTTTCTACAAAATAGGAATTTTTTTTTTTTTTTTTTATATTTTATACTCTTCTACATTATCTCATCGAAGTCAAAACAATCTTTTGCACTCAATTGTTTAAAAGATTGCCCTTGTCGGCAGCAAGTAACAATTGGTTCAACCGTCAAAGGTGTCACATTGTGCAATTTTATCTGGAATTTTGTCTTATGATGATACTAAGTCCTATGTAGTTTCAACCAATATCCAACATTCAGGCAAAGGGAACATTCAAGTAGTTTGTGTGACAAAATAGTAAACATACACAACCTGCCTCAACTTGATATACAAACCTTGTAGATATCAATGGCTCGACATCTAACAACTCCTCACCATTAAAGTTGACGGTGGCCTTGAACCTAAAAAAAAAATGTATACCTCTGTTTCTGGAAAACCAAAAAAAAAAAAAAAAAAAAAATATATATGGAATATTATCAAACTATGTCCCTCAGTCATGGAATATAAGCAATCGAGAGAGTTGAAAACTCACCTTTAAATCCCCTTGGAATGGATGAGACATGCCACCAACACTTTATACTTCACTACTTTAGAGTCTTACATTCTTCCAATAAGCCACAACACATTTAAAAAATGACACCTGAGATATTTCCAAATAAACCAAGGTAAAATAAAATACTTTTTTGGGCAGTAAAATTATAGCACTATTGAAATGACCTTCAGGCAATCTCACAAACACATCAATGGCATGCCAAGGATGCTCAAATAATATAAACACAAAGACGAACAAACGAAAAAAAATAAAATAAAAATAAAAGCATCTCATATTAATATAAATAGAGCATAAAAGTTTTGCACCCAAAAAAAAGAATTGAAACAGAGAATAAAAGTTTTGCACCCAAAAAAAGAATTAAGATGTAGAGATACCTCAACCAAAGCAGGGAGGTTTTGTCAGCAGTTATAAGCCGTGTGGAAGGAATAAAGGGAGGAAGGAAATCAGATAGGCAGCCGTTATTGAGAAACGGTAGAGCAGAAAGGTAGGTAGCTTTCAAACTCTCTGTTTTCTCAAGCAATACCTAAAGGCTTTAAAGTTTTTTTTTTTTTTTTTTTTTTTTTCCTTTAAGCTTCCCTCTACGTTGCATATTTCAAAACCCTGAACATAGTATTTCAAAACCCTGAACGCTTCCCTTTTCTTTGATTTTTTTTTCCTTTCTTCCAAACCGGCTTGAACGTACGTTTTATTTTTTTTTTATTTTTTTTTTTCCCCTTTAATCTCCCCTCCACATTACATATTTAAAACCCTGAACGCAATATTATCCTCCCTTTAAGCTTCCCTTTAAGTTTCTTTTTTCTTTTTTTTTTTTCAAACCGGCATGAATGTTTGATATCTTCAAAACCCTGAACGCAATATTTTTTTTGAAACCTAACCCTGAACGCAATATTATCCTCCCTTTGAGCCTCTCTTTTTTTTTTTTTTTTTTTTTTTCCTTTAAGCTGAACTGAAAAGGCGTTGGGTTGGGCTTGATAGTGGAACTAAATAAATAAAAGGTGGGCTGGATTAATTATACAAATTTATTATAGGGTGATAGTGGGAGTAAATAAATAAGTAGTGGGCTGGGATTTATAGGGCTGTAAATTATAAAAACCATTTAAAAATTGAAGGAATTTTTTTTTTAAAAAGAAAATGACGTGGCAGCTGATGTGGCGCAACGTGAGAGCAGTAGAATTAAACACTACGCTTCAGCTTTTAGTAATATATTGATTAATTATACAAATTTATTATAGGGTGATAGTGGGAGTAAATAAATAAGTAGTGGGCTGGGATTTATAGGGCTGTAAATTATAAAAACCATTTAAAAATTGAAGGAATTTTTTTTTTAAAAAGAAAATGACGTGGCAGCTGATGTGGCGCAACGTGAGAGCAGTAGAATTAAACACTACGCTTCAGCTTTTAGTAATATATTGATTAATAAAAATAGAGCATAAAAGTTTTGCACCCAAAAAAAAAGAATTGAAACAGAGAAAAAAAGTTTTGCACCCAAAAAAAGAATTAAGATGTAGAGATACCTCAACCAAAGCAGGGAGGTTCTGTCAGCAGTTATAAGCCGTGTGGAAGGAATAAAGGGAGGAAGGAAATCAGATAGGCAGCCGTTATTGAGAAACGGTAGAGCAGAAAGGTAGGTAGCTTTCAAACTCTCTGTTTTCTCAAGCAATACCTAAAGGCTTTAACGTTTTTTTTTTTTTTTTTTTTTTTTTTCCTTTAAGCTTCCCTCTACGTTGCATATTTCAAAACCCTGAACATAGTATTTCAAAACCCTGAACGCTTCCCTTTTCTTTGATTTTTTTTTCCTTTCTTCCAAACCGGCTTGAACGTACGTTTTATTTTTTTTTTATTTTTTTTTCCCCTTTAATCTCCCCTCCACATTACATATTTAAAACCCTGAACGCAATATTATCCTCCCTTTAAGTTTCTTTTTTCTTTTTTTTTTTTCAAACCGGCATGAATGTTTGATATCTTCAAAACCCTGAACGCAATATTTTTTTTGAAACCTAACCCTGAACGCAATATTATCCTCCCTTTGAGCCTCTCTTTTTTTTTTTTTTTTTTTTTTCCTTTAAGCTGAACTGAAAAGGCGTTGGGTTGGGCTTGATAGTGGAACTAAATAAATAAAAGGTGGGCTGGATTAATTATACAAATTTATTATAGGGTGATAGTGGGAGTAAATAAATAAGTAGTGGGCTGGGATTTATAGGGCTGTAAATTATAAAAACCATTTAAAAATTGAAGGAATTTTTTTTTTAAAAAGAAAATGACGTGGCAGCTGATGTGGCGCAACGTGAGAGCAGTAGAATTAAACACTACGCTTCAGCTTTTAGTAATATATTGATTGATTGATGAGGAAGTAGCGCCTAGGAACTTTCTTATATAATGTGTATTAAAAGTAGGTTAGGTTAACCATTCATTTTGAGAAAATTTTTATAAAAAATTTAAAAAATTGTCAAAATAGTTAATTATTTTTTTTCATAAAAAAATTTCTAAAATAGTTTACTAATGTATGCCCTAAGAGCATACGTTAATAAATCCCTTAAAAGTATCTCTTTTTTTCTTATAAAAAAAAATCTCTTTTTTATTATTATTATTTTTTTTTTATGGGATTGGGTTGGGCACAGTTTTAGTCAAACATTGAGATAGAAATTTCTGTGGTCTTTTTTAGTGTTTATTATTGTGTGTGGCTTTCATTTGCATTCTTGGTCCATTATTTGTGAGGGCTACCCTGCTTTTAAAGCTTTTTGTAGACAATTGGATGTCAATGTTAACAATCTGGATCTTTTAATGTTTTCGTTTTATCCATTATTTTGTATCTTTTTTTGTTTTTGTTTCTTGTACTAAAAGTACATCATAATTTTTGTGTCTAGATAATAGTAATAGCCCAACACAAAATTCTTAATGTGCCCATGATGGATGTTGATGCACCTAAGGATCTCAGTTGCATTGTTGAGTTTGTGGTGATTGATTTGCCAAAGCTTTGAACGAGCTCATAAACAATGATTTATGTTCATGGTCATTGTGGAACTTCCAACACTCATAGACCTCCAAATAGGCATGGTTTGGTTCATTTGAGGATGCTGATGCACTTATGTCAGTTGCATTGATAGATTATTTTTGAGGGTGATCTCTAAAAAGTTTCATGATGCTTTTGTTGATTGTGGAAGAAAACATGCACTTTTGATTTAGCAGCAACGCAACCTAAGAATGTATGATCAGTAGTTACTCCCTAAACAATTTATTTTGACTTTCTAATTATCTTTATGAATTCTATGATCTGTACAAGTTCTATTTCTATTAGAGGGATGGGGTTAACACACTTTGATCTGCAATGAAATAAGAGTGGTTAGTGTTGCAAAATTAATTCTCGAGTTTGGCTCAGAAATTTATAATCTGCATTCTAAGGCTAAGCAGTAAGCAAGGCATGCATTAGAGACTACCAAACTAGACAACATATAATTTCAACGGAGACTAGCATCAAATGTAGTTCAAGGACTAAATCGATAGGCACCTAAAAAAGTGGGATTGTCTAGCTATAGGACTTCCGGTGCTCAAATTCAATGGACATCTTGATTGAAAGGCGAAACTCATCTTTAACTTGAGAATTCCTCCAAATTGGGTTTGAGCCTCCAACCCATGATGTGTTAATTATAAGACCATTCTCATGTATTAAATCACATGCATTAAAACATTGAAACAAATTACATGATCATCTAGTTGGTCATGTGACTATAAATAAAAGTGAATTGTCTTTTAGGTTGCCATTTAAGTGGGTGGAAGGAAATTCTACCCTTTTAACTTCGCTAAAAATCTGATGGGTTGTTCTCTAGGGCTACCAACAATTGAGTTCCATCCCTTTCCCTTCTGTTTTGTTAATTATTAGGACTTAGGAGCTTGTAATCGACGACCTCATAATGCCTTGTTGGTGGTTCTCATTTGATTGCTTTAAAACTTGAATTTTTTTAATAGATATTATAAAATTAAAAACTTATAAATAGGAGAAAATGGGCAAATGCCCATTTTTTTAAAAAAAAATCCAACATTTTGCCCCCTTTCCCAAATTAATTAGGAAAATGCACCTATTTTGAAACTCGATTTTCTCAAAATCGAGTTATAAAAAAAAAATTCTGGAACCCTATAGTGGCATTTTGTAACTCGATCTCCATGAAGTCGAGTTACATGCAATTTTTTTTCTTTTTTTTACCTATAACTCGACTTCATGGAGATCGAGTTACAAAACGCCACTATAGGTCTTTAAAACGTCACTATAGACTCCTTAAAAACGCCACTATAGGGCTTAACTTGATTTTGAGAAAATCGAATTTCAAAAGAGGGGCATTTCCCTAATTAGTTTGAGAAAGAGGGCAAAATGCTGGATTGTTTTTTTAAAAAGGGCAAAGGCCAATTTTTTCCCTTATAAATAATTGTTTTTACTATCACCATATTTTTTAGATGGTATTCAAATCGACAACCAGAGACTATACCGTTAATCTACCTGAATCCAAAAAATATGATTATTAACTGATTTGGGGGAACTAAGATTATGTTTCTTTTCTCTTAAAAAATTGTATTTCTTCTAAGGACCAAAATATGGTCTTCTGCCTAGGCCCAATTGAACCATGCAACAAACACTATATGAGAGGGTGGTCCATGGGATTTGATGTCACGGAAGCTGAAAGAAAGCATACACGATACTCTCTTGATAGAACAGAAACTAAACTATTAGTTTCTAGTAGTAAACCTTGAATCCACGAGGGGTTTCTCTGAATTCACATGGAGATAAACTGGAATCCACCAGAGAAAGAATTTGACAAAAGTTTGTGTTTATTGATAATAGTCTGAAAAACTGAATTGCCTTTCGAGGCTATAATGCGTTTAAATAGTAAAAACAAAACCTAGGCAACTAGAAACCCTAAAGCGGCTATGAAAGCATATAAAACTCTAATTTGATTAAAAAACATTAAAAGCACCTAAAAATAAGGAAATAAATAACCTTTTTTTTTTTTTTTTGAGAAACCTGCTTCATTAATAAACACCGAAATCAGCCAAAATCGGCTAAAAGTACATCAACTACTTGTGGTGGAACATCCTCCATCCACACAGAAAAATCATTAAGTCTTGCATGTTTTGCTAAAAAATGAGCAACTGAGTTACCTGACCTACGGGTGTGAGAAAAGGAAACACAATTGCAAAAGGGTAAATAATGTTTAATAGATGAGATTAAATGGCCAAAAGATGAAAAAGACTCCTCTTCCTTTCTTAAGGCAGAGATCACCACCTCTGAATCTCCCTCGACAATAAAAGAGAGTAGGTTAAGGTCCATAGCCAATGTGATAGCTCGAACTGTTGCTACAGCTTCGACTTCATCTGATGAGGATGGGAGCTTGATTTTCTCCGCCACAGAAGCAATCACCTTCCCTTGAGAGTCATGGACTACCACTCCCACCCCTGCTTCCTCCGTATCAGTAAACACTGCCCCATTGAAATTAATCTTCAGAAGTTGCGGAGGAGGAGGCTCCCATTTGGGTCTTAAAAAGACTAAAATTAAATAATTATAAAATTTAAAGAAACCGTGTCCTACATCAAGATTATTAATTGCTCATGGTTAGGCAGACAATTGGTAGACTTAAACCTAGTCCTGCAATAATGGAACACCAAATGCAGCAAGGAGGACCTTTTGGGTCAAGCCATATGGGCCCTGCAATGTATCTAATGGCTTGGAAAGATAATGAATAGATAAGATGTTAGAAATTCGGAGAAATTACACTTTATCATCTTAAACTATACACCAAATTACATTTTACACCCTAAACTATCACACTTTTCACACTTTACACCCCGATATTACTTTTACTATTAAGTTAGACATAAATTAATAGCACATGACTTGCACATGATTTTTACTTAGATAGCACACTATTTAAAGACCAAAACACCCTTTTCACACAATTAAAAACAAATGCTTTCTTTCCTTTCTTTTTTTCCAGGTCTCTCTTTCTCGTCCAACAACTCTTCTCCTCTTTCTCATTGTCCAGTTGCTCCTTTCCCCAAATCAAACGTAAAAGTTATATCTAAACCCAACAAAATGGGACCCCTTCTAAGCATAGTGGTTGATGAAACTATACCACCTTCCATGGCTGCCTTGCATCTTAATTTCCGTAATGGCCAAATAGTAAAACCATCCAAAACATAATGTTCTGCAGATTAACAGTCAACCAGGTAGATACCAAAGCCTTAATGAGTTTGGGAACCAAGTTAACCACTAGGATTGTTAATACGACTTGTGTAATCTTTTAATAGTGTAGTGATTCAATCTTCATTCTTCGGTTAATCGGTTCCTACTATTCGTCATGTTGAACTCGTAGTGGCCCAGTTCGTATGTGATCTTGATTTTGCAACTATTCGACCTTTCAAGCATGGCCCAACAACTAAAGCTTTTACCCAAAACGTACGGAACCATATTGATCTGTGTTATGGAGCGTTTCTTATATATCATATTTTGTTTTGGTACCGTTGATGATTTTGTTTTGGACTTAGAGATAACTTGTATGTTTGATTTGGGGGAGAGGAACAACTGAACAATGAGAAAGAGGAGAAGAGCTAGGCGAGAGAGAGGGGAAGAGCTGTTGGGCGAGAGAGACCTGAAAAAAAATAAATAAATAAAAAGCATTAATAAATAAATAAAAAGCATTTGTTTTTAATGGTTTGTGAAAAGGGTGTTTTGGTCTTTAAACAGTGTGCCTCCTAAGTAAAAATCATGTGCGAGTCATATGCTATTAATTTTTATCTAATTTAACTGTAAAAGTAATACTATGGTGCAAAGTGTGATAAGTGTGATAGTTTATGGTGCAAAGTGTGCATTCAAATAGTTTATGGTGCAAAGTGTAATCTGATGTATAATTTAGGGTGGTGAAGTGTAATTTCCCCTAGTAATTGGTCATGGTTATGTAGACAATTGGTAGACTCAAACCTAGTCCTGCAATAATGGAACACCAAATGCAGCAAGGAGGCTCTCTTGGGTCAAGCACTCAAGCCATACGGGCCTGCAATATAGTTAATGGCTAGGAAAGATAATGAATAGATAAGATGTTGAATTAAGTTACAACAACTAACATTGAACTCCAATCCCTCATAGAAGATCCATGAGTTTCAGACCAGACATGGAAATTTTAGGGTCACGCTTGTCTAGAAGCATGTGGGGTTCATAGGCTCCAATCACTTGGGAACACTGTCAGCTGAGAAGTAGTTACAGGACAGAGCCCGCTCATCTTTCATCACCAAATTTAAATCTATCCAAAAGTAGAGGCATTACTTGCAAGTTGTGGAGCTACATTTTCAAAGTTATCTCTAAATAACTGAAACATAATTGACATTTAAACCACAAACAATGGTGGAAATGTGCCTTTCATTCTTACAGTACCTTCCTTCAACTGAAACCGCATATAGGGGCAGAACAATCAATGACTAGTAAATGACAACAATCCTACATATTTGCCATAGTTTCCCGCCAAAACTGGCAAAGACGACATTGCTATTGGATAAGATCAAATGGTAGATACATATAATCCACTACTAAAATATGCTTGGAGCAGCTTCTGTAGTGACACCTAAGGTTTCATGATTTAAATAGTAGAGCAAGTCCAATTCATTTATAACTAAAGCACTTTGTTAACACAGCAGAACACTCATTGAATTTTAGGCCAAATAAAGGACTGGATTTCCTCCTTGTTGATTGCTTTGTAGTTGATTAGATGATTATCCCAAGCTTCAAAATTCTAGTGTAAATCAGATGTGTGTATTGTGTACACACTTTTTACTTATAATTTACACATACAACTCAACAAAAAATTAGACCTCACTACTCACATAGCAGGAGCAGTTCTACATATTTAGATTTTTTGTTTCTTTTGAAAGTAGAGGTGAAACACACACACAAACTCAAGAAAAATATTACACCTCGCTACACACACACACTAGCTTTGGCCATCCCAACTTGTTTTTCCTTTTTTTTCTTCTTGTGCATAAAATCCCAAAATGCTTATTAACTATTTAGCATAAAGGTTCGAGACATCTCCGGGTCATTCCACTGGGCCTCATTTCTTGCTTTGCAAACATCCAACTCATTTCTTACTATGCTCTTTCTGCTTTCAAAGTATAAAATGAAAAGTGTTCCTGTGGTTGATTTGGGTGAAGGTAAAATTGAAAACATCATCACACAATCTGCTGTCATTCATATGCTAGCAGAATGTGCTGCACTTCAGTGGTTTGAAAGTTGGGGAACCAGGAGATTATCTGAGCTCAGACTTCCAGTGATGACACCAAATCGTATTATCAAGGTGTATTTCTCTTCTCAGTTTATGTTTGTGATACTAAGTTTGTTATGTTCATTCTCACTGCATAATGATTAACCTTTGCTTGTAAAGCCATAATTATACAAAGTTTTTATGCATTAAGAGATCAATCTTAAAACATACATCTATATTTGGAATTGGAAGTTACATTTATTTTAAGGCATTTTTGTTGATACATTTAACCTTTAAGTTATATAAATTACGAGGATTTTAAAAACAGATCAATGTAACTAGATTAAATAGAAATTGTTGTGTGCTTTGTTAGTGTTTATTATGGTGTGTTAGCTCTATATACATTCTTGGGATGGTGTGTTAGCTCAATATGCATTCTTGTCCCATAACCTGCACTTTTCATAAAATAAATAAATTGTGAGGATTTTCAATTTTATTTTTGTCCTGACTTGGTCTACAAAAATGCCCTATGGTGAAAAGGGTTTGATTGCTTGCCTTCATTTGCTAAGAAAATGTCTTTTATGTTTTATCAATGATATTTGAGGCTTTGAGCTATTAGAAATATTCATGGTCAGGAAACTTGATAATTATTGGGATGAAGATTAGCCTAGACGCATGTTCACATCTTAATAAATTCTCTTATAAGATTAATTTTTAATGTAGGTCCACGAGGATGGATTGGTGCTCCAGGCAATTAAGCTGATGAGGAAAAAGGGGATTGGAGGGATTCCTGTTATTGAAAAGGGTAGTAGCAAGGCAGTGGGTAATATAAGCTTAAGAGATGTTCAGTTCTTGCTAACTGCTCAAGAAATCTACCATGATTATAGGTTTGTAGCCGAGCTAATTTCCAAAATTGTGCGTCTTTTGTTACTGTTATGTCTAATGTTTGATCCTTGAAGTTCTAAAGGAAATAATTTGTGATGGCAGTAAGATGGGTTACTTGGATAACTCTACCTGCCCTCTTGCAATCCCTAGAATTAATGACATTACAACCAAATTGATTGCCAAAGTTTTGAAGGAGCTCATAAACAATAAAACTTTAGTCATGTTCATGGTCATTGTGGAACCCTCAAAACCAGCCAACCTCCATGATCCTTTGATACATGCGTCATGATTTCGTTCATCTGTTTGCGTACATGATTGGCTTATAAATTTGACTAATTGTCTATTTTGTGCATCATAAATCTTATTCTAATTGAAAGTCCATGTTTAAATCAACATTAATCTATATATAAAATAATAGGTGAAGCAGAGAGAATCTCAAATTGCAATTTCAAATTAAAACTCTAATTTTGTGACATGTGTCCAGATTGCAACTCCAAATTAGAACTCTAATTGTGTGCCACGTGTACACACCAATTTCAGTCAATTAACGCTGTGCTATATTTTTGTTTTTTGTTTTTTTGGGTGAATAAAACATTCTGCTCTTCACACCCGCGTATTTTCAGGTTCACCTCCCCTTCTCAAAACCCAAAATCCTTCATCTCCTTCAATACACAGCTCCCCTCTTCTTCAATGAATGCTATGGAATTTCAAAAGAATATCTCAGTATCAATGATGCATGCCTTTTGGTATTTCTGTATCTTATATAGGAAGAGGTTCTGCATCTATTCCGATTGTACTTTTCTTCATAGTTTTAATGGTCTTGGTGGTTCTGCATCTATTCCGATTGTATTTTTCTTCATAATTTTAATGGTATGGTCTTGGTTTATGCTCTGCAAAACGAATTCTTCCTAAGGTTTGATTACTCCTTTCTTTCATCTGCCTATGTTTTTCTTCCTTTTTGTGAATAATTTTTATTCTTTAATTATATAAGTTTTTTTGTTTTCGCATGTTTATTTTCTGTTTCATTAGTTTCTCCTTTTGTCACACAAAAAACTTCCACCTTCATCATTGGCGCTCTCTCTCAAAGCCCAAAACCAAAGCCAGCAACGCACACACATATCATTCCAAGCAAACCCATTTAAAAGCAAAAAATTTCTCTCTTTTTTTGTATTTTTGATTATCTTCTTCTTATTTGTCCATACACAACGCAAAAAACCCTTTTTCCCAATCATGCTTTCACAATTTTCTTTTCAGGGGTTTTGGATTTTAGCTCAGTAGTGAATTTTACTTTGATCGATGGCCAGTGGGCATGTCATTAAACGCGCCAAGTACAAGACCTCACCCAAAGGCGTTGGTACTCCTGGTGTTTTAAAAATGGTATATTGGGAATGCATAATTTTTTTGTGGGTTTTAAAAAAAAAAAAAATTATTTTTTTATACCCACTTCATAAATGTTTGAACTTTATGGTTGGATTATGATATTATTAGTTTATTGTGCAATTTCCCTATCTGGGTCTTGGTTGATTTTAGTGAAGAAGCTATGAGCAAGTGTTAATTTTTATTTTAGCCATTCTTGGTTTTATGGTAGTTTTTTGATATGATGGGTGAACACATAATGCTCAATACATTCTTTCTGTAATTTGCTAATTGGGTTTTGGTTGATTTTGCGTATTTGATTAATGTTCTTGAAAAAACTATGAGCTATGTGGCCAATTTATAATGTTTGTATGCTATGGTTAGTTTGTAAATTGATGGTGAACACATAATGCTGTATTAGTTTATCGTGCAATTTGCCAATGGGTCTCAGTTGATTTTACGCATTTGATTAATGCTTTTGGGGAGGAAACTATGAGCAAATGTTGAAGAAGCTATGAGCAAGTGTTAATTTTTATTTTAGCCATTCTTGGTTTTATGGTAGTTTTTTGATATGATGGGTGAACACATAATGCTGAATACATTCTTTCTGCAATTTGTTAATTGGGTTTTGGTTAATTTTGCATATTTGATTAATGTTCTTGAAAAAACTATGAGGTTTGTGGCCAATTCATAATGTTTGTATACTATGGTTAGTTTGTATACCTGATTGCGTAATAGTATATTCTGATTTACCATAAAAATTTGTTCGTAACTTATATGATAAAGGGTCTTTAAACAGCTTATTGTCATCTATGTTTTTACAGTTTATGCCCTTATTTGGTGTGCTTTTTTCCTCCACGGGAGATTGTTATAAAATTGGGGAACTTTGTTGCCAACGAACTGAGGCTTTTTAACTACTTATTTTCTTACCAAAGGTTAGCTCTTTTTTATTGTTTATGTTATTATTATTGGTCAATTATTTGATAGGCTGTTCATATTCTATTTATTAGAGGTTTTAATGTTTTCATTTTAACGGTAGTCACAATTGTAATTGGGAAACTCTGTTGCGAACGAACTGAGGCTTTTTAACTACTTATTTTCTTATCAAAGGCCAGCTCTTTTTTATTGTTTATGTTATTATTATTGGTCAATTATTTGATAGGCTGTTCATATTCTATTTATTAGAGATATAAATCTAGACTAAATATGTGTTGTAGTGTAAAGTCTAAGGTTCCCGTTTGGTAGAGTAGTTTAACAACATATTTTCAATTTTTAAACAACATTACATGCATTTTCACACACTTTATCACTCACACGTATTTAAAAAAAATACAACAATATTACTAGAATAACATTACCAAACGGCTCCTACATCTGAAAGTCAAAACATCTATGTGGCATTTAAAAAAAAAAAGGTTTGTAAACATCTATCCCAAATTCAATTGAAGTGGAAATTGTTCTAAGTGTTCATGTGGTGGGATTTCCATCAATCCACGTTTCATCCTTTTGTCAAAACATGTAACATGCTTTCGAGGAATTGACACCTAAGGCACAGATCAAATAATTGCCCAAAAAAGGAAAAATAGCCAAAAACAAAAAAGAAAAGGTAAGGTAGAGATTAAAGATGCAACTGTAATGATTCAGAATGGGGAGAAATTATTTTATGCGTCAATAATCGCTTGTGTGTATATATAGTCATATGCATAAAACGAGTCAACCTTAAAAAAAAAAAAAGTTAAGATTCAAATTATTTCTTGTGTTATAGTTTTTCACAATATTACATGCTGGTTTTATTTTACATTGTTTTTAAAGTAAAACTTCAATTATCATTTTTAATAGTATCTCTAATACATTTACATTTTATTGCAGCTGTGCGGTATAACAATGTCCAAAGGATACAGCTTTCTTGATCAAATATTTGATGCTAAGGAGACATGGAGAATTAGAGTGAGAATATGCAGAATGTGGAAAGCAGTGAATAAGAGAAGTGGAAATAACTTCATCAGTCTTGACATGATCTTTATCGATGAAAAGGTTATCATACTTGACAACAATAAAATGTTTGAATCTTTCAACTATTCGTTGTATTTGTAATATAATATATAAACTAACTTTTGACTTCCATTTTCCTTTTTACAGAAAAACTTAATGCATGCAATTGTAAGAAAGAATGTGTTTCAGAAATTTAGTACCATCCTACGTGAAGGAGGAACCTTTATCATTTCAAACTTTAAAGTAATCGTGACAAATAAAGGTTATAGACCAGTTTCAAATGACCTGAACATCATTTTCCTCTTAACAACTTCGGTTAAGGAGTGCAATGAAGAAAGTGAACTCATACCTATGCATGCCTTTGAATTTGCAACATATGATTGTATCAACAATCGTTTGAATGACAATTCTTACCTAACTGGTAAATTATGTTTTACTTCACCTCTTCCCCATTTTAATTAATCAAAATTCATCCTTCAAACATTATTTTTTACGTGTACAAACTTGCAGATATGATTGGCAAACTTACTGCTGTTGGACCCATTGTACAAGTTCACTTTCACAACTGCTCTACAAATATAAGAAATCTCCAAATTCTACTACCTGAGTAAGGAACATTTCATTTTACTCCCATTTACCTCAAAATAATTCTTTTGTTTCTTCATGTGACTCTGTTTGCTATTCTGACAAAATTAAATGATAAAAGAAATATATGAATGTCTCTGAACCCATGCACTTTTATTTCTATTCATCTTCCTTCCAACTGGGTTTGAGCCCACCACCCTATTTATATGAAAAACTATCCTTTTTAAATATTTGAACTATAAATATCTACTTGAAAAGTACTTCTATCTCAGTTTGAACACTAATGACCAGATTGGACTTTTGAACCTGGCTGTGTTGCACATTTATGGTTATAGAGTTCAACTCTATTATAATTAATCGAATATAAATGTTAAGTTTTATTTCAGTAACATTCAATAATTATTATTAATTTTATAGTATGGATGGGAAGCCGGGTTGGGTTAAGACCTTCCAGTCTTGCACACACTGTTAAGTTGACTAGGTACCATTTCTAAATGGAGTTTAGAGAGGGCTGCACTGAATATAATTCTATTTAAAAATTGAACATGAGATGCACATTGCACCCATCATAAAAGTTATACTTGAATTTCAAATTGCATATTTTGAAATCTTTCAGACTATTTAATGGAGATGGTTTCAGTAATATTGGACTCAATGCTACAATAGGTATTGGTTATGGCATGTGATTTTGGCAAGCCTGCCATGAAACCATGCTATTAAGTATCAAAACTGTGAAAATTATTTAACAATGTTCCCAATTCCTTTATGTGATCACTTATTCAACACGTTTATCTGTTAAGTATTAGTTTACTATGGTTCTATTATTCAATTAAATTTGTTTGTTTGAAGTAACTTCTTTCTCCTTTTAGGCTTCCTATGTGTTCCCTTTTACTTTACATGGTTGTGTAAATATAGAGGTGAATTGCTTATTCAAGTTTTCCACTCTTTCAATTATTAACACTAGGATTGTTTTTAACTACTGTATTTAATCATGAATGGTAGCAAATCTCACATTTTAATGTCTTTTGAATGCTATAATGTACCATTAGGGACAAAGAGATAAAAATATCATTGTGGGATGAAAGTGCTGCAACAATTACTGAAAATGACTTTCAAAGAAGATGAAGGTCCTTATATAATTATTGTTACTTCAACAACTGTAAAAGCATTCCAAGGTACTGAAAGATAGGTAGTATATGTATATATAACACTTTTTATATAATAAAAAAAAAATGTGTATAACAAATTCTTCAATGTGTTTTATGGTTTTTTTTAATAAGGCAAACTGAATCTTAACACCACAAGTGCAATTAAAGTTTACGTCAATTTGGACATTACAGAGGTTTCTGAGCTCATTGACAGGTTTATAAATATTTACTTTACTAATTCTCTATGATGGATTATGAATGGATTGTTTTAATTAAAAATTTTATCTCTTCCTTTCTTCAGATATAAAGTTGTTGAGGATGAATACGATAATGTTGTTCGATCTATTCCAGCACATGACAAAAAACCCAAATCTGAATCAGAATTGATATTGCAAACTACGATGTCATTGGCAGAAATTAAAGCATTGGAATGGGTGGAAGGAGTCAAGGTTTTCTTTATCTTGAACTATTTCAAATCTAAATCTTTATTATTCAATCAAAACTAACTAGAATGACTAATTTTGCAGGAAATATTTTTTAACTGTTATGCGGATATTGTAAACATAGAAACAGAATTTGGGTGGAATTATATCTCATGTCAACTTTGCAAGCGAAAAGTAAAACAACAAAATAATATGTTTTGGTGCAACACTTGCAATTCTGAATCTCAGTTCCCTATGCCTAGGTGACTAAATTCTACATTGTTTATACTATATAACTGTTCAAATGACTGCATAGGAAAACAAAATGAAGCACACTTTCTAACTTCTCTCATTATTATATATAGTTACAAACTACAAATCCAAGTGAAGGATCATACTGGGACAGCTTCTTTTGTTCTTTTTGATAAAGATGCAGAAAAAATAATTCAAAAACTGCTATGGAACTTTCTTCAAAAGTATCTAATCTAAATTCTTAACCACTTCCAATTTTATGCTTAAACATAATGTTTTTATTATACTAACAATTTATGGGCCTTACATCATGTTGTGCAGAATCAAGAGCCAAATAAAGTACCTCAAGAAATTCAAAGCTTGCTTGGAAAATCTTATACATTCCAAATAAAAGTTGATGATTACAACGTCAAACAGGGATGGGAAGTTTACACTGTCACAAGTGTCTTTAAATCTAAGTCTAACAAACACTCAGGAAATGTTGTTGCTTACAACATTCAGATTAAACCATCAGATACACTGTTCAGCCATGACCAAACTATTGCAAACAATTCTATTGCTACTTCAGATATTAAATTACTTACAAGCTTGAAGGATGTAACCAATGACAACCTAATAGATGACGTCTTTGGAAATACACAATTGGTAAGAAGACAAAAACTCATTATTAATTGCTTCATCATAACCTTTCTTACTAATAATGTTTTTTTGTTAACCTTATTAGAAATTTAAATATTTATGCACAATGCACAATGAATCTGAAAAATGTATTCTCCCCTTACTGTGCAGAAAGATCTTACAAAAAAAAGAACCTCCAAGCAAACTTCAAACAACACAGGCAGCTCCTAGAATAAGAAGAAGAAGTGATTGCATATCATATGTCCTAATAATTTTACTTCTATTATGTAATACATGGAAAAATTAAACTTGTGTATTAAGTTGTGCATTTGTATAAACTGAGTTACTATAACTTAACAATGGTGGTGGATTTTGTTTTGATTATGATTTGGAAAGACTTGGAATGGTGCACTGGTTGTTTGGCACTGAATGTGTTTGTGTTTGCTATGTATTGGACAGCTTCTTATAAATTGTTTGAACTCCACACAATTTCAGCTGTACCATTTCATGATATATTATGATTGTTTACATTTCAGTTGATTTTATATCACATATACAAGAAACTTTTTACTATAATTAATCTCTACTTTGTTTTAATTGGAATTCTTACAATACAAATATGTAAGTACATATATGTAATTGCAGGTGCATCATTCAATGTCTTCTTCTATTTCTTCAGGTATTCAGCTTTTATGTACTGCATATCAATCTCAGTACTTGTCACAATTACCCTTCCCTTATAAGGGTAGTGTCATCAGTCCCCAAGCTAAAACTAGAGATATGGTCCATATGGAAACGGACAGAATAGTTTGACAAAGCATAATTTCATTCCTATCTAATTTTAGTATAAAAATAGTGAATATAGTCATAAATCAATGAGTTAGGGCCACTTTTGTTCTGTTGGTTTCTAATCGTTACAATGGAAGAACTTATAATTTATTGGAATAATGTGAGGGATATTTGGCAGCTCATAATAAAAGGAAATTATGCAAAAGCTTTATAGAATTATCATGATGCTGTCCAACTACAAATTGATCCATGTATATGTACAATAACATGGGCCTTATCCACACAGGGAACAGAAAATATGTGTAAGCTTTGGCATACCTCATTATTTTAGGGTGCTGAAATGCCTTCAAAAACCAAACTAATTCCCATTGGCTTTTACATTAGAATGATTTTTTTTTTTTTTTTTTTCAATTAAGGAAATCATTCCGGACTACTATTCTTCAAATTTAAAGTAGTTAACAGTACTAAAATCATCCAACATAAAGGGATACACGTGTACCAGATAACTCTACTATTGCCTCTTTTATTTTCCACAAAATGATCAATGATAAAACCTGAATAGCAAAAAGTACTATTTACGTTAACTTCTTAGCATGAAACTACCAGTTTGTGAAATTACTATTATGAAAAACTTATACATTGTAATCAAATTCACCAAAGAGAAACAACAATTAAACCCAGAATGTGGGATGATACCTTACCAAAGTATCTCACCGGATTTTCTGAGCAGCTTAAAATTGTCAAGAGAGCATATTCAAAAAGCCCCGATGTCTCGCCCTTCACTGCCTAAATTTCAACATTGAGTAAGCACTTCTTTTCTTCGGGCAAAAGATTTTATTTTTTTATTTTTTTATATAAATTAAAAAATACAAAAACAAAAATATAAAATTACTCAGAAAAAAAAATATATATATATTTATTTATTTATATATACCTTTTTAAGTGAATTTCCATACATGTCATGGTAAGCAGAAATAATAGCAGCCAATTGTGCCCTGCTTCGTTCACTGAATATGTGGATAAAGGTCTTCTCATCAGTTCCCAATTTCTTTTCCCCTGCTTTAAAAACAGCCTTTGAATCCTTCACAGCTATCTCTCTGTCAAATTCCAGGCCTTCATAACGGGGTGTGCTTACATATGCTACCAAGAGCTACATCAAATATTTTGCATTAAGATATTGATGACTTCATTTCCTCTCATATCCTAAAAGGGATATTTTAAATTCGAAAATATCAAGCCACCCCTCATATACCAGATATTACATATATGGTTATATACTACTATACTAGAAGTTAGTAATGCTGTTATAATTGCGCCTATCACTCCTACAGCATGAACTGCAAAACCCCAAAGCCAAGGAGCATTCAATGAACCGCACATCAAGTGTGCACTTTTGACCCTTTTTGGAAAATCTCAAAGGCCATAAAGTGTGCTTCTATTTCTTTCTTTCATATTTTTCCCATAAACCCTTTCAATTAGTCACTACATTTTCGTATTTTGGTGCTTCATGATCTCTGACTTTTGGTCATGTTTTGGTTAAGCCATGTACTTCATTTCGATAATTGCTATTATAGCTGTCCAAATTTTGTAAAACAGAGACAATTTCCTAAAATGTTGCCTTTAAATTGTATATGATTAATTGATTATCATGTTCTCCATTGATTATTTTTTTTTCAAATTTACTATATACAAAATATAAGAAATTGAAATAGCCATTGTTTGATTTAAAATTGAAGTGACAACCTTTGTGCAATTGCACCACTCCAATGATTTGATCTAATAGCCTACATATTACTATTTTAAATTTTCAAAGTAATTTTGATTGTATATTATAAATATTACTCCGTATAAGAAAAAGCCTTTAAATACTTCAAAAATGCACTTCCAACTAGGCTGTGCTTGCACTTTCTGTGTAGAATCTGAAATGATTGTCATGTAATAATTTGGGAGTATTATAAAAACATACTGCTAAGTTTTGTTAATGAAATATTCTGCTTAATAATCTGAATTTAGACTTAACTAAGCCTTTTAAACATGAATAAACTCATGATTAATAATATATCCATTCCCGTGCGGTAGCACGGGTTACATGCTAGTATGAAGTAGTTGATAAAAAAAATTAGGCTAGGAAAGTATGCAATTTCATCTAAAAAATTTAGGCTCTTAGTTTTATGGTCCATACAGTGTTCAATCATTATGACTCTTGTGGCACTCCTTTGACATGTTTAACAGATCTATCACGGCAAAGAACTTCCTAACAGCCGTTAGAAGCTACTTAGAGAAAAATCATGAGAACTGCCCATTAGTGACTGGCATGATCACATGCAAAAGGGACCACACAATGACAGAATTGATTTAGCTACTTGATTCTGAGAAGATTCACCGGATATATGTAGTCGATAATGATGGGAATCTGGAGGGAGTTATCACACTGAGAGACATTATCTCAAAGCTAGTACATGAGCCCCGTGGCTACTTTGGCGATTTCTTTGATGGTGTTCTGCCACTGCCCCAAAACAGCAGGGCTTAACATCAAGAATAACATCGATTGACACCTTTTTTGCTAGTTTTGTTTTCTTGTAATGATCTCTCCTTGTCCTTTGGTTTCTTGTAGATGGGTTGATTATGTTGATTATAACACAGGCAAGCACTTGTAATTAATTTTACCCCAGTGTGACTGAGTTAACTTTTCTGTATATTTTTCCAGTGTTACAATCTAATAAAGAGATCCCTTCTTCATCTACATTTGTCCATTTAATCTCAATACTCTGTTAGATTGGATATGTTTTATATTAAAAAGATTATTCCACTGTGCTTTGATGGTTATCATCAATAGCCTGATCCCAATGATAGACCAAGCATTCAATCACTTGGTTGATATATTTATGTATTTAAGAGTATGGGTTAATTGTGCTTTGCCCCCATAGTTAATGCAAAATTCCTTGTGCCATGAAACAATTTTTTTCCAATCCAAAATTTTAATAGAAAATTCATAAGATCATAATTCACCATTTGGACATTGCTTGATTTCAGAATTTTTCATTTGACAGAAATTGTTAACAACATCGAGTATTTTGCCTATCATCGATCAATTAGTGACTCATTGCTTAGTTTTATAGTTTAGTGTTGGATTAAATTTAAAGCAATAATTCAGGTGGCAAAGTGGATATTACTCTTTAAGATTATTATTGAGGATGATCTCTTGATAATATCTTAATAATTCTGCCTTAATAAGTGCATAAATCTAAGAAGACAAACGATTCTTCCACAAACTCCAAGACTAGTTCTTCATCTGAGGCATTCAAAGCTCATAATCTCAACACAATAACTAGTAACAAGTTTTAACATGAGCAATTGGTATTGAACGGCAACTTTGAAAATTCTAGATGGATGGACAAAGCTTTGTATATGTTTCTGTTGGAAATCTATAGCACTAGAAGATGGATACATTTGTCTTAACTGGTACAATGTGCTCGGTTAAGAGAGAGAAAATTAAACATGATGTTTATTATTATTGGAAAACAATGACCTACACAATTCACAAATGATCCAACTCTGATTGTATCCTTCTTGCTTCAGCACTCATCAATTCATCCATTTAACGTCATATTTGATAAATTGTTAATTACTATCAACGTTCAAATATCTCATATTTCTGAAAGAATATATAGAATCAGTGTGCATTTTTGATTATTATAACCTGGCTCCAATCATACACCAGATATCCTATTCAATTAAACAGAAGAAGAAGAGCTAATCTACAGTACTAAATATTTGTGAAATCCCACTTTACACAATAATGACTGGTTTTTTAACCAGCTCATACAGTCAGCAATGAAACTGCAAAAATACAAAATTGATATAAAAACATAAACATGCCAGAACAGCAAGTATACTGTCAAGTAGCCCACGGGCGCCCAATAAATTGTGGACAGAGATATTTCAGAGCAATGGTGATTCACTTACAAATGCTAATATCTATAGCACATACATGTACATAAATTATTACAGTATACAGCATGAAAGATAATTAACATTCATAAAAACCCAAGTTTATAACATTAACAACAACAAAAATCAACATCATATAATTAAGCTTTATTAAACTGAAACAGTAGTCTTTTCCCTCTACCCCTAACAGGGGGCTTAATAGACACAAGGGTGCGTAGTTCTAGCCCTTCATGAGAGTCCTGCTTTATCCTATGTACTTTCCTCCTCGTGCGGTGCAGTACTCGCGGTACTCCCTCAAACAAATTGAACAAATAACTCTCTAAATCATCTGCTGTGTACTTTATGTATTTCTCAGCGTGCCTTCCACTCTCTACTTGATTCCCAAACCTTCCCATAAATGAGCGGTAAGCTGGGATCACCATTTCTGATATAGATGTTCTAAGCTCTTCCCGGAGTTGAGCATCGGGGACCTTCCAAGCATTTTGAACCCTATAGATTTTCTCAAAACATGTATTGAATTTCTTCAATCTCTTCTGCAAAGCCACCGTCGAGGCTTTACTACTCGAGCTCCTAGGGATCCCTCTATCATTCAAACAACCCAACACCTTGGTCCATGAAGCCCTAAGATAACTCATAGCGTATTGCCTTGTCTGCTTATGTTGCTTACGATCCCAATTATCACCTAATAGCCCACCAAGATCCAAATCTTTCACCTTCTGGTCTATATAAAGAATATTATTCATCAGAAAAATATACTGCAATCCACCTTTTCCATAGAACTTCGATTCCTTCTCAAAACTGAACTCCAAAAGGTTTATTAACTCCAACAATTGGCTAGCTAGCGGATTCATTTTCAAGCTATTGCTATCATGATTTCGTAAAGCATCTAATTGATCATCATCCACAATCAATTTCACATAATTCATCATGGTCTCCGTCAGTGGGTGAATGTGACTACTCTGCATCAGTTTCTTCAAGATCCTATTCTGCTTGTGCTCAAGCTCGGTAGGTGTCTGTGTCTTCCCAGTGAGCATTGCTCTTGCCTGATTGATCTCAAGATTGTGTAGTATTGTTGCTTTCAATCTCACCTTGGCCATCACACCATACGCGTCTAGTATCCTAAAGAGATTCTCAGGCGATATTCCTCCAAGCGCAACGGCTTCCCTGAAATTCAACAAGGCTTTGTTGAAGTGAATCTCTAAGTCTGAATCAGTGCGAGTGAACATCAGATCATAGACGCTCTTGCTGCGGAGAATCTTGACAGCTTGAATACATTTCTTAATCTTCTCATCCAGTGAGTCAATGCCCACAATCCCTCCTAAGATCCGCTCATCCAAAGAAATTCCATTAATTACTAAACTACTATTAATAGTCTCTGACTTGTTGGGTGGGACATATAATGATGGTATGGAAAGCTGATTAGGAGTTGATGATCTATAACTGTCAGTGTCCGACCTGTCGGGTGGAAAGCAGTGATAATATGAGGGTATGGAAAGCTGATGATTAGGAGTTGATGATCCATAACTGTCAGTGTCCGACATGTCTGGTGGGAAGAAGTGATAATATGAGGGTATGGAAGGATTTCGAAATATTATTTCATAATTATCGGGGCTGTCTATTTCAGACATGGCGGGTGGGAAGATTGACATTATGGAATATGAGGGTATGGAACGACTTCGAACAATTATTTCATAGTTTTCAGGACTGTCTATTGGAGATGTGGCTGGTAAGAAGATTGACATTATGGAATCGGAATTAGAACGAGAGAATTCTGGACTACTATCATCAGTCTCAGACTTGTTGGATGGGAAGAGTGATGAAATGTTAAGAGCGGAATCTGGATTTGTTTCATTCCATTCCCAACTGCCACTGCCAGCTTCCGACTTGGCTGATGAAAAAAATGACCCAGCTACAAGTGACACATTTCTTTCTCTATACACTTGGCGAACCATTCTCGTCTCGATTTCTCTGAGCTCATCCACAGCCTCTGGATCTATCAAATTGTCCTCGTTGTCTTCATCGGCCCTCACTGGTGAGTTCAAACTCTGCACGATGTGTTGAGCAGTGTTGATGCCAGTCATGGTGGTCGTAGACATGATTTTGGGGTTTGAGTTACAGAGAGAAACTGAAAGAGAAAGGAAGATTTGGAAGAGAGAAATAGAAAGAGGAATGAGCTGTGGGGAGGGCCGACCCGGTCCTCGCTACCATTGTTGATACTAGTCCTCGTGGTTTAGTCTTATTTGGAAATAGTCAGAACTCAAAATATAGAGAAAATTGGTTTTTGGGTTTTGAGGAAGCTTAAGTAGAAAGGAAGTGTGACCTTCTAGGAAATGAGGAAATAGCGCCCAGGAACTTTCTTATATAGTGTGTATTAAAAGTATCTCTTTTTATTATTATTTTTTTTTATGGGATTGGGTTGGACACAGTTTTAGTCAAACATTGATATAGAAATTTCTGTGGTGTTTTTTAGAGTTTAATGAGCCGTGGCGGGACTGACTTGGTCTCGCCAGGGAACTTTCTTGTAGGGGTATATGCCAGTCCTCGTGCTTGGAGGATCTCTCTTTTTTTGGTGTTTATTATGGTATGTGGGCTTTATTTGCATTCTTGGCCCATTATTTGTGAGGGCTACTTGCTTCCAAAGCTTTTTGTAGACAATTGGATGTCAATGTTAACAATATGCATTGAATGTTTTCGTTGTATCCATTATTTTGTATCTTTTTTTGTTTCTTGTACTAAAAGTACATGGGCAAAATGGCCCATTACCATTAATTTTGGAAATATTTTGCCCAGAAATACTGTTTTCGAACAATATAGGATTGTAGCACTTTTTCTGGTACTCGAGCTTGGTGAGCTCGAGTACCATATTTTTTTATTCCACCGTGGCATCTGGTTAGTGAGGTACTCAGCAAATAAAAACACAGGCTTCAGCAAGTAAAAACACCATTTTTCTCACTCTCACTTACACCTAAACATACAAACCCCAAACCCTCACACCATCGGCGGCAGAAAACTCGTCGGCGCCAGAAGACTCTCGTAGCAGGCGACCTCTCAGCTCTCTCACTGTCTTAAGAGACTGAAACGACGTCGTTGTGATCGCTTTCGGGTATCGATGATGGCCGGGGGAGTGGAATCGTGGTCTCCGTCGCCGTCGCCGCCTGAGGGAAGAGGAGAAGGGAAAGTGGTGGTTGTTGGATGAGCGATGGTAATGGACTTTCCGTTGGATGACAGTGGTGCGACGTCGTTTTCGTCCTCCTCTTCTTCTTCGCCCTTTCTTCGCCCAAATTGCCTCGCAGGCTTCGCCGGAGACTCTCCGAGTCTAAGTCCCCGCAGAACTGTACTGACGAAGATATCGAAGCCAAGCTCCGCGACGCCGATCTTCGCCGCTAGGTCTCTCTCTCTCTCTCTCTCTTTTTGGTGTGGTTCTTGAATATGAAGACTCTCTCTCAACTTTACTCTTCTCAGCTGTTGTCGTTGTTGTTTTTTTATTTTATTTGAAATTTTTTTAATTCATTTAATTAATCACTATTATCAGTAACAAAAAGGTTCGTGTTTGTTTACTGAGAAAATTAATGGAAAAAGATTGAGAAATCAACTGTACTGTTCTTTTTTTTTTTTCGTTAATTGAATATAATTATTTGAACTGCACGTTAATTAAATATAATTATCATAATGTCACGTTAATTATGATTAATTAAAAAAAAGTCGGTTTGTTTGTTTTCTCAGAAAATTGAATCTTGAGCGTTTTTTTGTTGTTGTTAAATTGATGATTATTCTGAGATTTTGGTTATGGTTTAATTTCTTAACTTTTTGATTATTTACTGAGAAAATCAAATTCAAGGGAAAGAAATAACTAGAATTTCTTGGTTTGTGAAATTACTTGGAACTTAACTGAGCCAATTAATTCTTCAGGTAGTTAAAGATTCTTGTTTTAAACGTGCTGATTAGTTAATTAAACATTTTGAAGACTTATCAATCTGATTAGCTAAAGATTCTTGTTTTAAACATGTAAGAATCATATTTATTTTAGATATTTAGTAATTTGCTATATTGTAAAAAAATTGTGTGCAGCCTTTTTTTGGGAATAATGGAAATAAGGAGAATAACATGAGTGGTATGAAATTTTATCCACTGGACCAGAAAAATGCAAGTAAGAACGCCCAGAGGCCAGTTAAGAAGCAGCGTTATGCTGATGGTTTTAATGTTGCTGATAATTGTGATGCATCTAGTGACAGTGATAAGGAACAGAGCTTAACAGCATATCTATAACACTTACAAATACACCAGAGGAAAAAAAGAGACGTGAAAATCGCTCTAAGCGTTTTGAAAAAAGGCAAGGACGAACAGAAGGTAATCAGTTCAAACCAAAAAATGCTGGAGCTGGAAACCTGTACGGTAGAAGGGCTAGTGCCTTGGTGCTTAGCAAAACCTTTGAAGATGGTGCTGCCAGGGCTGTTGAGGACATTGACTGGGATTCCCTTACTGTCAAGGGGACCTGCCAGCACCATTGAAAAACGCTATTTATGTCTTACTTCTGCCCCTGATCCTGCCAGTGTAAGTTTTTATCTTGCTTTTCTGTCATTGGCTCTTTAACATTTGAAGTTTAAACTAAATTCGAATAAGATACTGATGACATATTTATGATCAATATAATTAATTTTCTCAACATTATGCTACTCTACAGGTAAGGCCTGAAGAAGTGTTAGAAAGAGCGCTGGATATGGTTCATAACTCTCAAAAGAATTATCTACATAAATGCGATCAGTTGAAGTCTATACGCCAAGATCTAACTGTACAACGAATTCGCAATTGGCTGACAGTGAAGGTATAACAGTGCATTATGGTGTTCTCTCTCGGCAGATCTTGTATTGATCTGTTGTGCGTAAGCATTCAGGATGATTAGTGGACTTGTTTTAACCTTGGTGAATTCTATAGCGTTGCAAGTTCATTGCTTTGACCACATACATATATACATATGTACACATATATGTATGTCTATTTGTGTGTGTGTATCTTTTGAAATTGGTTATGTTGCTCATTCTTCTTACTCATCTTTCAGGTGTATGAAACCCATGCCCGATTAGCTCTAGAGGTTGGGGACCTGTTTGAGTACAATCAGGTTGGTGATCTTACTAGCTGAATAACATTTTCTTATGTGTATGATGTTTTCTCTTTTGTACGGCTCATTTCTCTGATTCTGGTAAATTTGTTTTTTACTGTTTGTCATGTCTATCTTTCTGAGTCTGATTCATTTCATTGAAGGCCATTTCTGTTTTCAGTAATTTGTGGAGCCATTTTTATGTGCTGTTTAACAGCCAGACTTTTGAGTGTGCTGCCTACTTTAGCTGTATACACCACAGACATGAGTTGCATATTCTGAAGCTAGTATAATTTTTGTTTTATGTTTTGTGTACTGCCTACTTTAGCTTTTATTTTCATGATGTTTTATAACTCACCAGATGAATGGAAAATAATATTAAAGGTGAAGGCTTGGGTAAATACCATTATCGCATTCTCATGTACTTCAATAATTACAGGTTAATTGATTGTGAAAAATACTGGGATGTCTTATTGAATAAATTAGGTCAATATATGTACTTGTGAATATTATGCAGAAAGAAATAATTTCTAAATTGACAGGAAAACTCTAGTTTCAAAATTATGAAACTCACCCCCACCTCCAAAGGGGGAAAAAGAAAAAAATCAATAGCATGCTTATTGTTAAACTTGGGTGAACAAATGTTCATGTTGAGAGTTTTGTATCTATTAAAATTTCATGTGTCATGAGTTAGAAAATAGTTGTTGGGTTGTGTTCAGTCATGTAATCTGTCTTTTGTGCCTTTTGTCACTTTAATATCGAATCAGCTCAATTTTAGTTTCACTGGTGGTGGTTTTTATATTGAGAATTTGAGATATTGGCTCGACTTTATTTCAAACAGTGAAGGGTTTATTTTTGTTTCTACTTTTATCAGTATTGGTATTGGAGGGTTTATTCTTTCTTTTCGCTGACTGCTTTAACTGGCACCAAAACTTGCATCTTCCTTCTACTGTGCAAGCAATGCTACAAGGTAGCAGTTTGTTGCAAGTTAGTTTGATTTGATTTGGGTTGATAATTAGTTGTTTTGCAAGTTTGAAAAAGATTTTTTTTAGTGATCTATTTAGATGTTAAACTATGAGACGTTGTTAAGTTTTGTTTATTTTTTAATCCTTTTGAGTGGACAAATTTGTAGTTTTTGTAGAGGAAAGGTTAGTCAAATGAAAATAATCGGATGAGTCACATATTTTAGTTTTTGCAATTGTATTTTTTTCATTATTATTATTTTATAATGATGCATATATAGAAACTTAATTATGATTTTTGTTAATAATTTTTTATTTGATAATCTTTTTTATTTGTGATTTTTCCTATAATAAATAAAAATATGATTATGAAATACATTACTTTTTATTAAATTACTCCAAATTGCAAAAAATAAACTTAATGAGACCGCCTTTAAAAAAATTATCGCGCACAATGCATGAGAGAGAGATGCATTGTTCTCTTAGGCTGTTTTTTAATTTCAGAAAAATTGTTTGAGTAATATGGTTATCGTTTTTCCTTTGGCAATTGTTGTTAATGTAATTCTTAGAGATGTTATAATGCCCTTAAGAATTCGGTTCACTGGTTGGTTGCCTTCTATGTTGTTTCAGTGCCAATCACAATTGAAAACCCTTTATGCTGAAGGAATTGAGGGATGTCATATGGAGTTGTCTGCTTACAACTTACTCTGTGTAATTTTGCACTCTAATAATTACAGAGATCTCTTATCATTGATGTCAAGGTTAGTTAATTAGCAAAATGATAATTTGCTTTTATTTGTCTATCATTGTGCTTGAAGTTCTTTAAGATTTTGTTATTTTGTTTTTTATAATGAAGTTGTGACCGTCAGTTTATACAATTTTTTTATTTAATTTTTAATTTTATTTTTATGTCATGCATGAAATTAGCTTGTGAGCTCTCTGTTTCTTAACCCCTTGAAGTTACCTTGAATGATAATTTCAAATTTCATCTTCTTTGGTTGCCAGATATCCCCATTACTACTGGAAAGATCCCAGAGCATATGAAATGTCCCGAGTGTCCACGAGTCATGGAGGCCTATATTAGTTTCAAGTGTTGCCACATTGACGGTGCTATGAATGGACTGCATTAGATCCCTACTTCTCTGTCTGCTAGCTTGTATTGCTACTAAATAATGTTATTATGTTTAAGACTTTTCTTTTTATGCTAATATAGTGTTTAAGATTTTTTTTGGTTTGTAACCAGTGCCACCAGTATGAGGGTGGGTGTGTGTTTGAGACTTGAGTAATGCTTCAAAAAAAGACGTCTTGATTAATTTGGTGACTGATGCCCACATTTGTGGGGTGCATCTTTATATATAACGTCACATTTTGACATTGCAATAATGGAAGGCATCTTTATTTATAAGTGTGACACTTGCTAATTGCTAGCATCTTTTTTTTTAATAATCTTTTTTTTAGGTTAAAAGATGGAACTTTGAAGATATAAAGTACTCACAATAAAGAATGTAAAAAAATTAGGCAGATTAGTACCCGAGTCCACCAAGCTCAGGTACCAAGCTGCCTATTTTCAGCATGAGCCAGTCCAAACTCGGGTACTTATTTACAACAGGAAAAAAATTAGGCAGATTAGTACCCGAGTCCATCAAGCTCGGGTACCAATCTGCCTATTTTCAGAATTAGGCAGTCCAGGTACTTCACAAAAGGGAAAAAATTGTGGATTTTTATTAATAATAAATAATGGAAAAAAAAAAAAAAAAAAAAAAAACCTACTGTTTCTTTTTATAATTCTCTTCAATGGTAAAAGCTTTCAACTCAATTTCTTTGAAAATGTCTCGTAATTTTTCCTTTTCCTCAACAGGTCTTTCTTTCTCCTTCTTTGACTCCTCAATCCCTTTAGTCAACTTCTTCATCATTTTTTGGCCAGTCTCTATTTGGACTCTATGGCGGTTGATATCCGTGCTATTTTTATCAATAGTTGGTAGCATGAATTAGTAGCAACACTCCATTGAAGCTAGTAACTTGGATGTTTGAATGTTTCATAGTAGCAACACTCCATTGTAGCTGTAAGTATATGTAAGTATATTATTTTCTTGAGCTCCTCCAACCTATCAAGCTCATCCTTCCTTGGTTGTGATGCATCCTCCAGCGAATCAAGTTGTTTCTCAATATAACTATGTTGTGAATTCAAACTGTCAATCTGTTGAAAAATAGTTCCCAGTGCATCATATTCCCTTCAAATTTAGCAACTAAAAGGTACCTTAGAAAACACCTGACTGAGCATTACCTCTTTCTGACTTTTAGCTAATTCCATCTCCAGGATTGCAATTGCTTTTTCTGATGCCTGGTAACACCACACTGCCTCAGCAATTCTTTGGCGGATGCTATTCAATTAACATTTGACGATAAAGATATGGAAGTAGGAATGTCACAACCAAAATTTTACTTTGAATACTATGTTAAGATTGACAGAACCATAGGTTTGAGCTATACAGGATTTGTTATTTTTCACTTCCTGCATAACAAGCATCCCCAGGAAAAAGAAAAAAAATCAGTAAGATAATTATCCCCAAAAGCAAGTAATTTGCCATAGTCTAATCAAGCAAATGCCTGAGTGGCCATCTATTTAAGAGGGAATACAAACGAGCCAAGACAAGTAACTGGGAGAAGAAATTTCAAAAAATGTTTAGATTCAGCAATAAACTTTTCTTTCTTTCTTTTTTGCTTTGGCTCAAACCCAGAAATTAAAAGCATGGTCCTATAATAAAGTGATATATGCATGAACATATATATCTATTAGGACATTGTTAAGGAAATGAATTTACAAATGAATACATTTTAAAATCACAAGAATAATTAGTTAGTTAATTAAATGTGCACTTGGATGATTTTTGGCAACAAGTAAATGCTAGGGGAGAAGATCAGACTTATGCAAAATATTAAAGGAGACCAAATTCATTTGTTGATGGTACAAGCAAAACTAAAACAAGATACCAACCCGTATCATTTTGTTCATAATGTCATGAATTGTTGTTTTAACGATCAAGACCTCCTTCCTTCTTTCTGCATAACCCATATCTTTAGTTTACTTCTAGTAACATGTCACAGGCTTCACAAGTTAAAAAAAAAAATTACGGTGCTCATACCATCTAACTCCACAACTTTATCAAGAGCTTTAGTAGATCCCCTATTAAGAAGACGGAATGTACTTTTCTTGCCCACATAGTTGGAATAATTCTGCAATAAATCAAATGATAGGAGACTAAGGAGAGGTAGAACATTTATCAAATAAAGCAAAGAACAGAGTTTCTAACATCAACATTGCAGCAGCTTAACCTGAATTGGAGCACCATTTTCTCTGATAACAACATCATAACCAGACTGATGTCCCTTCCAAACTTTGTTTCCAGAAGATCTCCTGAGTTACCAATAACAGCACATCGGCCAAACTGCCGTGGAAGATATGGTGGCATTTCGGGAAGTACCAGTGAAAGTTAAGATATGCATAGAGTCTTATTCTTACATTGGTTGCTGCAAAAGAGAAATGAACTACATCAGCTAGCACATGGCTGTGAATTTCTCAGCACCTTTAAGAACCTAATTTCATATTAACCTAAAAACCAAAAATCTAAACAAAGTCCAAGCGTCTTGAGAACTTTCTAGAAAAGTTTTTCTTCTGTATTATTTTTGACTTCTCAGGACTTATACTTCATAAGATGAGTTGATAATTTCCTTTCTACATTTTCTTCTTATCTTTGATTCAATACATTGAATGAGATAACTAGTACCAGTGACTAGTACAACTACTTACAGAAGTACTCCCTTATTGATCCTGCACCATGCATAATCCTCCCATCCATTTGGTAAAGCATCAATGAACTCCTTGGTGAGTATTGTAGAACTATTGCGCACTTGAGTAATCAACTCACTATATAACAAATCAACTGTAAAGCATAGAAGGAAATCCTAACAAACAAATTAAGTATAAAAGGATCACAATGAATCTGACAATAAACAAGACAGAGAGAAAACGAATTTAACATTATTGCACTAAGGTGTCAGCTAGATATAAGTATTCTCTAATGTCAACATGTCTTTGTCTCCTTCAAAATTAATGCATGCAGTTGAATAGTAAAGGAAGGCAGAACAGCCTGCTCACCTGTTCCCATGTAGCCACAGCTTCACAGAGATCAACATCAAAGGATAGGCCTTCTAGTTCACCAGTGTTAGGATCTTTCTGTTCACATATAAAAATTTCCAAGGAACTAAGTCAGGGTATAATAGCAACATGAAATTAATCAAATCACATTTCCCCATATCATAATTGATATATTTTCAAGAATCACAATAACACAAGCCTCAAATATTGCGAAAAACAAAGAGAAACCTACCCATTTGGGGATGGTGTCGCCGGGGAATTTTATTGTGACTTGGCAATAATCTTCACCACTCAAAACTTGTAGTTCTAATCCATTTGCACTCTGCACCAAAAAAATCAAATTCAGTAAGTACATAAAAATTCATAAAAACCATAACTTTCCCTACACGCAACTCGTGTATCTCACATAGACATCGTAACTAAAAACCCAACTCAAATTTCATTGATAAATTACCACTTTTCCTAAAAGCTTATGTAGTTAGGAAATAGTCACCATTATTCAAACACTCCCCCTTGGTGGGCACTGGTGGTGAAACAATGCAATGGTGGTTTATGGCTTGGCTTTGGGGTGAATGGGTGAAAGGGGTTCAGCGGTGGCCAGATTGGGATGTGGGAAAGCCATGGATTGGGCATGGAGATGTGGTTTCGATAGCGATGGATTTTGGGAGAGGAATGATGGTTTAAAATTCAGGGTTCAAATTTCAAAATATAAATTGCCCATAAACTATCTAAATTATAAGACAATATAACATGCAAAGCTAACATGATAATTTGAAACATAATCCAAAGAAATAGAACAATAAAACCAACCATTAATATTCTCAAGTGCATGTTCTCATCACAATCCAATGGCAGTGGCATGACTTCAAAATGCATCCAAAATAACATAGAGAACAAAAGCACTAGCTTACAAAATTGCTGATATCATGAACAGAAGCAAATGCACTCGTATGAGCAGTACAAAGACACTAACTTTCACTTTAATCAACATCAATGATAAACCACTACTATGTGCTGCATGCATGTGCGCTATTAAGTCCTGCTTCTGGGAAATTCACATTCATGGTAAGTTTACATGGCAAAACCCAACAACCCAACAATAACTTAGACACAGAATTAGAAAGATTCTAGAATAGCACAAGTCTGAAGCTGGAACCAGAAATCCAAATGCAAAGACCCTTATTAAATCTAGAAACGAAAGGATCAAATCTATTCATAAAGACAGCACTTTTCATATTTTTTCTGCCTCATAACCTCTGAAATTCTTTAATATAAGCAAAAGGAAACGGAAGGGGCATATAAAATAGAAGACCCATTTGCACAAAAGATCAACACGGAGAAAGCTTAGGGTGGCAAAGTAAAAAACCCAAAAGACAAGCACAACCAGACCAACATTCTAGTAATCACCCAAAAATAAAAATTAACTAACTAAATTGAATTGAATTCCTTAATTAATTTCTGGATCAAAACCCAGAATCAAATTATGCATAAAAATACAAAATTTACAAACACAAATACCCACAAATACCCAATGCTCAAACTGATGATGCAAGCTAAGCGAGACATACCTTGTGAGAGGGAGACCGAGAGCGTGAGCAACAGAGCGAGAGGGAGACCGAGCAACAGAGCGAGAGGGAGACCGAGAGCGAGAGGGAGACGGAGAATGAGAGCGAGAGCGAGACTGAAAGGGAGATTGAGAGCGTGTGGGAAAGTTTGATAGCGAGATTGAACAAGTCAGAGAGAGTGAGAGGCAAATTATCAGCTGGGTTTTTCAGTTTGTATTGAGAGAGGAAGTTTTGCTATTGTTATAAAATTGAGAGAGTGCGTGGTACCCGAGTCCCTCAAGCTCGGGTACCATTCTGTACTGGCTGGCCAATTTTTAAGGAGTTAAGTCCATACGCTGCCAGAGAATGGTACCCGAGCTTGAGGGACTCGGGTACCATGAACAGTACTCGAGCTCACCAAGCTCGAGTACTAAATGGCCAAATTTTTTATTTATTTTTTTTTAATTAAACTTTCCATGTCAGCAAGCCACGGTGGAGTAAAAAAATTTGGTACTCGAGCTTGGTGAGCTCGAGTACCAGAAATAGTGGTACATTGCTATATTGTTCCGAAACAGTGTTTCTGGGCAAAATATTTCCAAAATTAGTGGTAATGGGCCATTTTGCCCAAAAGTACATCATAATTTTTGTGTTTGGATAATAGTAATAGCCCAACACAAAATTCTTAATGCGCTCGTGATGAATGTTGATGCACCTGAGGATCTCAGTTGCATTGTTGAGTTTGCGGGGATTGATTTGCCAAAGTTTTGAACGAGCTCATAAACAATGATTTATGTTCATGGTCATTGTGGAACTTCCAACACTCACAGACCTCCATATAGGCTTGGTTTGGTACGTTTGAGGATGTTGATGCACTTGAGGGTGTCAGTTTCATTGATAGATTATTCTTAAGGATAATCTCTAACAAGTTTCATTATGCTTTCATTGGTTGTGGAAGAAAGCACACACTTTTGATTTAGCAGCAATGCAACCTAAAAATGTATGATCAGTAGTTACTCCTCAAACAATTTAGTTTGAATTTCTAATTATCTTATGAATTTCATGATCAGTACAAATTCTATTCCTTTGAGAGGGTTATGAGGTTAGCACACTCTGATCTGCAGATGAATAAGAGTGGTTTGTGTTGCAAAATTAGTTCTTAAGTTTCGCTCGAAATTAATAATCTACATTCTAAAGCTAAGCAATAATCAAGGCATGCATTAGAGACTACCAAACTAGATAGTGTAATTTCAACGAAAACTTGCATCAAACGTAGTTCTCTCCCTTACCAATTGTATACCCTAGCTCATAATTATTATAAAAGACAATACATATCCTTGTGGGGTAACACATATTGTGAAAATGAACATCAGCCATTTTATTTTGTCCAAGGTTCCAAATTGATAGAAACCTAAAAAAGTGGGCTTGTCTAGCTATAGGAGTTTGATGGTCAAATTCAATGGACATCTTGATACGAAAAGGCAAAACTCAGCTTTAACTTGAGAATTCCTCCAAATTGGGTTTGACCCTCCATTCTCGTGTATTAAATCACATGCATTAAAACACTTTAACAAATTACATGATCATTAAGTTGGTCATGTGACTATAAATACACGTGAATTGCCTCTTAAGTTGCCATTTAAGTGGATTGAAGGAAATTCTGTCCTTTTTAACTTTGACTAAAATTCTAATGGGTTGTTGTTTGGGACTACCAACAATTGAGTTCCATACCATTCCCTTGTGTTTTGTTAATTATTAGGCACATGTAATCCACGACCTCATAATGCCTTGTTGGTGGTTCTCATTTGATTGCTTTAAATTTTGAATTTTTTTAACAGATTTTTTCAAATTTAAAACTTATAAATAATTGTTTTTACTATCACCATATTTTTTAGATGGTATTCAAACCAACAACAAGAGACTTTAACATTAATCTACCTGAAACCCAAAAATATGATTATTAACAGATTTGGGGTAGCTAAGATTATGTTTCTTCTCTTAAAAAAAATTATGTTTCTTCCAAGGACCAAAATAGGGTCTTCTGCCTAAGCCCAATTAAACCATGCAACAAACACTATATTAGGGGGTGGAAGATTAGAAGTTCAAACTGCCACTAAATAGGACTACGGCGAACTTTCTCACATAAAGCAAGTGTCAATCAAAAGGGAAAGCACTTTCTATTGAAAATTGTGAAGAGAATCAGATACTCTCATAAAGACATATTGAGAAGAAATCTAAGAGAGTACAAGGTGCCACATTATTTAAGCTTGGGCCAATCAAATAAGGAATGATAACTAACTTTAAATGACCTGACACCATGTACACCTTTAAATTTTTAAAAACTAAAACATGAACATGAAATAGACCGTGTTCATTTAAAAGAAAAATGGATACAATCCTTTTCCTCACAAAAATAACTAGGTTCAGCTGTTAATGGCAACCAATTTTATGTGATGTTATCATGAAATTTATAAAGAAATAATCAGTCTATTTCTATACTTTTGAACAAACAACTCTTCACTAAATGTGACTAAATATTTAGGCTTCTAAAGAAGAATGAACTGTACCACTTCCATTCTTGCTCAAGATAAAGTAGCAACTCGTCATAGAAACTTGGACTTTAAGTGAACTTTTGAATAATGTAGCTCTAAAGACTTGAATCTTCCAATTCGAATGAGGATTCCAATCTTGAGCAACATCAACGTGCATAATAATAATAAGTGGAAACACAAAATAATCTATCATGTGTAAGACAAGGAGTTGAGAAACAGATAGCTACAAATGACAAGACAAGGTTCTGCAGGAAGATCTGACCTTGCGGTTGGATATGGCATCTGTTAGATGAGGCCGTACCATTGAATCTAATCTATCCTCTAAGACCTTAAGTTGCTTCCTAACGTTAGCAAATTCAGTGACCTAAAATGAAGGAGTTGAAGGAGAAAAAGTCAAATGGTAAAACTTCATGAATATCAAACCCACTACTTGATGTAACACTAAGAAAAAAATGTTACCTCCCCAACAGCAGACAAGCAATGCCTCATATTAGCCAAGGTTTCTGCAGCCAGAGGAAGATCACCACTGGCAAAAACATCTTCCACAGTAGAACTTAGTTGAGTTAACTCAGCAGCATCCTGTTCTTACATGCAAATAAGTATACCTAATTAAACAAACAATCTTCATTTGCTACACTTTATCAACTCCTATGACTACCACATACAAGAAACCAGGATTATTCTACCTGCAAAGTCTCATACGCAGCTTCCATTCTCTGTTAGACCGAATCAACTTTAGCAAGGGCAGCTATAGATTCTGCCGAGCTTCCCTCTGCCTGAAGATGACAACAAAATGGTTGTCACAGAGAGAGAGAGAGAGAGAGAGCATCTTGCCCTGTAATATCCATCTAAATTTGGAAAAATTTGATACCCTGCTGGCAGATGCTATCCACCAGAAAGGATCAGTAGCACAATGCAAATAAATGTAGAAAAAAATTACAAAAACAAACTTAAGCCAAAATAAATATATTATATAAGAGAAAGTCACTGTTAAGCGCCTGTTGTATCCATGTGCTATGATGATACTACTCAAAGCCAGGCAAAGAACCCAAAAACTTGATGATGATATTATTCACAATCTCCTCTTAAGAATTTAGAGAATCTGCAAGCTGTCACTTGCCCTTCTCATGATATTGCTATGTTGAAGAACTCAATTAACGTTTTTTGATATGTCCAGAAATTAAATGCCAAGATGGCATTAATTTCAAAAAGATCTAGAAATGAGATATTTCAATTTCTAATTTCTAATCCCATGTTCATTTTCCTTGAGTTTTCCTATAATTAGAAGGTTGCCTAAACCGAGCCCCAATTCTATTACCCTCACTATACATAGCACATGCATATTCTCAACTCCCAAATAATAAAAAAAACCCCAGTGCCTCAATGCCTCCCCTTTTGGTCACATTTCCTCATCGGTCAAACTAAACTAACAGCATTCTAAAACAAATCTATAACACCCACCTTTAGATTTGTTAAGGAGAAATGAGATCAAATGGTTGTATAGGCAATGATACACTCATCTACCGAAGCTCTAATCTCCTTAAATTTGCCACATTTCCCCAATAACCAAACAATACCTGATAAAATATACACAAGAAGTTCTAATTGGCATAATTCGGTGACCAATTATACACTCTAAATCCACCGAACATTGCAAATCTAATAATGCAGACTCTAGTGTCCGTATATTTGGCACATTTCCTCGGTGACTAAACATTACCACCACAATAACATTTTAAAAAGTCGTCGTAATTGGCACAATTCAGTGAAAAATTATATACTCTCAACCATTAACAGCGCAGATCTAATAATGCAAAACTCTAATCTCATTAAATTTGCCACATTCTCAGTAACCAAACAATACCGCGAGTGAACAATGAATAGAATAGTCACGCAAATCTCATAATGCAAAACTCTCTAACCTGTTCAAAAAACCGAACCGAATATTCATTCGTGTGTATTTATATTTATATATATATATATATATATATATATATATATATATATAAATAATAAACAAAAAGTCAAGAAATGCACCTTCTTGAGCTTCTGGAGGATTCCGGCGGCGACGGAGCGGAGCGAAGCGGCGTGACTGAGTGACGACGTCGCGGTTGACACGCGGCACACGGAGGCGCTCTCCTCCTCGAGCGAGGCGGCGATCTCCTCCGAGACCATCTGGAGCTTCATCTACAGATCGACCAGGTGGATGTCGAGCGAGTCCTGTGGGTGGCGACTCTGCGTCGCCGAGTGAGTTGAAGGACTTCTCACTCGGTTTTTTTCAGTTGGGAAATTGGGAATGCAGTGAGAGAGATGACGGTTGGGCTGTGTTCAGATATGTGATATTTTCAAGACTTGCGGGTTGGGACTGTTGGAGTGATATTACATATTATATTAGTAATTTAGTATCATTTACTTTATTGATTTATTTATTTATTTTAAATTATTTTTATTTTTTTAACACAAGCTTAAATTTCGTTAGATTTAACTCAAAACATAGGACAAAAAGTTAAGTATTACATAATTATTACTTTGGGAGGTCAATCGTGTATGAATGTCATTTTGAGAGAATTAAGTTATAAGTGTTCCTTAACACTCGTTAATTGGACACTAATTTTGTAATTGAATTAAAAAAGTGTATCTATGATTTCATACAAATGGTTTATAGGATTTTTAAAAATATAACTTATTAAATTTATAAGTAAATGGTAAAAGAATTTTTAAAAATTTAGTATAAATATACAACACTTTGTTAAAGTTAACATGCCTAACCTGTCCAATTTACTGAGTTAAAAGTATTCAAATTTTCAACCAACCTATCGTTTTTGAAAAGTTAGAATTGAAAATTTTCTAGCCCGTTAATGGTGATTTGGTTGAAAATTCTCCTCAATGTTGCATAGTTTTTTTTTTTTTTTCTTTTTTTTCATAATAATTGGATGACCTGATGTCTCCTTAATTCAATGCAGATAAAGATAGATTTTATTTATTTATTTGAGAAGATTAAAGAATTACATGGCTTATCATGTATTAAAGGCCACTTGGAAATCCGAATCATCAAGGAATATGAATTCGATTACAACTAGGTCCAATTTACCTATATATATATATATGTTAAGACCCTTTTGGATATATACCACTGTAATTTTGTTTAAAAACCTTCTCCCCTCTCTCTATGTGTGTGTGTTAAAAATAGTTAGTATTCTCCAAATATATATATATATATATAAATGTTAGAAATAAAATCTGATTGGAATGTGTAAAGTTTGGGCAATGAAAAGGTTATTTGGGATGTGTAAAGTCTGAAATGTGTAAAGTTTATAAGGGAGGTGTATATTCATAATTGTACTCATTATTGAAAACCCTACAAGCATTTTAAGATCTTATATATATGTGGGATTGCTTTACTGTTATTGTACACATTTAAGAGATATCAAAAGGATTGTGGATGACCACTTGAATACAAGAGTTTATCAATATATATTTCTTGTTTTCTACTTACTTTGTTTTATCTATTTCTATTATTTCACAACACGTTATAAGAACGGGTCTCTACCCAATTTCAAAAGGAAGTTGTAATCCTATTTTTCTTGAAACATCAAAGGTTATTTGTGTTGTCCTCTTAACTTACTGTAAGTTTTCTTTTCTTCCTAAGAATTGTTGGAAAATATGGCTAAATAAACAAGTTTTGATTCAACAATACAAACCCTAAAAAATTAGCAATGACAAAAATAAATAGATAGAGCTAGAAAGATCTCATAAACTATAGAATCACGCAAAATGCATTGTCTTTAAAGGTTGATTCATGCCACCCAGAGTAGAACTCGGTGTGAATGGCTCTCTTGGCCGAACAACCCCCTAAGATTAGACTATAGTAATTTCTTCAAGTTGATCACATACTTAAGCAAGAAGAACTAGGAACAACCTTACTTGCCTTTCCTTTCTTAAAAAAAAATTGAAGCTGAAATTTTGTGCAGCAAAACAGGGCAAAAACAAGGGAGATACGGTTGGAGAAGAGGAAGAAAAAATGTTGAAAGAATAGTGTGTGTTGTAGGGCTTTATATATGCCAACATGTAAGACAAATGGGCTAACTAGAGGACTAGGCCCAACAGTTACTATGCAAATTTGATGCCCAACGGATTGAACATTAAATGCCCCAACGGGTAGAACCAAAATGGGCTGAAAGGAAAAGAAAGAGAAAAGGAAAGAGGAACAAGAGAGATAGAGACAAGCCTAAACCCAACCCAAGCCCAACTCTTACCCTTAGCCCATTACCTTTCAAGCTAACACTTAAGTGGTGCAAAGGTTTATAAACCTACATGAGAACACATTTCTAACCAATGTGGGACACAAGCATAGTTTAAGAGTTTGAAACACACACATACTCCAACAAGAATTAGTGTTTATCCTATCTCTTTGTTATTACATTTTATGCCTATAATTTTAGTGATTATTTTAATTGATTAAAAAAAAATTATGGGTCTCACATTCTCTCTCTCTCTCTCTCTCTCTCTCTCTCTCTCTCTCTCTATATATATATATATATATATATATATATATATATATATTGTTAAAATGATTAGTGATAAACCAACTCAATTATAGTTATAGCTATATGTAACGTATATTGATAAATTTTGAATGTGTATGTATTGTTTCATTACAATCAACTTTTGAATATGTATGTGTAGTATTGTTTCATTAAAATTGTGTATAAAAAAAATTAGTTATTTAATTTCTTTTGTAATTATATATTTGATATAGATGTCAAACCTTACAAAGTTTAAATTTCTTATGTAATTATGTAATTAATTTCTTTTGTAATTATATATTTTAGGCAATCATTTCTTATCATGGATAGGATCTTTGATACTAAGACTTCATCTGGAAGCAATGAATCTTGATGAGATCTATGTTGATGTAATAAATCCTGAAGATATTATTATGGATGGCAACAGAGTATCCTAGAAGGATTGTTCAAAAGCAATAATTTTTATTTGTTGTTATATACATAAAAACTGAGTACTTTACTATAAAAGACCCCTTAGGAGAATTACAAGTTCTAGAAGAACTTGATCACCCTAAAAGCTCAGTATGACTAAAGTTGTAATAAACTAAAGGTGCAAGTGAATTAATCTGACACTTTAAAATCAGCCCACAATTAAAACTATATAATAGAAGACACATATATCATGTTTCGAATGTCCTTCTGCAGTAGCAATATTGAATGCATATGTTATGAACTAATGTTATCTCATCTAATGGCTTAACAAATTAATGAGTTGTTGCTGAAAATCATCAAAGGATCATGAAAATAAGTGTTAAGGTGTGGAATGGAAGGTCATTGGTCACGTACTTGTCGTACTCCTAAACATTTGGTAGATCTGTACCAAGCCTCCATAAAAGAAAAGGGAAAGGGAATTGAAACAAACTTTGTTGATCATAATGATCTTGAAGATCCCATGAATTATCTTGACCTTTCAAATGGAGTGGATATGACTCATTTGATGTCTCTGATTTCTTTGAGGATGTTGATGGAAATTTTGATAATTTGATTGGTGATGGAAATGTCCATACCAATTAATTATTTTTCTTTTATTATATTATGGCATTGTAATAAGTATTTTTATTTACGTTTAAAGCAATAAAGTTTAATTTATGTTTTGCATATATGGAGATGCATGGGCCCTACTGGTAAAATCAATTCCAAGATGATTAGGGAAGATTTTTGTCTAGTAGATAGTGCAACAACTCATACAATCCTTAAAGATAAAAAATATTTTCAAAATTTAAAATTGTGCAAAGCCAATGTCAATACCATATCAGGTTCATCAAACTTAATTGAAAGCTCTGGAAAAGCGATTATCATGTTGCCAAAGGGCACAAAACTTTGTATTGATGATGCTTTATATTCTTCTTAATCAAGTAGAAATTTACTCATCTTTAAAGATATACGTTATAATGGTTATCATATTGAAACCAATAACAAAGGCAGTGAAGAATTTCTTTATATTACTTCAATAGTATCGGGTCAGAAGCTCATATTAGAAAAATTGTCTATTTTCTCTTCTGAGTTATATTATACTACAATGAGAATAGTTAAAACAAATGTTGCAATACACTAGAAGTGTTTGGACCCAAAGGTTTTTATGCTTTGGCATGATCGTCTTGGACATCCAGGTACAATAATGATGTGTCGAACTATTGAAAACTCTCGCAAACATCCCTTAAAGAACCAGAAGATTCTTTTACCTAGTGATTATCCATGTAGTGCATGTTCTCAAGGTAAATTAATTACCAAACCATCACATTCAAAGATTTTTGTTGAATGTCCATTTTTCTTATAAAGAATTCAGGGTGATATATGTGGATCAATGGGAAATTATTGTGCACTCCCGCAGTACCATAAATGCGTATTCCCTCCTCTCACATGAATAGTAGGTCCCACTAATTAAATTCATGGTGGGACCCACCATTTATATGAGAGGAGGGACTACGCATTTATGGAATTCCGAGAGTACCTAATAATTTTCCGTGGACCAATACACCCACCTTGTGGTCCATTCAAGTATTTTATGGTTTTAATTGATGCATCAACCAAATGGTCACATGTATGTCTATTTTCTACTAGAAATGTTGCATTTGCTAGGCTTTTTGCTCAAATAATTAGGTTGCGAGCACAATTTCCTGATTATCCAATTAGGAATATTCGTTTAGATAATACTGATAAATTAACATCTCAAGCTTTTGATGACTATTGCATGTCAATTGAAATTGATATTGAACATCCTGTTGCCCATACACATACTCAAAATGGTTTAGCTGAATCACTTATCAACAGACTTCAAATTATTACTCGACCTTTCCTTATGAAATCAAAATTACCAATTTCTTGGATAATGTGCGTGTATCTTGTTATTAGTTTCCTCCAATATTTCAACAATTTTCCTTTCAAAAAATTATAATATTTTGTGATCTATCTTATAGACAAAATAAAAAGACAAATAGGGTTCTGTAGTGATATGTTCATACTATATGTATTTATAGATTTGAAAATCATATGATATGGTGGCTGATATAGATAGGCAAGTTTCATTCATACTCAAGAATGCATATATACTTCTCAAAAAAAAAAGAGAAAAAAAAGAATGCAAATGTTGTTTTGATAAAATCAAAATGCGAATATCCTTCAATTATTTTCTTTACATTCTTGATTGTGTGTTAATACTAATTTTTTATGGACTTATTTCAATTGTTGCAAAAGTAATTAAATTTCAGTAAGAATATCATATTTCAGATTAATTGTTTCTCATATAAATCTTAGAAAAATGACGTTAAAATTTCAAGGAATGCGCCACATGATAGATTCTCATGTGCTCTTGCATAATTTATATATATATATATATATATATATATATATATATATATATATATATATATATATAGAATTGATTAATTGGCCCAATCGGTAAACTAACAATCTGCATCTTTAATTTGCATTGGATGTCAATGTTATAGTATCGATGCTTGCATGCATGATGCATATAATATGCATTAATGTAGTGCTTTCTCTGGGATAATACAAAAAAAAAAAAAAAAAAAATGTAGTATTTTTTTTTCCCTAATGCACTTACTAGGGTTGTTGCCCCATATAATTACCACCCCCTTGAGATGTAAAATTTAATTGGGTAAAATGTTTTTAACCTTTTAAATTTTTTTATCTTATCAACTTTATAACTCACATGGGTGGTAATTGTATGATAATCTCAATCTTTATAGGAAGAAAGAGAGTCAATTTTGTACCATAAGTCGTTTGGGTTTGGCCAAGGGAATAAAATATTTCGATATCAGTGTATTGTTTTAGACTGCTATTTATATAATTCTATACATTCATATATATATATATATATATATATATATATTTGTATTATTTATGTAAGTATGAATTTATTAATTTTTATGTTTATCAACATAGAAATTTAAAATCCACATATTTATGAGCCTAAATATAACTTTTTTTTTTTTACTACCCTAAATATAACTTAAGTATTTAAAATATATATATATATATATATATATATATATATATAATAGCTATAATAACACTTTTTTTTATTGTACTAGCCAAAACACCAAAAACATCCTATTACTGCATGTACAACCCAGTATTTCATCGGGTACATTTTAAAAGAGTACCAATACTGGTTTAATGTCTAGTACAATTGGTACTAGTACGGTATTGACTTCCCTGATAGGAAGTCTCTAGGAACATTAGTGTTGAATATTCAAAGATAAATTATTTTGTTTGTTTTTGGTCTTAAAGGTGAATATAAAATATAAAAGTGGGTTTCAAACCGCACACGAGATTTTATCCATCAATTTAATTGAAACCCATAAATTTGATCATAAGCTTTTTTTTTTTTTTTTTTTTTTTTTTTGATACCAACAAAGGAAGATACAGAGTTTATCAATATTACAGAAGACTAGGATCAACCCAAGTATGATGTAGTGGCATTCGGATTGCCAATTTTGCAACAACATTAACAAAATCAAGGACACAATTGGGGACAACTAACAGATTACAAACAAAACCACTTTGGTACAAAATATCCATATCAGCAATCAAGGATCTCTCATGCCCAACTAGAGTCTTAGACCTGTGAACAAGTTGGATCAAATTCTTATTGTTTGTCAAAAGGAGAATCCTATTAAATCCGTAGTTGTTGGCTATGATTACTGCTTCCATGAAGGCATCCTGTACAACCCCATTTGTTGAACTTGCATTGCTGCTAGCTACACCATACAATTTGATAACTCCTGGCATATCTTTGGCTTCATAAGCCCAAGCACTTCTATTACACCTAGAGTTTCTTACCCCTGCAATCTTGATTAGCAGCTGCCAATGTCCTGCAGCTGTGTTGTGTTCCACTCTTGACTTGAAGTATCTTCTGTTTGACTCATTACTAATGGAGTAGGCTTCCTTGTACTTGCAATACAGATTTTGAGCTGTGAGGACAACTTCCAATGGATTTGGTTGTATTTCCTCTTGAACCACTCTATTCCTATGGTACCAAATTGTCCACAATGTGATGAATATGTTCTGCATATACTCCATAAAAAACCTCATCATCTAAGCTATGAGACACAATTAATCCCCTTAACCATTGCTGCACAGAGATACCAAGAAGATTAGATGTGTGAATAGCTAATGGTGACCCATGCCAACAAGCTCTGGCAGAAGGGCAGAGAAGGAACAAATGGGTAGTGGATTCTTCTTCACAGTTGCAAAAGGGGCAAAGACCAATTTCAATGATTCCCCTATTTTTTAGAAGCTGTCTTATGGGAAGATCCTCCTGCAAGAGCTTCCAAATAAAAATACAAAATTTTTGTGGTGTTTTAATCTTCCATATCAGCTTCCATACTTTATTATCAACATGGGATTGGCTGTGATGATCATTGTAAAGTGTCAGGTAGTCCTCTAGTAGAATACTATATGCTTTTTTAACTTCAAACTCACCACTATTTGAGTGCTTCCATAACAATTTATCATCGGCAGAACAGATCCTAGGCAGGGGAATTTGTAAAATCTCCTTCCAAAGGGGAAAAGGATAAATATCCCTTATTAAATCAGCTTTCCACTTATGAGAATGTTGGTCTATAAGGTCTGCAACTATACCAGTAGTCAAACTAGGGTGAATCAGATTAAGAGGTTGACCCCTACACCAATCTTGATGTCTAAGAGGAATATTGCTTCCCTTTCCTACCCCCCATCTCCCTTCCCTAAGCTTAGGGTTATCAAACTTGATTATATTCCTCCAAACCCATGACTGTTGTGGTTTAGGGGAACAATCTTGTATTGACCCCCTAGGAAAGTACTTAGCCTTGAAGGTCCTTGCAATTAAAGAATTAGGGTGTTGACTTATTCTCCAATATTGCTTAGCCAACATAGCTTGGTTCAATAAATTGAATTTCTTAAGACCAAACCCACCCCAAGACTTAGGCTAACATATTTTGTTCCAATTCAGCAAGTGCAACTTCCTAACCCAAGGTCATGACCCCACCAAAAAGCATCGACTATGGAGTCCATCTTTTTGCATATTGTTTCAAGTACCTTGAAACAGGAAAAAGTAAATAAATGGAGGATTTGAAGAACAGAAGCTATGAGTGTGGTCTTTCTAGCTTGAGAAAGAAGACTAGCTTTCCACCCTTGCAACTTAGATTGAAGCTTATCCATAAGAAACTGGAAATCAGCCACTCTATTGCCCTTAAGCTTAAAGTTTTGGCCAAGGTATTTGCTGGGATTTTGCACCAGGTTCACATTAAGCAATCTGGCCAGGCACCGTTGCTCTTCATTAGCCATGTTTGGAAAGCAAAACATATCAGACTTCTCATAGTTAATGCACTGTCTAGATAGGTTACAATACCAATCCAGAATACATCTCAGATTTGCTAAAGACTTATTATCATTTTTGAAGAAAAATAAAGAATCATCAGCAAACAGCAGATGAGTGAAAGCACAGCCATTCCTACCAACCCTTACCCCATTGATTAATTTTTCTTGCTCAGCCTTTTGTAAGGACAAAGATAAGACATTGGCACACATGAGAAAAAGATAGGGAGAGTGGGGATCACCCTGTCTTAGACCCTTATCTGGTTTGAAGGACATAGAAATGCTACCATTTACAAGAAGAGTGTATTGTACAGTAGTCACACATTCCATAATCCATTTGATCCATTTTTTATCAAAGTTCATGGCCATCAACAGCTTTTAGAAAATTCCACCTCACCCTATCATAGGCTTTTTTCATGTCAATCTTTAAAGCTCCAAAACTATTTTTCCTCCCCTTTTTTCTTTAAAAGGATATCCATTATCTCATGAGCAATTAGTATATTGTCAGAGATATTCCTACCTTTTATAAAGGTATTTTGGAAGGGGGAAATGAGACTATCCATAATAGGCTTAAGTCTATTAACAAGGATTTTGGATATGACCTTATAAATCACATTACATAGACTAATAGGCCTAAAATGAGACACTTGATTAGGAAAAGAGATTTTGGGGATTAGGGTGATAAAGGTATGATTAAAAGGCTTAAAAAGAGACCCAGAATGAAAGAAGGCACGGATAGTATTGAACACATCAGTTTTAACAATCTCCCAATATTGTTGAAAAAAGAAAGTAAGGAGTCCATCAGGGCCAGGGGCTTTTTAAGGACCCAATTGAAAAACAATGTTCTCAATCTCAAGAATTAGTTATAGGTCTGTTCAGATCTAGGCACTGATTATGAGAAAGTTTAGGCATTTCTACTTTTTGGAGTTCATTTAGGATAAAACCAACATCAATCTGATCTGTATCCTCAAAAGAGGCCTTAAAATGATTAACCAATCTGTTTTCCTCCTCCATAGGATCCTCCAAAAGAATTCCATATTCATTTTTTATATGAACAATCCTGGTCCTAGCTCTTCTTTGTCTAACCAAAGTTTGAAAGTATCTAGTGTTTCTATCTCCAAACAAGACCCAATTGTTCCTAGCCTTTTGTACGCACATTGTTTCTTCCCTATTCAAAAGCCCTTCCAGTTCCTCTCTCAAGATTTTCTCTTTCCTAACATCTTCTATAGAAGCAATTGAATCTTGTATCTCCTGTAGTTTAGCCAATTTCGTTTTGATTTCCAACTCCACCCTTCCAAAAACAGATTTGTTCCAACCAATAGCTTCCCTTTTGACATTTGCTAATTTATTGTTCAATTGGGCTCCCCTAGAACCTTTAGTGTGTAAATTCCATGCTTGACGGATCATATCCTTACAAGAAGGGTGGTTGATCCACATTAATTCAAATCTAAAGGGTCTTTTCCTATAAGGTAATTGCTGCTCAAAATTCAACAAGATAGGTCCATGATCAGAATCCACTATAGGTAGGTTTTGCAGAGAGTACAGAGGATAAGAGTTAACCTAATCAACACTGGCAAAAGCCCTATCCAGTCTCTCCATCACAAACCCCTCCTCCTTTCTGTTATTCATCCAAGTAAATTTTTGACCAGTAGCAACTAAGTTACAAAGATGTAAGTCAGAAATAACTTGTTGAAACAGGTCAGCCCCTACAATTGAGCCCATGTTAAAGGAAAATTTTTCCTCTTTATATAGTATTTGGTTGAAGTCCCCTATGCATAGCCAGTTCTGATGGGAAAGCTTTTTTAAATTCCTCAATTGATGCCACACCTCTCCTCTCTTAGCATGCTCAAGGTGACCATAAATGAAAGTAATAGATAGAGGATTACCCTTAGCGTCTAACAAGTCAACATGTATAATGTTATTAGAGTGAAAAACTATATGCACAGTAAGACTAGGTAACCATGCTAAGAGCAACCCTCCACCCAAACCATACCTAGGTACTTCCCAGCCATCACTAAACCCACATTTGATCCACACTTGCTTACCCTTCTCTTTAGATAATCTAGTTTCCATAAGGAACATTAAATCAGGTTTATGTTCTAGGGCCTTTTTCTTACATTTAAGAACTGCAGTAGGTTTGCCCAAACCTCTGCAGTTCCAACTTAAGGTCTTCATGGCCCTTGGGGAAGCTACTTAGGGCTAGCTTCCCAATAACCCTTTGGATTATACTGGGATTCCTCAGCATGCATATAATTAAAGGAAGAGTAACAACTATTTTGATAAATAAAATGAAGATGAGTGTTACCTTCCTTGGTGAAAAACCTTTACATCAACTTCTAACGGATGTTCCTCCCAAATCTTCCAATTTCAGTTCCAATCCTCTTTCTTGAAGAACTACACAAATTTCCCAGCTCCTGATCACCACCCAAGCAACTTAAGCCACCAGGTTCTGACCTGACCGATGTAGGTGAAGAAAAGCTCAAGTCTGAATTAGCAACACTTGATGGCTTGATTGTGTCTAAACCCGTATCAAGACTAACAGTTTGTGTTGGAATGTTTTCTACCCCTGAGCCAGGCATGGATTGGGTTGTGAAGTGAGTTTGGTTCAGAGTATTGGGCTGTCCTAAATCAGGCCCATTACTTAAGTCCTCCAAGTCAGCCCAAATCCTATTTCTATCCACCCTGTGAACCAAAGAATTAACTAATCCATCTGTTGACTCAGGAATTTGACCTCGCTCCCATGCAGACCCACGTAGCCACTCAGGTTTATCCTCATTTAATCTGTCTAAATTGAACACTACCACAATCTCAGAATCACTTTCCATTGCTGAAGAAGACTCTGTCACCTCTCTGAATTCCCCATTAGTCATAAACAAACCAGCTCCATTGTACTGTTATTCTTAGTCTCCTGATCTGGTGGTAAATCAGTGGGAATATTAGATGGTGGGTTTTGGTTTAGAGGAGGTATTGCATGTGTGATATGGTTGGCAGGGGAGTGTGTATCAGTAGGGGACGATGCTGGAGAATTGGCAAGTGTGGGTGGTACAGAACCTCTGTTCAAAGACACAGATAATCGCTGAATTCAGCGTTGCATGCTCGTTATCCTGTTGCACATGTGATGATTGAGCTGCAAGTGTGGTCTGAGGTGTATGAGAACCAGGGATGCTCTAATTAGGTGCTAAAGCAGGGGAATGTGGTGTCTCAGGGTTCAAAGGTGCAGAGGGTGGATGAGCATGTGCATGTAAGGGAAACTCAGAATCCATAGTGCCAAACCTTGCTCTTGTTGTCCAACTCCGCCTTTTGTTAAAATATGCTCTAAGCTCATTGTGAAACTGTGGTTCTAAAGTATCAAAGGCAAAGGGAACATGATAGAGACGCTGAATCCTATGCCTTTGGCGGATAAGCATACGTTCCATGCTTTCATTACACTGACTCCTTGCAAGTCCTATGAGACCACATTTTGTACACAGTTTGTGCACCCTCTCATACCTACACTGAATCCAAGTCCTAATGCCATCTTCCAACCGAAGCATAAATCCCGAAACAACTGGCAACCACGGATTTAAATGCACCATAATCCTCATAAATCTGATATTTCTAGGCAACCTCTCTTCCCAATCAATTTTCTCAAAAGCCCCAATCATTTGACCCATTCTCTCTGCTAACTCAGGATCTTGATATTCTAGTGGCAACCCATGTAATTGGACCCAAATTGACACAAAATTCAAATGCAATTTACTCATTACCAGATTAGGTCTCCACTTTTCAAGCACCAACATCGCTCCATCAACAGACCGGGGGCCCTCCGAGCACATATGTTCCAGATCTTCCACATTGTCAAAGTGAATCATATAAAAGAGTGAATCCCTCCCCACAACCGTAACTGTTCCTTGTAGATGCCATGCAGAACGAATTAGATGCTAAGGATAGGCCATTGAAAATTTTCTGTAATCCAAAACAAATCCCATGGCACACTGACTCCAGAACAAGCATTACATGTGCACTGAGTCAAGATCAGCTTCAAGCAATGGACCATGTCTCGCAAAAGGTGCATCCAGATCATCACTACTCTGTGACGAGAAATCCGATTCATCAGCAAAAGGGTCCGCACCATCATCGGACCCACTACTCTCAGTCCAAGCAAAATCTCTAATGACTAAAGAGTCTTCCATTGAGAGACAAGCAACAATGAAGAACCAGAAGGTATTCAGAGGCAAGGAAGAAAGAAAAAAAGAAAGAAAGAAAGTTTCAACAGAGTGAAGAGGGGAAAAAGAAAGCCAAAAGTGAAATTTTGTCCTGAGCGGTGAAAGGTTACTGAAAGGTTTGGGAAAAGCTTTAATGTGAAAGGAACAATAGTAATAAAAGATAGTGATTGGAAAGCTCGAGAAAAGACAACTAAAGGTAAGAAAGAAAAGGGAGGCGGACAAGACAGTACAAGTCTAAGGCGTTTTGGTTAGGATGCTTATGGGACTCAAATGCTGTTGGCCTACAGAAAGACCAAAAGTAAAATGAACTCTCATGTAGAGAGAGAAGCTCTCGTTTTTTAGAGATAGAAGCAAATAGAATTCTTAACAATGTTGATCATAAGCTGATTTGGGATAACTAAAAGATTATGTTTTTTTTTTTTAGGGCTAAAATAGGATTTTTAGCCAGAAGCCCAATTGTATGATGTGACAAACAATGTACGAGAGGAAAAAAAAAATCTCATGTATTTGATATATGAGTCCTCCTTCTCACATGAAGGTAGACCCTATAAGATGTGAGAAGGAGGACTTATGCATCATGTATATACCTCCTCATATGAGTGGTATGAGTGGTCCATGAGACTGATAATTGCTAATGGATATAGTTTCACGATCGGAAGACTAAAACCTGTACATGCAGTAATGGTACCAAACGCAGCAAGGAGGCCGTCTTGGATCAACTGATCAAGTCATATGGGCCTTGCAATATAGTAAATGGCTACGAAAGATTATGAATAGATGAAATGTTGAATTAAGTTACAACGTACAACTGACATTTATGTCCAATCCCTCACATAAGAATCATATAGATCCAAGAGTTTCAGGAACAGGCATGGCACTTTTTGGGTCACAATTGTTTAAAAGCATGTGGGAGATCAGTAGTTACAAGTCAGAACCTGTCTATCTTCCACTTGGTGATTTGCGACGTAACTTTCAAGTTGTGGAACTACATTTACAAGTTACTCAAAATAACTTGAACAAAATTGGCATTTAAATAAAGGTAGAAATGTGGCTTGTGATTCCTACAGTACCTTCCTTCAACTGATAATGATAGAACAATCAAAATCCATGAATGACTAGTATACGGCAAAAATCCCACATATTTGTCATAATTTCCAGCCCAAACTAGCAAAAAGGACCTAGCTACGGGATCAGATCGAACAATTGATATATACAATTCACTACTAAAGTATGCTAGGAGCAGCTTCTGTTGGGACACCTAATAGGTTTCATAATTTAAATGGCAGAGAATGTACGATTCATTCGGAACTCAATCTTTGTTAACACACGGCAGAATCTCTCACATTGACTCGTTGAATTTTACATAAAATAAAGGATTGAATTACCTCCTCTTTGTTGATTGCTTTGTAGTTGATTAGATGGTTATCCCAAGCTTCAAAATTCTAATCTAAATCAGACCGTTTTGTATGCTTGTGTATCGCATACACACTTTTTACTGATAAGTTACACACAGGCAATGCTTCCGTCCAGTGCTAGACGGACGCGTGACCATTAAGCACCATGTAGTGTTTGTGTCAAGTCAATCCCATTACACTCACAGAAGTGATGGGTCTTTAGACTTAAACTAACCACACTCTTCACAATGATCTTACAAGGAGAATTTTTGTGTGTGTGTTGTGTGTGTGTGTGTTAGAAGAGATTGAAGAACATGAGCGTGTACACACACAACTCAACAAAAAATTATGCCTCACTACTCGCACAGCAGGAGCAGTTATACATATTTAGATTTTTTGTTTCTTTTGTAAGTAGAGGTGAAACACACACAAACTCAAGAAAAAATATTACACCTCGCTACTCACACACACTAGCTTTGGCCATTCCAACTTGTTTTTCCTTTTTTGCTTCTTGTGCATAAAATCCTAGAACGCTTATTAACTATTTAGCATACAGGTTCGAGACATCTTTGGGTCATTCCGGTGGGCCCTATTTCTTGCTTTGCAAACATCCAACTCATTTCTTACTATATATGCTCTTGCTGCTTTCAAAATATAAAATGATAAGTGTTCCTGTGGTTGATTTAGGTGCAGGTAAAATTGGTAACATCATCGCACAATCAGTTGTCATTCATATGCTAGCAGAATGTGCTGGACATCAGTGGTTTGAAAGCTGGGGAACCAAGAGATTATCTGAGCTTGGACTTCCTGTGATGACACCAATTATACAATTTCTTTTTTTTGCATTAAAACATGAATCTTAAAACATTACATCTATAACTGGAATAGGAAGTTATATTTATTTTAAGGTATTTGTTGATACATTCAACCTTTTAAGTTATATAAATTGTGAGGATTTTAAAAACAGGTCAATGTAACTAGATGAGATAGAAATTGCTGTGTGCTTTGTTAGTGTTTATTATAGTCTGTTAGCTCAATATGCATTCTTGGTATAGTGTGTTAGCTCAATATGCATTCTTGTCCCATAAGGCCATAACCTGCACTTGTCAAAAGATAAATAAATTGTGAGGATTTCCAATTTAATTTTGTCCTGACTTGGTCAACAAAAATGCTCCATGGTGAAAAAGGGTTTGATTGCTTGCCGTCATTTGCTAAGAAAATGTCTTTTATGTTTTATCAATGATATTTGAGCTATTAGAAATATTCATGGGCAGGAAACTTGATAATTATTGGGATGAAGATTAGCCTAGACGCATGTTCACATCTTAATAAATTCTCTTATAAGATTAATTTTTAATATAGGTCCATGAGGATGAACCAGTGCTCCAGGCATTTAAGCTGATGAGGAAAAAGAGGATTGGAGGGATTCCTGTTATTGAAAAGGGTAGTAGCAGGGCAGTGGGTAATATAAGCTTAAGAGATGTTCAGTTCTTGCTAACTGCTCCAGAAATCTACCATGATTATAGGTTTGTAGCTGAGCTAATTTCCAAAATTGTGCGTCTTTTGTTACTGTTACATATTATGTTTGATCCTTGAAGTTCTAAAGGAAATAATTAGTGATGGCAGTAAGATGGGTTACTTGGATAACTCTACCTGCCCTCTTGCAATCCCTAGAATTAATGACATTACAACCAAATTGATTGCCAAAGTTTTGAAGGATCTCATAAACAATAAAACTTAGTCATGTTCATGGTCATTGTGGACCCTCAAAACTAGCCAACCTCCATGATCCTTTGATATATGCGGCATGATTTAGTTCATTTGTTTGCGTACATGATTGGCTTATAAATTTGACTAATTGTCTATTTTGTGCATCATAAATCTTATTCTCATTGAAAGTCCATGTTTAAATCAACATTAATATGAAGTTGTTGATAAAAAAAATTAGGCTAGGAAAGTATGCAATTTCAGCAAAAAAATTTAGGCTCTTAGTTCTATGGTCCATACAGTGTTCAATCAATATGACTCTTGTGGCACTCATTTGACATGTATAACAGATCTATCACGGCAAAGAACTTCCTGACAGCCGTTAGAAGCTACTTAGAGAAAAATCATGAGAACTGCCCATTAGTGACCGGCATGATCACGTGCAAAAGGGACCACACAATGAAACAATTGATTCAACTGCTTGATTCTGAGAAGATTCACCGGATATATGTAGTCGATAATGATGGGAATCAGGAGGGAGTTATCACACTGAGAGACATTATCTCAAAGCTAGTACATGAGCCCCGTGGCTACGTTGGCGATTTCTTTGATGGTGTTCTGCCACTGCCCCAAAACAGCAGGGTTTAACATTAGGAATAACATCGATTGACATTTTTTTTTGCTAGTTTTGTTTTCTTGTAATGATCTCTCCTTGTCCTTTGGTTTCTTGGAGATGGGTTGATTATGGTGATTGTAACATAGGCAAGCACTTGTAATTAATTTTACCCCCGTGTGACTGAGTTAACTTTTCTGTATATTTTCCCCCAGTGTTACAATCTAATAAAGAGATCCCTTCTTCATCTACATTTGTCCATTTAATCTCAATACTCTGTTAGACAGTGGATATGTTTTATATTAAAAAGATTATTCCACAGTGCTTTGATGGCTGTCATCAATAGGCTGATCCCAATGATAAACCAAGCATTCAATCACTTGGTTGATATATTTATGTATTTAAGATTATGGGTTAATTGTGCTTTGCCCCCATAGTTAAACTTTGGGTTTAACTTCAACCTCCCCAGCAGACTATAAAATTGAGCAATCAATTTCCTCATATTGATAATATGCAAAATTTCTTGTGCCATGAAACAATTTTTTTCCAATTCAAAATTTTAATAGAAAATTCATAAGATCATAATTCACCAGTTGGACATTGCTTGATTTCAGAATTTTTCATTTGATAGAAATGGTTAACAACATGGAGTATTTTGCCTATCATCAATGAATTAGTGACTCATTGCTTAGTTTTATAGTTTAGTGTTGGATTAAATTTAAACCCATAATTCAGGTTGCAAAGTGGAATCAACTCTTAAGATTATTATTGAGGATGATCTCTTGATAATAGCTTAATAAATCTGCCTTAATAAGTGCATAAATTTAAGAAGACAAACGATTCTTCCACAAACTCCAAGACTAGTTTTGCATCTGAGGCATTTAAAGCTCATAATCTCAACACAATAACTAGTAAAAAGTTTTAACATGAGCAATTGGTGTTGAACAGAAACTTTGAAAATTCTAGATGGATGGACAAAGCTTTGTATATGTTTCTGTTGGAAATCTATAACACTTTACACTAGAAGATGGATACATTTGTCTTAACTGGTACGGTGTACACGTTTAGGAAGAGAGAAAAATTAAACATGACGTTTATCATGTGAATGAAAATTGTGGAATCAACATGATGTTTATTATTATTGAAAGAAATGACCCACATATCGTAGTGTACAACATTTTACAAGTGATCCTTGTCTTTACCTACGAACTTAACCTGATGGCCTTCCTTTCATTCAGGGAGAGCCCTTAACTTGTGTCAGATAACTTCCATGTCGATGCAATCATTGAGTTTTGTTGGAAGTGACGAAACCCTTCTAATCTACTCCCTCACATCTTGTCAGTGCTACTTTACACAATTCACAAATGATCCAACTCTTATTGTATCCTTCTTGCTTCAGCACTCATCAATTCATCCATTTAATATCATATTTGATAAATTGTTAATTACTATCAATGTTCAAATATCTCATATTTCTGAAAGAACATATGAAATTAATGAGCATTTTGATTATTATAACCTGGCTCCAATCATACACCAGATATCCTATTCAATTAAACAGAAGAAGAAGAAGAGCTAATCTACCGTACTAATAAATATTTATGAAATCCCACTTTACACAATAATGACTGATTTTTTAACAAGCACATACACTCAGCAATGGAACTGCAATAACAAAATTGATATAAAAACATAAACATGCCAGAATAGCAAGTATACAGTCAAGTAGCCCATGGGCGCCCAATAAAGTGTGGACACAGATATTTCAGAGCAATGGTGATTCACTTACAAACGCTAAAATCTATAGCACATACATGTACATAAACTATTACAGTATACAGCACGAAAGATAATTAACATTCATAAAAACCCAAGTTTATAACATTAACAACATCAAAAATCAACATCATATAATTAAGCTTTATTAAACAGCCTTAGCAGGGGGCTTCATTGATACAAGAGTGCGTAGTAGTAGTACTCGTGGTGATCCCTTAAACAAATCCAACAAATAATTCTCTAAATCATCTGCTGTGTACATCATGTATTTCCCAGCATGCCTTCCAATCTCTACTTGATTCCTAAACCTTCCCATAAATGAGCGGTAAGCTGGGATCACCATTTCTGATATAGATATCCTAAGCTCTTCCCGAAGTTGAGCATCGGGGACCTTCCAAGCAGTTTGAACCCTATAGATTTCCTCAAAACATGCATTGAAATTCTTTAATGTCTCCTGCAAAGCCACCGTCGTGGCTTTATAACTCCAGCTCCAACGGATCCCCCTATCATTCAAACAATCCAACACCTTGGTCCATGAAGCCCTAAGATAACTCATAGTATATTGCGTTATCTGCCCACGTCGCTTCCGAACCCAATTACCACCTAATAGCCCACCAAGATCCGAATCTTTCACCTTCTGCACTACATACAGAATATTATTCATCAGAAAAATATACTGCAGTGCACCATCCTAATAAAGCTTCGATTTCTCCTCAAGATTGGAATGTAAAGAGGTTTTTAACACCAATAACCGCCTGGCTACTGGAGTCAATTTCGAGCTATATATCACTATCATCATTTCGTAAAGGCTCTAATTGATCATCATCTTCACGAATTTCCAACAACAAGTTCAGAGTTTCACTATAATCCACAATCAATTTCACATTATCCGTCACGTACTGCGTCAGTGGGTGAATCTCACCACTCTACATATGCTTTTTTGAGGTTTCACTCTGAACCGCGTTCTCAAACTCAGCAAATGTCCCACAAGCCGCCTCACCAAGATCGGAGAGCACATCTCTCGCCTCATTGATCACAACATCATCAGTAACCAACACCTCCAATCTCGCCATCGCCTCAGCCATCACATCATACATGTCGAGTATTCTAAAGAGCCTCTCATGGGATCTTCTGCCGATCACAATAGCTTTGCCAAAATTCAACAACTGCATCACGCAACCTTTCACAGTTTCGTTGAAGCAAATCTCTTTGGTTTCATCGGCGCCACAAAAAATCTGATCACAAAGACTCTTCTCATTGCTGAGAATCAACCTAACGACAATCTTCACGGCTTGAATCCATTTCTTCATCTTCTCATTCAGTGAATTCCACTCGATTTTCTGAACCTCTTCAATGCTCAACTTCTCGATCCCTAAGATCATGAGACACTCATCCAAAGCGTCGCTACGAACAGTACTATAGAATTGAATACACTCTTTCTTAAAGCCAGACCTAATCATTGTAGTCGTGATTTCTCTGAGCTCATCCACAGCTTTGGGATCAATCAAATCGACCGAAGCGTTGTCGTCTAAGCTCGAACCACGCTCATCTTCACGAATTTCCAACAACAGAGTTTCACTATAATCCACAATCAATTTCACATAATTCATCACATACCGTGTTAGTGGGTGAATCTCACCACTCTGCATAGGCTTTTTCCAATTCTCACTCTGAACCACGTTCTCAAACTCAGTAAATGTCCCACAAGCCGCCTCACCAAGCCCGGAGAGCACATCTCTCGCCTTATTGATCACAACATCATCAGTACCCAACAACTCCAATCTCTTCAACGCGTCAGCCATCACATCATGCATGCCGAGTATTCTAAAGAGCTTTTCAGGCGATCTTCCGCCGATTGCAACAGCTTCACCGAAATTCAACAACTGCATCACACAACCTTTCACGGTTTCGTTGAAGCAAATCTCCTTGGTTTCATCGGCGCCACAGAAAATCTGATCGCAAAGACTCTTCTCAACCCTGAGAATCAACCTAACGACAATCTTCACAGCTTGAATCCATTTCTTCATCTTCTCATCCAGTGAATTCCACTCGATTTTCTGAACCTCTTCAATGCTCAACTTCTCAATCCCTAAGATCATGAGACACACTTCCAAAGCGTTGCGACGAACACTACTATAGACTTGAATACACATTTTCTTAAAGCCAGACCTAATCATTGTAGTCGCGATTTCTCTGAACTCATCCACAGCTTTGGGATCGATCAAATCGACCGAAGTGTTGTAATCCAAGCTCGGACCACGCTCATCTTCACGAATTTCCAACAAGAAGTTTAGAGTTTCACTATAATCCACAATCAATTTCACATAATTCATCACAATCAATTTCATATAATTCCTCACGTGCCGTGTCATTGGGTGAATCTCACCTCTTTGCATAGGCTTTTTCACATAATTCATCATATACCGTATCAGTAGGTGAATCTCACCACTTTGCATAGGCTTTTTCAAGGTCTCACTCAGAACCACGTTCTCAAACTCAATAAATGTCCCACAAGCTGCCTCACAAAGCCCGGAGAGCACATCTCTCGCCTCATTGATCATGACATCATCAGTAACCAACACCTCCAATCTCGCCAACGCCTCAGCCATCACATCATGCATGTCGAGTATCCTAAAGAGCTTCTTAGGCGATCTTCTCCCGATTGCAACAGCTTCACCGAAATTCAACAACTGCATCACGCAACCTTTCACAGTTTCGTTGAAGCAAATCTCCTTGGTTTCATTGGCGCCATAGAAAATCTGATCACAGAGACTCTTCTCACCGCTAAGAATCGACCTAACGACAGTCTTCACAGCTTGAATCCATTTCTTTATCTTCTCATCTAGTGAATTCCACTCGATTTTCTGAACCTCTTCAATGCTCAACTTCTCGATCCCTAAGATCACGAGACAATTATCCAAAGCGTCGCGACGAACAGTACTATAGACTTGAATACACTCTTTCTTAAAGCCAGACCTAATCATTCTAGTCGCGATTTCTCTGAGCTCATCCACAGCTTTGGGATCGATCAAATCGACCGAAGCGTTGTCATCCAAGCTCAGCAAGTATTTCGAAAACCAAAGGCTCTTCCGGCGAGTATTCCGAATCAAAACATGCCGAAACTCATCCTCTGGCCAAGACATCGCATGCTGAATCGCCGAATAAGCCCGATCCAAACTGGCAATGTCTGAAAAGTAAGCTGGGAAGTATGACGAAATGGAAGGATTTCGAGCTATAATTTTTTCATCATTTTCGGAACCGTCTGTTGACCTGTGTGGTGCGAAGATTGCCATTATGGAATTGGAATTGGAATTGGGACGAGAGAATAGTGAACTACTATCAGTCTCAGACTTGGTGGCTGGGAATAGTGATGAAATGTCATGTTGCATTTCATTATCGTCTATTGACCTGTGTGGTGGGAAGATTGCCTTTATGGAATTGGAATTGGGACGAGAGAATAGTGAACTACTATCAGTCTCAGACTTGGTGGCTGGGAATAGTGATGAAATGTCATGTAGCATTCCATTCCATTCCGAACGGTCACTGCCAGATTCCGAGTTGTCTGGTGGAAAAAATGACCCTCCTACTAGTATTCTTTCTCTGTAGACTTGGATATACTCTTCGTCGTAGCTTGAGCCAATCGTTCCACAATCGACGGAAACGTCATCGTCTCGATCATCCTCAGAGAAGCTCTCGGATCCACCGCCGTCTTCATCGGCTCTCGCCGGTGTGTTGAGACTGTTCTCAATGCCGCCAGTGTTGGTGCTAGTTGTCGTGGTCGTAGCCATGATTTTGGGTTTGAGTCAAGGAGAGAAATTGGAGGAGAAAGGAAGTAGAGAGTAATACTGAATAATTGGTCTTTTGGGGGGAGCTGAGCAGAAAAGGGTGCGAAATGAACTGGCTGGTTGGTGTGGTGATTTTTAACAAAAGGGAAATGGTGAGGAAACGAGGGAATAACGCGCGGGAACTTTCTTTTGAAAAGGATTGGGTTAGGTATTGCTTTAGTCAGACATATAAATGAGATAAAAAAAATTTCAGTGGTCTATAATTTGTGGGTTTGATTTGCATTCTTGGCGCATTAATTGTGTGGCTGCCACCAATTCTCTTTGTAGACAATGGGGCTTGTTTTGCTTTCCGATTACGTCGAGTTGTCCGAGTTCCGAGTTCCAACAGTAAATCGAGAAGGTCTTCAGAGATGTGGTCCATGTGGAGGCGTGTTCTTTTGGTTTGACTTGTTGAAACTCTGTGCATGTGGCCCGAATTGGGTCAAATCGGCTTCTCTACTTTTTAATTAGTTTTTTGATAATAAGATTGTGTTGTGTTTTGATTGTGCATCTTCTCCGTTTAGATATATTTGAGAGAGAGAGAGAAAGGAGTTAGGATGACTGGATGAGAAGCATAGAGTAGACAAAGAGGATGAGAGGAAAGAGAAAAAATTGTTTATTTTATTCAACCGTGGAGATTTTTTTTAAGATGAGAAAATCGTTCGGAGAGTGAATAGTGCTCTCATAGTCTACTGTAGCAACTCTGATAATAATTTGCAAAAGTTTGGATTTTAAAGAGGCTGTTAGAGCTGATTTTTTTGGGGCTTGCTCTATAAAGATGGGTTTAAAGAGCCTACCAGAGATGCTTTCTTATTGAATTGTTTTCGTTGTATCCATTATTTTGTACCTTTTTTTGTTTCTTGTACTTAAAAGTACATCATAATTTCTAGTCCAGCTGATGCTGTTCAAATAGTATTGGCCCATCACAAAATTCTTCATTAGTACACCCTTGATTTTGTGTCCAGTTATAGAAATAAAATCTGACGCTAGTCCAGATGATGATGTTGTTCAAATAGTAAGCACAACACAAAACTCTTACTAGTGCACCATGGTGGATGTTGATGTACCTGAGGATGCTATTTTGATTGATAAATACATGGCGTTGTGTTTGTGGGAATTGATTGCCAAAGTTTTGAACGAGCTTATAAACAATAAAACTTGATTATGTTCATAGTCATTGTGGAACCTTCAACATCCACGACCTTCCATATATAGATGGCATGGTTTAGTTCTTTTGTTTCGCGCACATGAGTGGCTAATGAACTGACTTCTTGTCTATTACGTGCATAACAAGCAGTGGCGGCTTCAAGAATTTTTTCCAAGGTGTTACTTAAGAATGATAAATTACAAAATCTAATAAATAAAAAATCATATATTGACGCCAACAATAACCAAAAAACACGCAAATTCATATTTGAACGAAGATTTTCTAAGTTAAAGTTAACATAAATCCGCTTAGAAGATAAAGATGAATCTTACACAAAAAATTAATCTTAGGTATGTGATTTCTTTATCAAATATTTGTCAATAATAACTAGCAAAAGAATAAACAATAAATTATAAGTTCATTTGAAATATTAATAAAATTATTAATTATTTTTGTTTAATTATTAATTATTTGAAATATTAATAAGCAATCTAGCACACACCTCACTGTTTAGTTGGCTTTGCACAATGTAAAGAATACGAATACACTACATCATCCACTTGACTGAACCCACTGCCTAACATAGTTTTTTATTTTTTTTATATATTTTTTTTGTCTTTTAATAATGTGTTGTTCTGGGTGTTGCTTTTAAGTGGACCAAGACCACTACCTCAATCCAATGCCACGGCCCCACCCCTATCCCCCACTCAAGAGACAATAGCCAATCAATAGTCAACACAAATACACAATTACATATTTACATATATGCACTTACACAAAAAGCCAATTTAGCCAAAAGAGAACCAGAGGAAAGCCTAAGTCTAAGTCAGAGCAAAGAAAAAGAGAGATTTCAAAAGACAAAAAAATAGTCAGTAAGTCTAAGTCTAAGTCAATACACAGCATTATCAAAAAAAATAGTCACAAGGCAGACTATGAGATAAAGAAAAAGAGATAGAGAACGCCGCTCTCAGTTAGAGGCTCAGAGCTAGGGATGGCAAAATAGGCCTGACCCCGAGTACCCGGTCCAACCCGACTCTAATGGGGTGAGTTTTACCCGATCCGTGAAGCAAATGGGGCGGGTTTAGGTTTTAATAAAAAAACCCAAAACGAGTTCATGTCAGGTCCGGGTATTATGCAAACCCAGCCCGGACCCGTATACATATATAATATTTTTTTAAAAAATTAAAACCCCTTACCCTAAATATAAATATATTCTAAACTCTGTAACACCCTACTCTCACACGCCGCCTCTCCCTCTTCATCTCTCAGCTCGGCTCTCTCACTCACACGCTGCTCTTCAACTCTCAGCTCTCTCACTCACACGGCCACAAGCAGTCAAGCCCAGCTCTCTGACTCTCTCATCATTCTCCGTTTCGTTCTCGCCGATCTCGCATAGCCCTGAGCCCTCTCATCCCCCTCACCCATCTCGCACCGATTCCTTGCCAATCAGCCACCCTCTCACGGCCTCACTCAGCCGCCCCCCTCACGGCCTCGCTCAGCTTCCCTCTCACGGCCTCGCTCCACCTCTTTCTCCATTTTTTTTTTCTAGGTTCAATTCGTCTCAATCATGTGACTTTGTGTTTGTGTTTATGATCTCTGTGATTGTGTTTATGTTAGGATTTGTGTTTGTCATTTTGAAAGGGAAAATCATAAATCTGAAATTTATGTTTGGTTTGTGATTTTGAAAGGGAAAATTATAAATCTGAAAGTTGTGTTTGTGATTTGTGTTAGGATTTGTGTTTGTGTATGTGATATTGGGTCGGAAAATGATAAATCTGAGATTTGTGCGTTTGTAATTTGTGTTTCTGAGTCTGGGAAGGCATGACGAGGTGGGTTTGGGGTGAAAAAAAATAACCCGTTTATTAAACTGGTCGGGTTCAGGTCACGGGCAAACCCGCGGGTCGGGTTCGGGCATAGAAAAACTTGCACCAAACCCGACCCGTTGCCATTCCTACTCAGAGCAAAGATGAGATAAAGAAAAAGAGAGAACTGAAATACCTTGATGTTGCTTGAAGTTCTTATGCCGATCTTGCCGTCGCCAATCTCCGATCTGGACAAGGGAATCTCCGATCTCGCCGTCAACTGCTCTGAGTGTGGCTATTGCAGCGTTGCTGAGTCGCTTTTGCAGAGGACCTGAGGTTCTTATATGAGAGAAACCCATGCTCTTGTTTCTTTAGGTTAGGTTGTAATTAGGTATATAAGTATATTGAGGGTTTTTTTTTTTTTTTTTTTTCTGAGAATCCGTAGGTTGGCTAACATGTTTGGGTTTGCTTTACCTTGTTTTTTTCTTTAGATTGGGTTTGTAATCTGCTGTTTAAGATTGATGTTGGGCTTTTTTTTACCTTATGGGCTTGTTCTGTTACAAATTTTTTTTTTTTTAAGATTTTAGTTCAAGATTTTTATTTGGGCTTTTTTTTTTTTTTTTTTTTTTTTTACTTGAAAGTTGAAAGTAGAGCAAATAAATCTTTTTTTTTTTTTGAAGGTGTTCTTAATTTTGGTTGAGGGTGGTCTTATTTTTTTTTTAAGGGTAAACAAATAAATTTTTTTAATTATTATTGTGGGGTCATGGGCCCAAAATCATACAATGGGGCGTGAGGCTTTGGCCGAGAGAGCAGTAGTCCAAATCCGAGGAGGAATATATCCTTGGACATATACAATGGGGCGTTAGGCTTTGGCCGAGAGCGTGGTAGTCCAAGTCCGAGGAGGAATACATCCTCGGACCAGCTAAAGCACGGTTAGATATAAGTCCTAAATAGTCAGAGTGACCTTCTAGGAAGTTCTAAAGGATAGGAACTCAGGAATATTTAAGGGAAAGTTGCTAACACCGCATTTATGTGGACAAGACCCTTGAACAGTGCTATCTCGGTTACTGCAACTCACAGAACGCCAGAGAGGGTGTCTGATGGGACAGGCACTCAAGTATAGGCTTGGATGATCAACAAGTGGAAGGCCAAGATCGTTCAAAGGGGACTATATAATAGGAGAGACCCATCATGGAGAGGGGGCCGGGGGATTAAGAGAGAAAGCACTGTAGCAATCTCAAGAACTCCTGTAACCATTATCATCCAATATATACTAGAACAGAGCTCCTCGAATTGTGCCGAGGACAAACTTTCTTGTACAAACTTGGTTCGTTTCCGTTTGATTGCCTTGGAAACTCATTATAACTGTTATCACATTCACTAAAGCCTAGTTCTTCTACCCACTCTCTACAAATTTATTGTACTGGGTTCACTGGACCAGTATCCCATACATTTTGGGCCTGGGCTACAAATTGTGTCCCTACAATTATATACAATTTTTTTTTTTCAGGTCGCCGCCACTGGTAATAAGTCTTCTACCTCATTAGAAGTCCTTGTCTAAATCAACATTCATACGATGTTATTGATAAAAGAATTAGGCTAGGGAAGAATGCAAGTTCGTCAAATTTGTTTTTATTTTTTTATTTTATGAATCAGTTAGCATCAAAGTGTTCAATCAAGATGACTCCTGTAACTTGCATTTGTCATGTATAACATATCTATCACAACAAAGAACTTCCTCACAGCTATTATATTAGAAGTTAGCTAGAGAAGCATCATGAGAACTCTCCATTAGTGAATGACAAGATTACGTGCAAAAGAGACCACAAAATAAAGAATTGATTCAGCTTCTTGATTCCGAGAAGATCAACAGGATATATATTGGCGATTTCTTTTATGGTATTCTACTACTGCCCCCAAAAAATAAGATTTAGGGCCCGTTTATTAGTTTTCAGTGTTTAAACAACATTACATGTATTTTTACATATTTATTCACTCATACGTATTTCCAAAAAATACAAACAATGTTACTAGAGCAACATTACCAAATGGGCCCTTAATATCAAAAATAACATTGATTGACCTTTTTTGGTACTTTTATTTTTCTTTTACTTGTAATGATCTCTGCCCTTGTCCTTTGGTTTCTTGGAGATGGGTTGATTATGGTGATTGTAACATAGGCATGCACTTGTAATTAATTTTCTAGGGACACAAAAAATTTTCTAGGGACACAAAAAATTTGACACATACTAATGTGAAAAATTGTAAGTGGTAGGTACTCAATTGATATGAAAAATATTGTCAAGTATTTTTGTGGATGTAGATTTTTTTCCTCCAATGTGACTGAGATAACTTTTATATATATATTTTGCTGTTATCCATGAGCTTCATGCAGAGTGTTCTTCATCAGCATTTGTACATTTCAATCTCAATATTCCATACTCATTTTCTATATATGCTAAAAAGATTATTACGCAAAGTTTTCAAGGTTGTCACCAATAGGAAAATCCCAATAATAAACCAAGCATTCAATACTTGGTTGATATATTTATATATTTAATATTTTTAGTTAATTGTGCTCTGCCCCCCAAAACTTTGGTGCCAACTTCAAGCCCCCACTACACTATTATAAAGAAATCAACCTCCTGATTGATTGATGATATGCCATTAACAATTTTTACCAATACAAAATTAAACAGAAAATTCACAAGCTCTTGATGGGAGAAATTCACAATTTGGACATTGCTCAATTTCAGAAATTTTTGTTAAAAATTTTTAAATTGATGGAAATTGTTAACAGCATGGAGTATTTTGCCCACATCAATCAATTTTGCCTCATTGCTTAATTTTATAGTTTTATGGGGAGTAATTGTGAACCCATCACATTTAGGGGGACAGAGAGAAAGTAACCCTAAGATAATTCTTTTGAGGACGATCTTTAAAAAGTTCCATGATGCTTTAGTTGGTTGTGGAAGAAAACATGCACCATTGAAAGAAAACACTAGCAGAAACACTCAGCAATAGAATTGCAAGAACAAAATTGATATAAAAATATAAACATGCTAGAACAGCAAGTATACAATCAAGTAGCCCATAGGGAGTCCAACTAAGTATGGATACTAAGCAAAAAAAAAACAACAACAACAACAACAACTAAGTATGGATACAAAGTTACTTCGGAAAAAATGGTGGTTCACATAATCAAACTAAAATCTCTAGCAAATGTTATAAACCCATGTTTATGACATTAACGACAACAAAAATGGACATCATACAATCAAGCTACATTTAACAGGCACACTATTTCCAATTATTCCTTCATTAGAGCTGGGCACTTACCTGATACGAGTTAGTCCTCCTTTATCCTTTGTGCTTTCTCTGCAATACTTGCTTTGATCCCGCGAAGAATTTCAACAAATACCTCTCTAAATCTTCTGATTTGTACTTCATAGAATAAATCGGAAACCTTCCCGTAAATGATCGGTAAGCCGGGATTACCTTTTCCGATATAGATATCCTAAGCTCTTCTCGGAGTTGATCATCATGTACCTTCCATGCAGTTTGAGCCCTGTAGGTTTTCTCAAAACACAAATTGAAATTCTTATATCTCTCCTTTATAGCCACCCTCAAGGTATTACTCGAGCTCCTACCAACCCCTTCAACCCTCAAACAATACAATGGGTAGGTCCACGAAGCCCTTAGATAATTCATCACGTATTGCCTTATCTGCCCAAAACGCTCACAAACCCAATCATCACCAAATAGACTCATAAGATCATCCGAACCCTTCACCTCCTCCACTATATACAGAATATTATTCATCAGAAAGATATACTGCAATGCACGATCCTTATAGAGCTTTGATTTCTCCTCAAGATTAGACAGTAAAGATGTTATTAGCACCAACACCCGCCTAGCCACCGGAGTCAATTTCAAGCGATCATCACTATCATCATCTTCACCAATTTCCAACAAGTTCATAGAATCACTATAATCCAGAATCAATTGCACATAATTCATTACGTACTGTGTTAGATGGTGAATCCCACCGCTTTGCATACCTTTCACCGAGGACTCATTCTGCATTGCGTTCTCAAGCTCCTGAAACGTCCAGCTGGCTGCCTCACCAAGCTCCGTGAGCACCTCTCTGGCCTCATTGATATGACATCGTCAGTAATCAACCCCTCCAATTGCGCCAATGCCTTGGCCATCACATCATACATTTCAAGTATCCTAAAGAGGTTCTCAGGCAATCTTCTCCCACTCGCAACGGCTTTACCAAAATCCAATAGCGGCATCACACAACCTTTCACGGTTTCATTGAAGCGAATCTCTTTGGTTTCATCAGCGCCACTGAAAATCTGATCAGACAGACTCTTCTCGCCGCTGAGAATCAACCTAACCAACATCTTCACAGCTTGAATCCATTTCTCCATCTTCTTATCCAGTAAATTCCACATGATTTTCTGCACCTCTTTGACGCTCAACTTCTTAATCTCTAAGATCACGACGCGCTCATCCAAAGAAATTCCATTAACTAGTGAACTACTTGTTGAAGTGGGCCCGTGTGTGGCTTGAATTGCCACAAGCCCACCTTATTGACCAAATCCTATTTGGAATAGTAACCCACCTTTTAGCCGACTTTGACATATATATATATATATATTAGGTTTTGTGAAGCAATGTGCAGCCGTGAGAACATAAAGAAAAAATTCCAATTAACCTAGTGAGCAAGCCGCATGAGAGAAAATAGAAAAAAAAGAGAGGCAGCCAACTTCTATTCTTATTTTTTCTGTGAGAGAGTGCTAGGGTGTAATTGAGATTTGGGTTTCTTGAGAGTGTTCTTGTGCACTATTGTATTTTTCCTGATAATAGTGAAATCCCTGCAACTCCGTGGACGTAGGCAAATTGCCGAACCACGTAAATATTGTCTTGTGCGTGTGATTATTTTCTTTGACGTGTGTTTTCTCTATTTGTTTTGTTTCTCACAGGTTGGGATTTTTGGTTGAATTCCCTACAACTGGTATCAGAGCCTAGGGTTAGGTTTGAGTGGGAGCAATGGCAGAGGAAGCAGGAAAGGCGTCTGGAATAGAAAAGTTCGATGGCACAGACTTTGGATTTTGGAGGATGCAAATCGAGGATTACCTTTATGGGAGGAAGTTGCATCTACCGCTTCTAGGGGAAAAACCTGAGGCTATGAAGGCTGAGGAATGGGCTCTTCTTGACAGACAGGTACTAGGAGTTATTAGGTTAACTCTGTCTAGGTCTGTTGCACACAATGTTGTAAAGGAGAAGACCACAGCAGATCTGATGAAGGCTTTGTCCGGTATGTATGAAAAGCCGTCAGCAAACAATAAAGTGCACTTGATGAAGAAACTGTTCAATCTGAAGATGGCAGAGAATGCATCAGTAGCACAACATCTGAATGAATTTAATACTATCACAAATCAATTGTCGTCTGTAGAAATTGATTTTGATGATGAGATTCGTGCTCTGATCGTCTTGGCTTCTTTGCCAAACAGTTGGGAGGCAATGAGGATGGCAGTAAGCAATTCTACAAGAAAGGAAAAACTCAAGTACAATGATATACGAGATTTAATTCTGGCTGAGGAGATTCGCAGAAGAGATGCAGGTGAATCCTCAGGATCTGGTTCTGCCCTAAACCTTGAGACAAGAGGCAGAGGTAATAACAGAAATTCAAATCGGGGCAGATCAAAATCCAGGAATTCTAATCGAAACAGAAGTAAATCTAGATCAGGCCAACAAGTACAATGCTGGAATTGTGGGAAAACAGGTCACTTTAGGAATCAATGCAAAAGTCCTAAGAAGAAGAATGAAGATGATTCTGCTAATGCTGTAACAGAAGAGGTACAGGATGCATTACTTCTTACAGTAGACAGTCCACTTGATGATTGGGTTTTGGATTCAGGAGCTTCGTTTCATACCACTCCACACCGAGAAATCATACAGAATTATGTTGCAGGTGATTTTGGTAAGGTGTATTTGGCTGATGGTTCAGCCTTGGATGTTGTGGGTATGGGAGATGTTCGAATATTGTTGCCCAATGGGTCTGTTTGGTTACTGGAGAAGATTCGACATATTCCTGACCTGAGGAGGAATCTGATTTCTGTTGGACAACTTGATGATGAAGGACATGCAATACTATTTGTTGGTGGTACTTGGAAGGTTACAAAGGGAGCTAGGGTATTGGCTCGTGGAAAGAAGACTGGTACTCTGTACATGACCTCAAGTCCAAGAGACACAATTGCAGTTGCTGATGCAAGTACTGATACAAGCCTATGGCACCGCAGACTTGGTCATATGAGTGAGAAAGGGATGAAGATGCTGCTGTCAAAAGGAAAACTACCAGAATTGAAGTCCATTGATTTTGACATGTGTGAAAGTTGCATCTTAGGAAAGCAGAAAAAGGTGAGCTTCTTGAAAACTGGCAGGACACCGAAGGCTGAAAAATTGGAGTTAGTACACACTGATTTGTGGGGGCCTTCTCCGGTTGCATCCCTTGGAGGTTCAAGGTACTACATCACTTTCATTGATGACTCAAGCAGAAAGGTATGGGTTTATTTTCTGAAAAATAAATCAGATGTATTTGAAATCTTTAAGAAGTGGAAAGCCATGGTTGAGACAGAAACAGGTTTGAAAGTAAAATGTTTGAGGTCAGATAATGGAGGAGAGTACATAGATGGAGGGTTCAGTGAGTATTGTGCTGCACAGGGAATTAGGATGGAGAAGACCATTCCTGGGACACCACAGCAGAATGGTGTGGCTGAGCGCATGAACAGAACTCTCAATGAGCGTGCTAGGAGTATGAGGTTGCATGCTGGACTACCAAAAACTTTTTGGGCTGATGCTGTTAGCACTGCAGCTTACCTGATAAACCGAGGACCTTCAGTTCCCATGGAGTTCAGACTTCCTGAGGAGGTTTGGAGCGGTAAAGAGGTAAAGTTTTCACACTTAAAAGTTTTTGGTTGTGTTTCCTATGTTCATATTGATTCTGATGCTCGTAGTAAACTTGATGCAAAGTCTAAAATATGTTTTTTCATTGGCTATGGTGATGAGAAATTTGGCTATAGGTTTTGGGATGAACAAAACAGGAAAATCATCAGAAGTAGAAATGTGATATTTAATGAACAGGTTATGTACAAGGACAGGTCAACTGTAGTGTCAGATGTTACAGAGATTGATCAAAAGAAATCTGAGTTTGTCAACTTAGATGAATTGACTGAAGGTACTGTCCAGAAAAGGGGTGAAGAAGATAAGGAGAATGTAAATTCACAGGTAGATCTGAGTACACCTGTAGTTGAAGTCCGCAGATCTTCCAGGAACATTAGACCTCCACAGCGTTATTCACCCACTTTAAATTATCTCCTGTTGACTGATGGTGGTGAGCCAGAGTATTATGATGAAGCCTTGCAAGATGAAAATTCAAGCAAGTGGGAGTTAGCCATGAAGGATGAGATGGATTCCTTGTTGGGGAATCAAACATGGGAACTGACTGAATTGCCAGTAGGAAAGAAGGTTTTGCACAACAAGTGGGTATACAGAATAAAGATTGAGCATGATGGTAGCAAACGTTACAAGGCCAGATTAGTTGTTAAAGGATTCCAGCAGAAGGAAGGCATTGACTACACAGAGATATTTTCTCCAGTTGTGAAGATGTCAACAATCAGACTAGTACTAGGAATGGTGGCTGCAGAAAACTTACATCTTGAGCAGTTAGATGTGAAGACAGCATTCCTTCATGGTGACTTGGAGGAAGATCTTTACATGATTCAGCCAGAAGGGTTCATTGCTCAAGGACAAGAGAATTTAGTTTGCAAACTAAGAAAGAGCTTGTATGGCCTAAAACAAGCTCCTAGACAATGGTATAAGAAATTTGACAGTTTTATGCACAGAATTGGGTTCAAGAGATGTGAAGCTGATCACTGTTGCTATGTTAAGTTTTTTGACAATTCTTACATCATATTACTGTTGTATGTGGATGATATGCTTATTGCAGGGTCTAGCATTGAGGAGATTAATAATCTGAAGAAGCAATTGTCCAAACAGTTTGCAATGAAGGATTTGGGAGCTGCAAAGCAAATCCTTGGTATGAGAATCATTAGAGACAAGGCTAATGGTACATTGAAGCTTTCACAGTCAGAGTATGTGAAGAAAGTTCTCAGCAGGTTCAACATGAATGAAGCTAAACCAGTGAGCACACCCTTGGGTAGTCATTTCAAACTAAGCAAAGAACAGTCACCGAAGACAGAAGTAGAAAGGGACCATATGAGCAAGGTGCCCTATGCCTCAGCTATTGGCAGCTTGATGTATGCTATGGTGTGCACAAGGCCAGACATTGCACATGCAGTGGGAGTTGTGAGCAGATTCATGAGTAGGCCTGGAAAGCAGCATTGGGAGGCAGTCAAGTGGATTCTGAGATATCTGAAGGGTTCATCAGATACATGTCTTTGTTTCACAGGTGCAAGTTTGAAACTGCAGGGTTATGTAGATGCTGATTTTGCTGGTGATATTGATAGTAGAAAGAGTACTACAGGGTTTGTTTTCACTCTGGGTGGTACAGCTATATCATGGGCTTCAAATCTACAGAAGATTGTTACTTTGTCTACCACAGAAGCTGAGTATGTTGCAGCAACTGAAGCTGGAAAGGAGATGATTTGGCTACATGGTTTCTTAGATGAATTGGGTAAGAAGCAGGAGATGGGCATTCTACACAGTGACAGTCAGAGTGCAATCTTTCTTGCCAAAAATTCGGCTTTTCATTCAAAGTCGAAGCACATACAGACAAAATACCACTTTATCCGTTACCTTGTTGAAGATAAGCTGGTAATGCTTGAGAAGATTTGTGGATCTAAGAACCCGGCAGACATGTTGACTAAGGGTGTCACTATTGAGAAGTTGAAGCTGTGCGCAGCTTCAATTGGTCTTCTAGCTTGAGGACAGGAGGATGAGTTGCAGGGATGAGGGATTGTGTTATGGAGGTATTGTGGCTGATGTTTGCAGCTTGTGAGCCCCTTAAGGGTTAAGGTGGAGCTGATGGAGGAGTTTGCTAGTGTAGCTTGATCAATTCAAGCCAAGGTGGAGATTTGTTGAAGTGGGCCCGTGTGTGGCTTGAATTGCCACAAGCCCACCTTATTGACCAAATCCTATTTGGAATAGTAACCCACCTTTTAGCCGACTTTGACATATATATATATATATATATATATATATATATATATATATATTAGGTTTTGTGAAGCAATGTGCAGCCGTGAGAACATAAAGAAAAAATTCCAATTAACCTAGTGAGCAAGCCGCATGAGAGAAAATAGAAAAAAAGAGAGGCAGCCAACTTCTATTCTTATTTTTTCTGTGAGAGAGTGCTAGGGTGTAATTGGGATTTGGGTTTCTTGAGAGTGTTCTTGTGCACTATTGTATTTTTCCTGATAATAGTGAAATCCCTGCAACTCCGTGGACGTAGGCAAATTGCCGAACCACGTAAATATTGTCTTGTGCGTGTGATTATTTTCTTTGACGTGTGTTTTCTCTATTTGTTTTGTTTCTCACAGGTTGGGATTTTTGGTTGAATTCCCTACACTACTATTATCAGTCTCTGAATCATTGGGTGGGAAATATAATGATGGTATGGAAAGCTGATGATTAGGAGTTGATGATCCATAACTGTCAGTGTCCGACATGTCTGGCGGGAAGAAGTGATAATATGAGGGTATGGAAGGATTTCGAAATATTATTTCATAATTATCGGGGCTGTCTATTTCAGACATGGGTGGGAAGATTGACATTATGGAATATGAGGGTATGGAACGACTTCGAAAAATTATTTCATAGTTTTCGGGACTGTCTATTGGAGATGTGGCTGGTAAGAAGATTGACATTATGGAATCGGAATTAGAACGAGAGAAATCTGGACTACTATCATCAGTCTCAGACTTGTTGGATGGGAAGAGTGATGAAATGTTAAGAGGGGAATCTGGATTTGTTTCATTCCAATCCCAACTGCCACTGCCAGCTTCCGACTTTGCTAATGGAAAAAATGACCCTGCTACTAGTGACATACCTCTTTCTCTACACACTTGGCGAACCATTCTAGTCTCGATTTCTCTGAGCTCATCCACAGCCTCTGGATCGATCAAATTGTCCTCGTTGTCTTCATCGGCCCTCACTGGAGTGTTCAAACTCTGCACGATGTGCTGACCAGTGTTGATGTCAGTCATGGTGGTCGTAGAGATCTTTTTTTGGGGTTTGAGTCAAAGAGAGAAGTTGAAAGAGAAAGGAAGCTTTGGAAGATAGAAATAGAATGAGGAATTAATGAGCCGTGGCGGGACTGACTTGGTCTCGCAACCATTGTTGATGCTAGTAATCGTGGTCCTGGCAATAATTTCAGGGTTTTGGTTTTAGTCTTATTTGAAATAGTCAGAACTCAGAAAAAACAGAAAACGAAAAAGCGAAGGAACTTTCTTATGGGGGTATATGCTAGTCCTCGTGCTTAGAGGATCTCTCTTTTTTGGTGTTTATTGTAGACAGTTGGATGTCAATGTTAAGAGTATGCATCTTTGAATGTTTTCGTTGTATCCATTATTTTGTATCTTCTTTTTTTCTTTACTTTTTTTTTTCTTGTACTAAAAGTACATCATAATTTTCGTGTCTAGATAATAGTAATAGCCCAACACAAATTTCTTAATGCACTAGTGATGGATGTTGATGCCCCTGATGATCTCAGCTGCATTGTTGAGTTTGTGGAGACTGGATTTACCAAAGTTTTGAACTAGCTCATAAACAATGATTTATGTTCATGGTCATTGTGGAACATTCAACACTCACAGACCTCCATATAGGCATGGTTTGGTTCATTTGAGGATGTTGATGCACTTGAGGATGTCAGTTGCATTGAAAGATTATTCTTGAAGGTAATTTCTAAAAAGTTTCATGATGCTTCTGTTGGTTGTGGAAGAAAACACACACTTCTAATTTAGCAGCAATGCAACCTAAAAATGTATGACCAATAGTTACTAACCAAACAATTTAGTTTGACTTTCTAATTATCTTATGAATTTCATGATCAGTACAAATTTTATTCCTTTGAGAGGGTTATGAGGTTAGCATACTCTGATCTGCAAAGAAATAATAGTGGTTTGTGTTGCAAAATTAGTTCTCGAGTTTCACTTGAAATTAATAATTTGCATTCTAAGGCTAAATAGTAAGCAAGGCATGCATTAGAAACTATCAAACTAGACAATGTAATTTCAACGGAAACTATCATCAAACGTAGTTCTCTACCTTACCAATTGGACACCCTAGCTCATAATCATTATAAAAGACAATACATATCCTCATGGGGTAACCCATATCGTGAAGATGAAAGTCAACCTTTTTTTTTTGGTCCAAGGTTCTAAATTGATAGAAACCTAAAAAAGTGGGCTTGTCTAGCTATAGGAGTTTAATGGTCAAATTCAATGGACATTTTTTTAGTCCAAGGTTTTAAATTGATAGAAACCTAAAAAAGTGGGCTTGTCTAGCTATAGTAGCTTAATGGTCAAATTCAATGGTCATTTCTTTTGTCCAAGGTCCTAAATTGATAGAAACCTAAAAAGGTGGGCTTGTCTAGCTATAGGAGTTTAATGGTCAAATTCAATGGACATCTTAATACGAAAAGGCAAAACTCAACTTTCACTTGAGAATTCCTCCAAATTGGGTTTGAGCCTCCAACCCATAATGTGTTAATTTATAAGATCATTCTCATGTACTAAAATCACATTCATTAAAACACTTAAACACATTACATGATCATTAAGTTGGTCATGTGACTATAAATACACATGAATTGTCTTTTAAGTTGCCATTTAAGTGGATGAAGGAAATTGTGTCCTTTTAACATAGAATAAAATTCTGATGGGTTAGTTTCTGGGGCTACCAACAATTGAGTTCCATACCATTCCCTTGTGTTTTGTTAATTATTAGGGGCATATAATCCACGACCTCATTATGCCTTCTTGGTGGTTCTCATTTGATTGCTTTAAAATTTGAATTTTTTTAGTAGATATTATAAAATTTAAAACTTATAAATAATTGTTTTTACTATCACCATATTTTTTAGATGGTATTCAAACCGACAACAAGAGACTATACCGTTAATCTATCTAAAACCCAAAAATATGATTATTAACTGATTTGGAGTAACTAAGATTATGTTTCTTTTTCTTTTTAAAAAAAAAAATTGTTTCTTATAAGGACCAAAATAGGGTCTTCTGCCTAAGCCCAATTGAACAATGCAACAAACACTATATGAGAGGGTGGTCCATGAGATTAGTAATGGCTCATGGTTAGGTAGACAATTGGTAGATTCAAACCTAGTCCTGCAATAATGGAACACCAAATGCACTTGGGTCAAGCCATACGGGCCCTGCAATATAGCTAATGGCTAGGAATGATAATGAATAGATAAGATGTTAGTAATTGCTCATGGTTAGGCAGACAATTGGTAGACTCAAACCTAGTCCTGCAATTATGGAACACCAAATGCAGCAAGGAGGCCCTCTTGGGTCAAGCCATACGGGCCCTGCAATATGGCTAATGGCAAGGAAAGATAATGAATAGATAAGATGTTAGTAATTGCTCATGGTTAGGCAAACAATTGGTAGACTCAAACCTAGTCCTACAATAATGGAAGGAACACCAAATGCTGCAAGGAGGCCCCCTTGGGTCATGCCATGCGGACCCTGCAATATAGCTAATGGCTAGGAAAGGTAATGAATAGATAAGATGTCAATTAAGTTACGACAACTAACATTGAAGTCCAAACCCTCATAAAAGATCCATGAGTTTCAGACCAGACATGGAAATTTTAGGATCACGCTTGTCTAGAAGCATGTGGGGTTATTTGGCTCCAATCACTTGGGAACACTGTCAGCTGGTAAGTAGTTACAGGATAGAGCCCACTCATCTTTCATCACCAAATTTAGATCTATCCAAAAGTAGCAGCATTACTTGCAAGTTGTGGAGCTACATTTAAAAAGTTACCTCTAAATAACTGAAACATAATTTGCATTTAAACCACAACCAATGGTGGTAATGTGCCTTTCATTCCTACTGTACCTTCCTTCAACTGAAACTGCATACAGGAGCAGAACAATCAGTGACTAGTAAACGACAACAATCCCACATATTTGCCATAGTTTCCGCCAAAACTGGCAAAAAGGACATAGCTATTGCATAAGATCAAATAGTAGATACATACAATCCTCTGCTAAAATACGCTTGGAGCAGCTTCTGTAGTGACACCTAAGGTTTCATGATATAAATAGTAGAGCAAATCCGATTCATTCATAACTAAAGCACTTTGTTAACACAGCAGAATACTCATTGACTTTTAGACCAAATAAAGGATTAGATTTCCTCCTTGTTGATTGCTTTGTAGTTGATTAGATGATTATCCCAAGCTTCAAAATTCTAGTGTAAATCAGATGTGTGTATTGTGTACACACTTTTTAATGATAATTTACACACAGGCAATGCTTCTGTACCAATACATGACCATTTTATGGCATGTGTAGTGTTTGTGTCAACAGATAGGTCTTAAAGTAACGACTACACTCTTCACAATGATCTTAGAGGAGGAGATTCTTGTTGAGTTAGAGGATACTGGAGAACAACTGCGTGCACACACACTAACTCCACAAAAAATTATAACACACGACTGAACAAAAAATTATACCTCACTACTTGCACCAATAAGCAGAAGAAATTCTGCATATTTAGATTTTTTGTTTCTTATGTAAGTAGAGGTGAAACACACACCCACACACCCCACACACAAACTCAAGGAAAATATTACACCTCATTACTCACACTACAAAGTAGGAGCAAGTCTGCACATTTAGTAATTTTTTACTTCGGTAATTAGAGGTTAAAAGAATAGGAAACTAGATCAAGTTGAGGTGGGAAATATTGATTACCTGTTCTCCTCACCAAATGCTCTGTTCTCCACGTAACTTGTATTGGCTGCCTTCATTTTCCTCCTTTGACTAAATTTCCCATCTACAAACTAGTTTATGAAATTATGTAGGCTTGTAACTTCTAATGATTTCTCTTATAGACAGATGAGAATATTTAACAAGTGGATTATCTCCTAATACTTGTTTTGTTGAGTTTTCTGAAAATACTGCTTGACATCAAATCTATCATGAATCATCTCAAATATTCTGGAACAGAACATAGAAACACTTCTTCAAGATAGAAGCAACCAATTAATACCACCTTTTCATTATCACTGGTGCCATCCAAACGCCATAGAAAGCAACTTCAAAAGTCAGTTTGATCTCGATCAACAAATTCAAAGGCAACCCAATGGTACATGTTGATGTATGGTCCTGATGGGTGATCACAACATAATACGGTGCACCCTCATGCATGTAATGACACCCACTAGATAGATGGAGTTGCTTCTTAGGTGTGGTCTTGTTTCCGTAAAGAGATGTAGCTTTTGGGTAAGGTTATAATTCTAGGATAAGACATATTTGTTCACTAACAGATAAGCCATTCCCAAGGGATGCATAATTGCCTATAGATACAAGTTTGGACACAATTATATCTCTCTGCAGACACAAGTATTAACGCCTATGTTCGCCACTCTGACGAGAATGCCATCCACGTTAGAGAAAAACACATGCAGCCCCAAACGTAAACCCTTTCAAAAAATCCATGTTGCTAATGAAGTCCGATCCTGACAAGATTAAAATTTCTAATACCATATTGCTAAAAAATCATCTCCTATTGACGTAATCATAGTGGCACACTGCACACCATCATTTTCAGATGTTTCTTCTAGTGTCTACCAAGCTATCCACACCCACTTAAAATTATGTAGCTAGTCCTATGAGCTTCCTTATTCATCAACACCTCTTGAGAAATCTTCTCAACATGCAAAAGGGCTTCATGCTCCTCTTACTAGTACTTATGAGCCTTAAATAAGCTTAACAAGTATGCCTTAAGAAGTACAAAAATTTAAGATAAACGATTCTTCCACAAACTCCAAGACTGATTCTGCATCTGAGGCACTTAAAGCTCATAATCTCAACACAATAACTGGTAAAAAGTTTTAACATGAGCATCTGGTGTTGAGCAGCAACTTCGAAAATTTTAGATGGATGGACAGTGCATTGCATCTGTTTCTGTTGGAAATCTATTACACTAGAAGATGGATACATTTGTCATTACCAGTACAGTGTGCAAGTTAGGAAGCAGAAAGTAAAACTAAACATGATTTTTATTACTGTTGAAAAAAATAACCTACGTATCGTAGTGTACAACATTTTTACCTTAAATAGGTGAGCCTCATTTTTACCCACAAACTTAACCTAATGGCCTTCCTTTCATTCAGGGAGAGCCCTTAACTTGTGTCAGATAACTTCCATATCGATGCAATCATTAACTTTTGTTGCACGTGACAAAACCCTCCTAATCTACTCCCTCACATCTTGTCAATGTTACTCTACACAATTCACAAATCAGCCAACTCTTATTCTATCCTTCTTGGTTAGCACTCATTTAATATCATATTCAATAAATTGTTAATTAGTATCAATGTTCAAATATCTCATATTTCTGGAAATAATAAGAAATTATTGTGCATTTTGATTATTATCACCTGGCTCCAATCATACGCCAGATGTCCCATTCAATTACACTGAAGAAGAAGAAGAAGAGGTAATCTACATTCTACAGTACTAAATTTTTGTGAAATCCCATTTTACACAATAATGACTGGTTTTCTTTAACTAGCACACACTCAGCAATAGAATTGCAATAACAAAATTGATATAAAAATACAAACATGCCAAAACAGCAAGAATACAGTCAAGTAGCCCATAGGACGCCCAATAAAGTATAGACACAGTTACTTCAGAGCAATGGGGACATACAAAAACTAAAATCTATAGCACATGTACATGTACAATAAATTATTACAGTATATAGCATGGACGACAATTAACATTCATAAAAACCCATGTCTATAACATTAACAACAACAAAAATAAGCATCATACAATCAAGCTACATTTAACAGGCACACTCTTCTCCATCTAGTCCTTCATGAGAGCTGGGCTCTTACCTGATACAAGAGTCCACCTTTATCCTATGTACTTTTTCTCCTCATGTGGTGCAGTACTCGCGGTGATCCCTCAAACAAATCCAACAAATAATTCTCTAAATCATCTGCTGTGTACTTTATGTATTTCCCAGCGTGCCTTCCACTCTCTACTTGATTCCCAAACCTTCCCATAAATGAGCGATAAGCCGGGATCACCTTTTCTGATATAGATATCCTAAGCTCTTCCCGGAGTTGAGCATCAGGGACCTTCCAAGCAGTTTGAACCCTATAGATTTCCTCAAAACATGCGTTGAAATTCTTAAATCTCTCCTTCAAAGCCACCCTCGAGGCATTATTCGAGCTCCCACCAATCCCTTCATCCTTCAAACAATGCAACACCTTGGTCCATGAAGCCCTAAGATAACTTGTAGCGTATTGCCTTATCTGCCCACGTCGCTTCCGAACCCAATTATCACCTAATAGCCCACCAAGATCAGAACCTTTCACCTTCTGCACTACGTACAGAATATTATTCATCAGAAAAATATACTGCAGTGCACCATCCTCATAGAGCTTTGATTTCTCCTCAAGATTGGAATGTAAAGAGGTTATTAACACCAATAACCGCCTAGCTACTGGAGTCAATCTCGAGCTATCACTATCATCATTTCGTAAAGGCTCTAATTGATCATCATCTTCACGAATTTCCAACAACAAGTTCAGAGTTTCACTATAATCCACAATCAATTTCACATAATTCATCACGTACCGTGTCAGTGGGTGAATCTCACCACTCTGCATAGGCTTTTTTGAGGTCTCACTCTGAACCGCGTTCTCAAACTCAGCAAATGTCCCACAAGCAGCCTCACCAAGCCCGGAGAGCACATCTCTCGCCTCACTGATCACGACATCATCAGTAACCAACACCTCCAATCTCGCCAACGCCTCAGCCATCACATCATACATGTCGAGTATTCTAAAGAGCTTCTCAGGCGATCTTCTCCCAATTGCAACAGCTTCACCGAAATTCAACAACTGCATCACGCAACCTTTCACGGTTTCGTTGAAGCAAATCTCCTTGGTTTCATCGGCGCCACAGAAAATCTGATCACAAAGACTCTTCTCACCGCTGAGAATCAACCTAACGACAATCTTCACAGCTTGAATCCATTTCTTCATCTTTTCATCCAGTGAGTTCCACTCGATTTTCTGAACCTCTTCAATGCTCAACTTCTCGATCCCTAAGATCACGAGACACTCATCCAAAGCGTCGCGACGAACAGTACTATAGACTTGAATACACTCTTTCTCAAAGCCAGACCTAATCATTCTAGTCGCGATTTCTCTGAGCTCATCCACAGCTTTGGGATCGATCAAATCGACTGAAGCGTTGTCGTCCAAGCTCGGACCACGCTCGTGAAACCTTGAGCTCCGATCATCCTCCGAAAAGCTCTCGAATTCACCACCGTCTTCATCATCATCCTCATCATCATCTTCTCCAGCGATAATTCCGGCACCGTTGACCGGGAACGAAAGGCTACACCGGCGGATCGAGCCGTACAGTCTCTCAGCGTCAAGAGGAACAGTGTTCCGAATCAAAACTTGCCGAAACTCATCCTCAAGCCGAGACATCGCGTGCTGAATCGCCGAATAAGCCCGATCCACAATCTCCGAATCGGACCTCACCGACAACTCGTCCATCAGATTCAAAATCTCGTCAATCGCCGACAAATACTCGTCAGCCTCGTCGCCGGAGTCCTCCCAATTCAACGACCTCCTCGAACCCTCCGAGCTCGGATCCCACCGCAGAATCACCTTCTCCGCCAGAGCGAACCGGTCCTCCTCGCTCTTCGACGCACCGTCGCCGTCGATCAAGCTCGTGATATTCGAGAGCCGATTGTCGAAGCTCGACAGAATCAACAGCATGTCCTGCCGAACCTCCTTCGGCGTGTTGTTCAAACTGTTCACGATCTGCTGTGCCGTGGCGAGGACTCGGTCCTCGCCGCCGGTGTTGATGCTGGTCGTCGTCGTGGTAGCCATTGTTAAAAGTTTTTTGAGATTTTAGGGTTTGAGTCAAAGAGAGAGAAATAGTATAAATAGAGAGAAAGAAAAAGAAAAAATGGTTTTGGATTTTTTTAGTGTTAGAAATATTTGGGAATAGAGAATAAAGAATAATAGAGAAAAGTAGAACAAAGCCAAGCCATTTTTTTTGAATTTTTCTTTTTTGTGTGTGTTTTGGGGTTTTTGAAGAAGTGAAATGAACTGTGAAGAAAATAAAGGCAGTGAGGTGAGCCGGCTGTGGGGGTTTGGGAAGGTAGAGGTGAGGTGTTGTGTGGTGATTTTCAACAAAAAGGAAAGTGGTGAGTGAATGAGGGAGTAACGTGTGGGGTTTTTGTGTATATAGTACTATTTATTTTATAGATAGGCTTGGAATCCGTTCGGAAACAACACGATGATAATGAAATTTTTTAGCTAACCAAAAAACAAGTTAAAAAGCTAATTGAATATGACTAAAAAGTGTAATAGAACTAATAAATAATAGTAAAAATAAGTTAAATATTTTAATAAGTTGTGAGTTTCATCATTTCTCAGACACACTTTTAGTGTTAGGATTTTCTTTTGTGGGTTTTTTAATTTGTGTTTTTGTATTGGATTTTAGATAAGTTTAGTGTTAAAGACCATATTGGATTTTTTGTTTAAGTTTAAGTTTGAATTTTAGATCTCTGGCTCAACAGTCAAAGATAAAGAGGAAGGGAAAGGTACCTCTTGCGCCCAGTTTATGAAGCATTTGTCTCACTGACACGTGGGAATCACATGTCAGTGAGATTATAAGTCGAACGCGTATGAAGATTTTTCCAAAATAAATAAATATATATATATATATATATTCAATTCAGATTTTCTTTTCAATTTTTCTATAAAAAAAATTCTCACATGGAAAAAATATATAATTAATAAAAATATTTGTTAGATTTTTTATGTGAGTTTTTCTTAAAAGAAAATTTTATTAGTTAATTGCATATTTAATGACAAATTTTTAATGAATCCAAAAAAAAACCTAAATTTAATATTTAAAAGACTCAATTAAATGAAAATAAAAATAAATGTCTAAAATGAATCTCACAAATTTAAAATGTGCTATTTACATTTTTAGTGTTTTTCTTTTATTAAAAGTCAATAAACATAAAGAAAAGAATGAGTATTGAAACCAAAGTACCAATCATTTGAAATACAATTGAAGTACAAGACGATTTACAAATACTTTACAAATTGAACTGCGCGGAAGCTGATGTATTAGATTACTAGTGATAGTGGTACCAAAAATATCTGTTTTATTAACTATTGTTGGATGGGATTGGGTCGGGCCCCATGCTTACTCATCTACTGTTGTCTTATTGTGAATTCTTTTTTCGTTTCTGGTTATGGTTGGTATCTCATTCTTGCCTTGCGTTGCAAACTTGCATTTCGAAGCTTCTTTTTTAACTCTAGGGAGATGGGTCTCCTTTTTATGCGATATTTGAGTTCTTAAAGTTTATCCTTTTTTGGTCAGTTATAACTTTGTGAATTTGTTTTAGAGAGTTTTAATATATGACGTCTGCTTATAATGATAGTAACTCTTTATTATTAGACCAAAATATCAATTGGTTTTTGATATAAACGGGGATTAAATTGAACCACATATATCTTATTTAACTATAAAAAATTTTACCAATTGAGTTATCTGGAACTCACTCATAACTCAATGAAATGATTATGAATTCATTATTTTATTTTTTATCACAATTGACCATTTCAACAAATTATAATAAAAATTGTGCAATTATAATTTTTTTTAATCTATTAATTAGTATCTTAGTAAATAAATAAAAACAAGATCACACTAACAAAAAGCTAAAAAGGAATGTTCTCTTTCTTTTTCTTTTTTGGACATATCATCATCCCTTTCATTTAGAATAACCCTTACCCAAAAAAAAAAGTGTTGGATATTTTTTTGGAATAAATGAAAGGTTTATATACCCATTAATTTATTTTTAGAATCAGAAAGGAGGAGAGGGGGGCTTATAATATGGGGCCACATTAGGAAAAAAAAAAAAAAAAAGGAAAGTTATTTTTTATTTTAGGGCAGATGATCCCTTTCATTCGAATAACCCTTACCCCCCCCCAAAAAAAAAGTGTTTTGATTTTTTTTTTAAAGATATATATATTGTTAATAGAATCTCCGGCGGCGGCGGGGGGGGGGGGGGGGGGTGGTTGGGCTTTGTGGAGCCTAGTTGTATTTGATCCGGTTGACGACCCGACCCGAATAATGTTGTGTGGTTTTTTAATAGGAGATTTTCTGAGACTTAGTCCGTGGAGCGGAGGCTTGGACTGAAAAAATTTTAGCCCATTTTGTAGCCCATTGTGAATCATGTGCACAGGATGTAGAAAACGCAGTTTTGGTGATTAGAGTTTGTTGTTGTCATTTTTATGAGACTGAAACACTGTACTGCCGCACTTTATATTTTTTCCTGATAATAGTGAAATCCCTGCAACTCTATGGACATAGGCAAATTGTCGAACCACGTAAATATTGTCTTGTGCATGTGATTGTTTTTTTTTTTGTGTTTTTTTCTATTTTTTTGTTTCTCACAGGTTGGGAATTTCGGGTTAATTTCCTATAGGGGGGTCATGCAATCAATTTTACTTTTTCTACATACATACATACATACATATATATGTGTGTGTGTGTGTGTGTGTGTGTGTGTGTGTGGAAATAATCATTCTATTCTTTATGTTGAGATTGCTAAAGGCTTTTTTTTTTTTTTTTTTTTTTTTTAACTAAATAAAAAGGGAGGGCGGGAGCGACCATGTGTGGCTTACCCCCTTGAACATGACCATAGGGGCACCCTCCACTAGAAAATTTAGATTGAGTCATAACTATTATGACTGGTGAGATCACCTTACCCTGAGATTGCTAAAAACTTTATGCATATATGTGTGGAAATAATCATCCTATCCTTTATGTTGACATTGCTAAAGACTTTGGCATTAACCAATGGCGTTAAAGACCGTGTGGTTTACTATCATTGTTGATTGGTGGACTTATGTGATACGTACAAACAAATTTTATTTTTTTTTTTTTTGAACACATACGTACAAACAATCTTTAATCAGCAATTGACATTTAAAATTTATTGGTATGAGTTATGACATTTGAGCGAGTACATTCTTGTGGGTGGATTCTTACCATTCTTGAGGATCATATTTCGAGAAGATTTGGAAATAAAATTGAAAATTAACCAGAACTTTTGTTGCATGTGTTTAGGTAAAGAATTTTTTAAACGAATTTAGATTTATCACTTTTTTTTTTTTTTGGAGAAGATATGATTTTAGATTCAATCACAAACAGTTCTAGATTTTGGTGAAGCATTAGAGGAGATTTCATATTTTAACAAGAAAATTGTAGTTGGAATTTGAGGACTCAAAATCACGAATAAACTTAACTCATTCGCTCAATAAACGAACATAAATAAGAATTTTTTTCAAGTCAAATATGAGCTATTCATAAACAATTCGATTCATTTCAACCCTATCAACGATGATTATGGTGCTTTTAATGAAGGGTTTCAAATGAAGTATTTCTTTATTGACAGTTGATTAAGGGTTTCGAATAAAATATTTCTCTACCTAATTAATAAATATTGAAATTTTGAATGACGAGATTGTAAATCCAATAATTCTAGAACTTTTGCAAAAACATCGATTCCTTTCATTCTAAACACAAAATCAACACTTTACTAGAAAAAAATGAAGGAATTTCGAAAGAATGAAAATTAATCAAACATATGCCTATGAAAATTCTGTACTTGAAAAAGTTGAACATCAAGAGAAAAAAAAGGCGTATTCAACACTTCCATATAAGTGGACCTACCAACCACATTCCTATCTGCTTCTTGAACCTCATTTTCTTGTTGACCAGCATACAAACAAAACAAAAGGTACGCGTTTAGACTGACTAAGTGCCGTTTACTAATATCATAATCTAATTAAAGGCCCTTCTCTTTTTCTCAAAGTACCTCCTTAATTAATTGACCGAAATGTATTTCTTTGCCTATGTAGATATCAACCATTTGTGAAAAAAAGCTCTTATCTTTGATAATGATCTATTGGCTTGCATTGCATCTATGACTATTAAGAGCATTCACAGCAGTGAGGCAAAATTTTAGCTATTTAGCTACACAAAAAGTCACTTTATCTATTTTACCTACACACATACTGCAGCAGTGGATCTATTTTAGCTTTCAACACAATAAAATAATATACACAACACAATAAAATAATATAACCACTACAATAAAATAATATATCTTACTCCAAAAAAAACAATCACAGCACCAACCACAACCACTCTATCATCAGCCACAGCCACAGCCACCACCACCACCACCACCACCACCACCACCAGTCTACAGGAAGGAAAAAAAAAAAAAAAAACTCACAGCACCACAAAACGCGGCACAACCACCGCCAACACAGCACCACAAAACAAACCCACTCTACCATCAGCCACACCCACAACCACCACCACAGCCCATAACAAAGAAAAAAAAAAAATCAACCAAGCCCACACCCACCCGACCCGCCAGGCAACACCCACACCACGGCAATCAAATTCACCCAATGCAAAAAAACAAAAAAAAAAAAAACCAAAGCTGGGCTGGGTCTGATCGGCGAGATGGGTTTGTTGGCGGAATGGGTGGGGACATCGACGAGATGGGTCGGCGCCGGTGATGGGTCGAAGCTGGGCTGGGTCTGATCGGCGAGATGGGTTTGTTGGCGGAATGGGTGGGGACATCGACGAGATGGGTCGGCGCCGGTGATGGGTCGAAGCTGGGCTGGGTCTGATCGGCGAGATGGGTTTGTTGGCGGAATGGGTGGGGAGATCGACGAGATGGGTCGGCGCCGGTGATGGGTCGAAGCTGGGCTGGGTCTGATCGGCAAGATGGGTTTGTTGGCGGAATGGGTGGGGAGATCGGCGAGATGGGTCGGCGCCGGTGATGGGTCGAAGCTGGGCTGGCGGTGGAGGAAGAAGAGAGAAGATGAGGAAAGTGGAGGAAGAAAGAAGAAAGAGGTGAATCCGGAGAGAGAAAATGGGAAATGATTATTTAATGTGAGAAGAGAGAGAGAGTCTAATAAAAAAGTCTTTTTTTTTTTACCTGTGAGCTACAGTACACATCTAAAAATAGATGTGTACTGTAGCTGAGGAGCTAAATCTTTTAGATTTAGCTCCACTGCTGCATGATGAATTTTTGTGGTTGAGAGCTAAAAAAATAGCATTATACCTATATAGCACCACTGCTGTGAGTACTCTAAACAATAACTAAGTAAACCACCGACTCTCAGGGCTATATGCAACAAGTCTGCAGATAAATCCAGATCCTATGGACCTATGTTATGTCATCATGAGCTTAGCTAAAATGGAATAGTACATGGAAAGTCGAGTAAACCCTTTGCCCTATTATTGTTACTATTTTTAGTTATATTTATAGTATCTTTTGATGCATTTTCATTAATAATAAAAAAGGGAAAATAAAAAATTCACATATATTAACTTATATAAATTCCTTTTTTTTTTTTAATATAGACATTGTGGGGTCATGGGCCCAAAATCATACAATGGGGCGTGAGGCTTTGGCCGAGAGAGCAGTAGTCCAAATCCGAGGAGGAATATATCCTCGGACATATACAATGGGGCGCTAGGCTTTGGCCGAGAGCGTGGTAGTCCAAGTCCGAGGAGGAATACATCCTCGGACCAGCTAAAGCACGGTTAGATATAAGTCCTAAATAGTCAGAGTGACCTTCTAGGAAGTTCTAAAGGATAGGAACTCATGAATATTTAAGGGAAAGTTGCTAACACCGCATTTATGTGGACAAGACCCTTGAATAGTGCTATCTCGGTTACTGCAACTCACAGAACGCCAGAGAGGGTGTCTGATGGGACAGGCACTCAAGTATAGGCTTGGATGATCAACAAGTGGAAGGCCAAGATCGTTCAAAGGGGACTATATAATAGGAGAGACCCATCATGGAGAGGGGGTCGGGGGATTAAGAGAGAAAGCACTGTAGCAATCTCAAGAACTCCTGTAACCATTATCATCCAATATATACTAGAACAGAGCTCCTCGAATTGTGCCGAGGACAAACTTTCTTGTACAAACTTGGTTCGTTTCCGTTTGATTGCCTTGGAAACTCATTATAACTGTTATCACATTCACTAAAGCCTAGTTCTTCTACCCACTCTCTACAAATTTATTGTACTGGGTTCACTGGACCAGTATCCCATACATTTTGGGCCTGAGCTGCAAATTGTGTCCCTACAGACATGAATATATATCTTAAAATTATTTTTTAATATAAATTTCACTTATTTGGACAAATTAGTGACACTTGACTTGCACATGAGAAAGTGATTATTCAATACTTCATGAGCAATTTTTTTTTTTTTTTTTTGCGTGAGAGGATGATACAATAATTTACTAAAACTGTATGAAATAGTCATAGAACAAACTATATAAACAATTATTTGTTACACCTTTTGTACCAAATTGTTTGGCCTATATTTCATTTTGGGATGTCCTAAAATAAAATCCTCTTTGAAAAATTAACTCAAACTTTCTAACATGTCCCTTAATTTATTTAAAAATTTAGTACCCCTCTTTCACTAGAGTTTAAACTAATGGGATAGTTTAAAAATTTGTACATTTTTATGCAAAAAAACAACACATTAAATGATGTTTTCTCAAAATATTAGATTTTCTAAACAGCCCAAACAAAATAGAATGGATGAAGTATTTATCGTCAAGTAATCAATATTACCTACAAACCCATCAATAATATTGTACTTAGAGAATAGACACTACCCCTTATCAGAATTTGAAAAGTTCTTCACATCATTGTCCATGTGAACACAGTTCATTTTTCTCGTTGGAGGTACTAATTTCCAATTCGATAATTGTGCCATTAATTTTTTCAACTCAACCCCAAAAATCTAACCAGAACCCCTAGGTTTTCTAAAGCAGGATATTTCTAATTGGCAGATGATATATCTAGATGACCACATTTGCCAAATTATATACACTATTTCCTAACATGGTCGGTTGTGATTTTGAATTAGTACTTAAAATAAATGGGTTTAAGAGTCAAAAACTATTGTGTTCACACTTTGTCACTTTGACACAATTTACAACTAATTAGTGTAGGACTTCGAACTTGACTAGTGATTGGTTCGAGGTTGCTACATCCCCTACGTGTGACAATAGGCCAATTCTCTAAAAAAATAATCAACCAACTTGAACATCGAGACTTTGGAGAAGAATAAACCTCGAGACTTGATGTTAAATTAAAAGTCCTCACTATTTTATACTAACCAATTAAATTAATTAATTGTTCTGATCATATTTTAAGGTTGATGAATCTTAATCAAATCATAATGACCATTAAGAAAGTATTTTATACTAACCAATTAAATTAATTAATTGTTCTGATCATATTTTAAGGTTGATGGATCGTAATCAAACCATAATGACCACTAAGAAACTTTAATAATAATAATAAATCTTATTCGTATACCTAATCATCTAATACTTTAATTATATATAATAGTACTTCTTTTTGAAATCACAAAAAACTAGAGGCTCTTTTTTTTTCCTTTATTTCTTTTTGTGCCTTTTCTTTTTTGGTGCAATTGTAACTTATCTCATGGGCAGGGATTGCGGGTCAACGGCTCACTGTTTTGCAAAAGTTCATCTGTTATCAATAACTAAGTCTAGAAGTATGCTCCTTTTTTGCTTGGATCTATTTGCTTAAAAGAGGTTTTAGCACTTTAGCATAAGATTTAGCCATCGACAAAAGCTTATTCAATTAACTCATTATACATAATAATAGTTTTTAAGTATTAAGCTAAGACATACACTTAGATTAGGTTCTTAGATTAGGTTAGAGTAAAATTCTATTTAAAAAATAATAATAATAAAGCCAAGATATCGATTATTTATTCAAGAGTAAGAGGCATTACTAATTCCACTAACTAAAATAATAGAACCTCTACTTATGTAAATTGTTATTTACTTATGAGTTGGTGAATATGAGACAACAGATGAAACCACATCGAAAAATGCTTAGAATCTGATTGGATGAGGGGCAACATGGACATTTCCTTTAAGCTTGTAAGAGGGAGCAAAAAGATTCAACATGGTAGCTTAGGCCTACTTGGATGGGGTTGATTGAACGTTGAAGGCACTTCGATGGAGAAGTTAGTATGGTGACATTTTATTTTTATTTTTGCAATAAATAATGACTTGAGTGGGAAAATTTACATACCTTGTCCTCGCAAATGTGCAAGGTTTTTATAGGGAGACTTTATGGTCATTTTGTGTTTATTTTATGCATAAATCAAACCCTTAAACCTAGCTTTTCAAAATGCTTGAAGTGAGTTCCTGAGTCAGCTGATTGGATATTTTTTTAGGAAAACACACTTCAAGCCACTAGTAAGGCTTTGTTTTTTTAAATAATAATTTTATTTATATTAAATGTAACTGAAGGTGTGTGAAACATAATAAATGTTGATGTAAGATTAATTTTTAAAGGGCACAACTCTTCTTTTGAAAAAAAAAAAAAAGAGAAAAAAACCCAATTAGTCTATCCGTGGGGTGAAATAGAGCATTAACTTTAAACCGTTGGAGAGATCTAACTTCTAAGCATGTCATTACTAGTCAAAAGAATTGATAGGTTCAAAGAAGTGTGGATAGTTGAGATTGAAGCATGTCCAAACCGGGGCTGATTTTTTAGTCGACTATCCTACTCGATTGTCGATCGATCGGTCCCGACATTACTAATTTTCTATATATTTTTATGCATTTTTTATTTATTTAATTTTGTCGTGTGTGCTATGTTCAAGTAAATATGACAATTGAGTTTAATATTATTAATGGTAAAAAAGAAAAAAAAAAAAGTGACAACATGTCAATATCCTTCAAGGTGAAGTTAGTTATAGAAAACTTTTTATCTTACGAAATCCGTGAGCCCTGTTTTGGGGATATTCATGTATAGTTGATTTAACATGATATTTACACCACAGTTCTAGGTTTGTCAAAATCGTATGAAAAGTGATTACTATTATTATTAGCAAATGGGAAGCCAAAAGCTGTAGTTTGAAGTTTCTTCAATAAAAGGATTCGAGTTGCAATTGTTTGACGTTGATTTAGGAGCGTGTAAACAAGATAGGGACGTGTCACTGTTTCGTGTGTCACGAAACAGAACCAGAAATATCTTTTATTTTTTTAAGATAGAAAATTAGAAAGATTTGAGAGTGCATGATGAGGAGGACTATTGAAGTATTGATTGCACAAATTGTTGAATTTCTAAGACATTGTTTTCAAATTTGATTTTTGCTCATATATTTGACTTCTTTTATACATATTGTGGCTACAATATAATTTATATTAGAATATTATTTCAAAAAATAAAAATTATATTTAGAATATAAATTGACTGCAAGTATGAAATTATGAATTAAAGAATAAGTTGATTGAGCTAAATTGACTTTAGCCTATAAAAATAAAAACTCAATTCAATTTTCATGAGTCATGACTGTCTAAATATAATTTTATACGTATTTTTTTCATTATTCTATATTATTCAAAATAATACCCTTTGTCACATCTATAATTAATATCTATTTTTTTAAGATATTTTTGTAACTCTTTTTCATTTGTTTAACTTGAATCAAATTACTTTTTATCATTATTACGTTAATTGTTCTACTTTGCACATTACCAAACCATCTCTCATGATTTTTCGTCGCCTTTTCCTTAATAGGAGCCACACCTATCCTTAAAATATATATATATATTTTACTTATTCATGATCGTTACTTATATTTTCACTTATTCATTTTATCATTCTCATTATAGCTACTCATTTTATAAACAAGTTGGTTTTTTACAACCCAATAATCAGTACCCTATATCATGACTAGGCTATCAATTTTTGATCTCTATATCTTTAACTATCAAGTTATACAACTCTATTTTATTTCCATTTGGAATATACCTTACATCCAGATTCCAATTTAGAATTGACTCCGCTTTTAGTTCCATCCAATAAAACCATATCGTTTGCAAAAATCATACACCATGTAATTTCATCTTAACTCAATAATTTTATCTAGAAATTATAAGTTAGATTTTTTGGTTATACAAATGACCATGAAAGCAAGTCATGATAGACCAATCGCCAAGCCCCTTGTGTTTGAATGGTTTATCTGGTTCTTTCTATGAGAGAAACTTGGATTTGAATCCCCTTTCTTATTTGTAGGAGGAAATAAAAAAGCCAATAGACAGGTCTTTACTGCCAACAATTTTCTAGCATTCTAGTTTAATTAATTTCATACCAACACTTGTTGACAGCATTGTTTGTGCAAGCAGAGTTACAAATTAGCAGCGAAATGCAGGCTGAATTGTGACAACTCAAGAAAAAAAAAGTAATTTTATCCATGTTTTTTTTTCCTAGCAAAAGGTCCTCACAGAATATAACAAAAAATAGCATCATTTCAATCCCTACTTTCACAACATTTGACAGTGACTTTTAGAGCAACTTGTATCAGAACCTTGTAGTTTGTACACTCAAAAACACAGTTCCACTCATAAATGGGTCCATTTTATGGGGGGGTCCTAACAAAGGTTTTGTTTTTTGGACGGTATTGTTTTCCCAGGGGATTTTCTAACAAAAGCGGATAGCTTAGCTGCAAACAATTCCTAGTTGGTATACCATTTTCTCATTCAAGTAGTGCCTTTGAATTTTTGTACATGTCAATATCTGCCTAACTTTTAGATGGCACATTATTTGTGACATCAAAACTTTAGAAGAGTCACACTGCATCATCAGCCACTAGGGACTAAAGTAACAACTAGTTTGACATATGGATTATATAATTATATGTAACATGAATGAGAACATTAAGTTCCCCAGAATATTGACAAAAAAACTGCAGTGAAAATTTGATATTAAAAAGGTTAAAAGAATCCAGATTGTATTATATACAATTACAATTACAGCTTTTTATGCCCAAGTACAGTAAAATATTCAATGTTCATCTTTCGACTTGTATATAAATGAGGTCCTGGTCATGACTTCCAGATTTGAGGTCACAGACATTTGATCAAGATCCATTTCCTTAACCTGCAGTACAACAGGTATCAGCATAACTGTTAAATACAAAGCACTATTGGTCCCATGAATTACTGCTGCAATCAATATGTTTCAGGAAAATATTTTTAAGACAAGAAAGAGGATCCAACTAGAAAAATTCAATGAATTATTTAGTAGTTAATAAATCTGACATGTACTTTGGTTCAGGGATATAACTCTTGTTTCTTTCATATGGTTTGGAATATATAACATGTAATAATATTGCCTACGGCAGTGAGAGGATTATGTTTCTACACAGAACTTATCCATAATCAGTAATGCGTATAGAAGAAAATGCACTATTCTAAGCATTTTAACTATTGCTTCAAGAACAAACATTTTACTTTTCCTTTCACTTTTCTTATACTCAAGAAGTACAAGCAAAATGCCTAAACAAATAGTACCTGCATGTCATCATTGGTTAATTTCTTTTCTCTTCTTCTTTATAGCTTCTATGAGTGAGTTCTTAGTTTCCAATATAATGCACACATTTATCTACTATTTTCCACGTGGGAACCAGTTTTTGTCATGGGCTTTCTGGAAAGGTTTACGGTATCGGCATACACATTTCAGAATTCCTTATCTATTATATCAAATATTGACTATGTTGAACCAGTCAGTCACCAGATTACAACTGCCCATTCAATCTGCTCAGAATACCTCACAACACCAATCCTTGATCACTTTCTCTCTACCACCACCCCTCTCTTCCCCCAGTGATGTGCAAGGAGACCACAGGTCGAGTCTAAATCCTCTGTACCACTTTTTGTGTATCACTTTATATTCCACCAATCACTACTTACCATGTGTATGATTACTTTCCATTTTAAACTTCAGTTATTCTATAAGGAAAGTAAAATGAAAACATGGTAAGTAGTGATTGGTGGAATATAGAGTGGTATACAAAAAGCGGTATAGAGGATTTGGACTCCCACAGGTCAGAGAGCATGTTAGAAGGGGGTGCATTTGGTGAATTGATATCCCTTATTGTGAAGTGAATTCTTGGGTCATAGTTGGGTGATTGAAACCCCCAAGAACACACACACGCACGCGCAAAGTTGATTGCTTTATATCTCAGGTAAATTGGCCACTTTCATTCAACACACAGCATATATAGTGAAATCTATTAAAATAAAAACAGATTGAGGCCAAATCATACCACAGTATTCCTATGCATATCATAAACTACACCACATTGGTTTCTTTCTTGGGATAAATGCATGTTTTTTGAGGTCTCATCCTGAAAGGAAGATGATAGAACATATTTAGACAACCACATTTGCACTTTGAAAAATATTTTGTATTGAAGAAACAAAAATCAAGGATGACTCTAACCATTTTAGAGTACTGGTCTCTAATGGAGTACTTGGAACTCAGTATCGTCTCTTGAATATCTTTAGCTGATTGGAACTTCATGTCCAATTAACCTGAATGAGACTGCATCATTTTGAAGCTGTAAAAAGAGTAGTTAGAGTCAATAGGTAGATAATCAAACAGACCATTGAGCATTTTTTTTGTCTTACATGTAAGGTGGTGACAAATATTCAGATGCTTACTAGGTCAATTTTTTCAGAAGATTTGTGCCCTCTCAATGAAATTTCCAAGTTAAGAGGTTATTGAGACATTGTCCTTAGTATAAAACAAGCTTAACCATTGTTATACATCTTAAAAATCTCCACACACTTGTAAAGATGACACTTTACAATATATAACTCATATACTTACAAATCTCTACACGCTTGAGAAAATGCTATTGCAATCAATGCAAAATGAAGTAGCACATATATATTTAGACACACTGAACACCTAAAACTAATTGCGCACTGACTACAGTCCAAAGATTTGAAAGAGGGAAAAAAATAAACAAGGTTGCAGACTGCTTATAAGCTTGTCAAAATCTACCCTACACCATTACAACAAATGTCTTGACCTGCTTTGTTACAACCTTATTAGAAGCTGGATTTCCATAAATCAAGCAAAAATCATTATAATTTGGTCTCAATTCGGCTCTGTTTGAAATTGTTTCTGGAGATTTCAACATAAAGAAACTGTTAGCCACATATAATTGAAACTAACATCTAAGACTACAATAAGTTGACAACACACCTTTGTATAAGCATCCCAATCAATGTAAGCTGAGATCATTTGCCATGTTTCATCACATGCAAACCCTCTCTGTTAAAGGAGTTTTCATATCATAGTACTAAACTTCTAGAAAGATTCTTGAGAAGTTTTTTTGTCATATTGCAATGCAAATCTTTTATTGAACGACATTTTATACCTGCTTGATTGTTGAAACTGTAATCATTCTTCTTCTCCTTTATGCATTTCCCTAGCATTACATCATTGAGATATTTGTCCATTAAAAGCTGGGGTAGCACTCCTTTTTAGATAAGAAAAAGTATTTCAGAGATGATCAATTCAATTCAGCAACTGATACTTTCTTTTACAAAATAAATGCTGAGGTGTGAATCAAAAAAACAAAAAAAATAAATAAATGATGGGGTAGCACTCTTCTTTAACAAGGGTTACATGGATCAACATTGTCTACCCTGGTCAATAACAATGTATACTATTCGGATTGATAATTATATGGGTCCTGTTAAATTAGACTATGGATAGAAATGACAGAAAGGAGACTTGATATTGTAGGTTAAGAATAGAAGAATGAAAAGAAGGAAATATTAGTAGACAATGACATTCTTAAATGATTTGGGAAGATTCACTTCGACATCAAGATCTGCATTGCATGCATTACATACTGAAACACTGTACTTTTGTTAGAAACCTCTATACCATATATACCGCATAATTTTTTATAGCACATAAGAGATATATTTCTATATGCCCAAGCATTACGATGCACCTGTATATTATATGCACAAGCAACATAAAAAAAAAAAAAAAAAAAAAAAAATTAAAAAAAAAAAAAAAACAACAAATTATTTAAAAGAGATAAGAATAGGTAACTGGCAACTCACCTTGGTATAAGAATCCTAGACATAAACCACAGCAGTTATCTCCGGTTGAGCAGTCTGATCATTTCAATCCCAATGTTGATGTCCAATTTGTTCTCAGATATTCACTATCATCAAAGAAGCAACCCTCCTTTTCTTCACCTACTGGAATAATAGAATAGATTAGTGGGAATAGCTATGGATTGAATCAAACATTTCAGAGCTTTATACATCAACTATGCAAGAAGTATATACCATACTCATCATCGTTGACAAATAGTAATTTATCTAATTGCTATGATTTGGGTACATAAACAATATACACAGCCAGTAATTCTCACTATCTCATTAGAAAATATAAAGAAATTAATAACATGACTGTTATATGTATGTCTATCTCTATAATTAAACATGTTTGATAGAATTAAATTTTTATGAAGTATAAGGATGTACTAGCTAGACACCAGAACAGAGTCATGATAATGGAGGGGTTTGGTTGCTTATGACTTTATCTTGTTTTATGCTTGATCTCTAGAACAATAATCCTAATAATAATAAGTAAATAAATAATTATCTTTGTAACCAAGTTAATCAATACCCAAAATAGGCTCAATATAAGAAAAATACCAACAGCATACATTTCGACGCTAATTATAGCTGCAACATTTATGCATATGCAAGACATGATATAAAGACAGATTTTCAGTCCTTGAATCACATGATATAAGCACACACCAATATATTCAAATTAGTGTAATGACTTGACCTTTGTGCGGCAATCTCCTCCCTATCCTGAACCCCTTCCCCCTCCTCTACAACTACACCACTTAATCTTATAAATCTAAAACTTCAAAAACAGTTTAAAATCATTTCATGAAGTCCTTAGAAAACTCTATGCATTTGTATAAGTACCATCTGCTAACAAGAATGTTGCTCATGTTAATTTGTGCACATGTCGACACACCAATTGTCTTTCGCTCTTCTCAATAATCCCATATTACTAGCTACCATTGTGCCCTAATTCCCAATAACACAAATTTCTGGCTGATACTGCACTCACATTTGAAAACATATCTGGAAGACAGACTCCTCCTCACATGTGTTATTCCCAAAATAAGACCTTTTTGCATCACTTACCTCGCTCACCTTAATAACTTTCCTACTAAAAGATCCCAAGCATTCCAAATGCCTTCCAAAAACTAATTGTTATTGCAAATTAAAGCAGAAAAATCAACTGCCACACAACACCTAAGCTTGAATCTCGCACTCTTATGAAAATTTTCAATAGCAATTCCTTTCCATCAAGGAAAATGTCTCACACTTGTATGTAAATTTTCAAGAATAATTCCTTTCCTTCAACATAAATAATCAATTTTGTACTTGTATGCAATTTTTCAATAGCAATTCTTACCATCAAGGAAAATAGATTAACACTTACATAAAAATTTTCAATAATAATTCCTTTCCTTCAATGTAAATTCTTTTTGCACGAAATGTGAAATAATAAACTACTAAAATCTCCTCAAACACAAATTGGAGCTCTATAAACAACAAGGATTACAAACTTTAAAATCATACATCTCCTTATACCATAAATCAAACAAAAATTATATCCAAATTGAGATCCGAGCTACCATAAATATATCTTCTCAACCAGAATCTCTCTCCCACCCCCGCCCCCCCCAACCTTTCCCCCATTAAAAAGGATATGTAACTTAGATTGTAAATAATCTGGGCTTAACAAATCTAGGAGCCTATGAATCTCAAAAGCCATTCTGACAAAAATAACTAACAATCTCAAACCAAAGTTTATTAGAATTTAGATAAGGTGATAGACTCCAATTTGTACTTAACAAAATCAGGATCCAAATAACCATTAACTTACCTAGTTATGAATTGCTCCCCCACATACAGCATTACCCACTCCTTTCAAACCCATTGCCAAACTCCAATATATTAATATGACCATCACCCTACCTCCCTCAACCACAGAATCAAGTCTTAAACAAGTGCTAGGCAAAAATCTAAAAATCCAGATAGATGAAAACTCACCTTAAAATCCATGTATGTGAGGCAGGAGAAGACCAAAGAACATCTCTGGTCTAACTGGAAACAGGAATTATGGTCTAACAAGTAAATAATGGCATAGGATTTTGAAATTGAAATGTCAAAAGAATTGGATTTTTAATCGGGTTTTAGTCATGGGCTTCTAAATTTTGCAAACTTATGTGACAGATGCTTTCTTTTTTCAGATCATTCCAATATTATCACTAAATGCCACCCTTTGTCTAGAAGCACATTTTCTCAGATGACTTCCCAACTTCTGTATTGCAAGAACCTACCCCAAGCATTGCCAATGTATTTTATGGTTTTCCTCCCTTCTTGATCTGTTGGAATTTTGCTTGTCCTTATGCTAGAAACGAGAAGTAATAAAAATAAAGCAGTACATTTGCTTCTTTGCTGTTTGCTATATAGTTGAGCTTACAAATATACTATGTTTCCATTAAGAATCTGTCCTTATTAGGATGGTTGATAAACAAACAAGTGTGAATGAGACAGATGACCTGATATAATTCGATGCCCCTCAAACAAATTTCATCATATACAATAATACATTAGTCCTTAAATATACCATAACATATATCTTCTCGTATGTAATTTAGATTCTTCTTTATACATGTGCTAAACTGAAAACTTTGGAATTTCTCAAAAATCAATGAAATCAGTAAGAAGTAAAAACATAACTATTGAATGAATAGAAGAATAATCACCAACTGCACAAATGCTTGCCCCTACTTTTTTTTTTTTTTTTTTTTTTTTGTTTTCTTCTTTGACTGAATCAAGTCAATAACAATGTCCCTTAGACCTTTAAAAAAAAAAAATTACTTATTTCAAGTCCTCAGCCTTCCAAGGTAAAGGACTTTTATATTTAAAGGCAAGAGTGATAAGATCATATAAATGCCTATAATAGAAAAAAATTGGGCAGTAGGTTAGCATAAGAAAAAAGAATTTACATCAAAACAGAGGAAACAAAATTGTATACTTAAAAAAAAAATTAGTTCGGAGACTGCAAAATTTGAATACAAAGAAAGGGTGCAGCATAAGGTAAAAATGTTCAGCAGAAATGTAATAAAAACATGTCCAACTAGCCAAAAAGCTGATCCGTGCATAAGATTTCTCACTACATAGAAGCATCATTGCACGCTTATTTAAATATCCGAGTAGAGCCAACTATATCTCTGTAAGTACAACCAAGATAAAATAACTACTGGTCCATTTCACACAAACAACTGCAGGGATATCAGCATTGGGAAATGGCTTCTTCTATACAAAGGTCTAGGCAGGTGATCATAGCATTAAGTACTAAATTGCCCAAGCTTATTCAAACCCATCTTTTATCACAATCATCTAATTCAGCTGCGTTTAAGATAATTAAAATCATGAACCATTCAAATAAAATAAAAACCATAATTTTTCTATATTTTGAAGGGAAAAAAAATCTGTTCCTGAGATTTTAAGTCTCAAACTTTCAATGCATCGTGTTTGAACAAAGTCTTCTAGCTGAAAATCAATGGCCCCATGACCATTCCATCAATCAAACCTTAAATTTCCAACCACATTCACTCAAACTATCTATTTCAGAACTAATACCAGTGAGCCCCTTCAACACCCATAACAAATACGCTCAACTAATGACCAAAAATTTATAATCAGCACAAGTACTAGCCTGTGAATTTAGAGAAAGAGAATGGGAAGTGACAAATACCGCCGAAGATGCAAATCAATAGGCAAAAGAGGGAGACATACTCCGGAATTTTACAACATAAAAAGAAATTGAATGAAGATGATGCAAAGGAAAACAGTTTCAATGGCATAATAGTACCTGGGCATATTTTTTCAAACTTTGATTAAGAGATTCTCAGTTTCTTTGATGGTGACTATGGATTGAAGCTGGCTTCATTTTTTATGGAGGGATGGGCCATTGAAGAAGAATCCAAATCAAACACGTCACCATTGGTTGAGTCAATACCCAAACCCAAATTTAGAAAACCCAAAATTAAGTCAAACCCATTAGCTTTTATCCTTTGGAAGCCTTAGATAAGATGTCAAGGAAAGACACCTAGTGTCATCAGCGATTAGAGGAGGTTGAGGTTCTCCTGCGTCTGCGTCCGTTGAGACTCACATGATTCATATGTGAACCATCGGAAGTGGTGGCAGGATGTAGTAATGGTGCGAACTCAGTGTTATCAGAGTTGTCATCAACATTTTGAGAGTTGTTATGGATGATAATGGAATTTTGAGGAGGACAAATGCATTCCACATGTGCCCCCATCCTTGCAATGACAGGAGCAAATTTTCCTAATTTACTTGTCCAGTGAGAGATTTTACATGAAACCTCAACTTGATTCTGATCACCCTGCATCAAGTCTCCAAAATTCTGCTGTAATTGGCTATGAGGTACACCATAAAACCACAAATGATCACACTTCAGACACTGAAAGATTGGCTGCCGCATGAGAGGTTGCTCTTGACCGTTGATGGAAATGTTGACAACACAAACCCAACTGATTATATCATCACAGAGAGAACCGCACTTACTAGCATAACTGTCTTTCAACGGAACTAGATGAAAAGCAATACAAAAGGCAAATGTTGAAAATTCTGGACCAATCCAGAATGATATGGAACTTTCAATGCTTTGATGGTTGAACCACTTTGGAATCTTCTTTTCTGGTACTATAATACTATATCTCTCTCCAAAATCAATCAGATGCCCATCTAGAGTTGGACGTAACTCTTTTTCAATTAGGAAGAACTTGGAGAAGAAGAGCTGGGAAGAGTAATCAATCTGATGTGAATATGAATCCACTAACACATTGCCCTCCACACCTGAACATTTCATATTTGGTGGAAGCTCTAAAATTCTTCCAAACTGCATGCAATTAGGAATTTTGAGAAATTAGAAATTTACCAAATCTAGAATAGTATTTGGAAAGGTAAACCATTTTTTTTTTTTTTTTAATATCTTGAAGAGAGAAAGGTACCTGAATGAATAATTTTCTTAATGACCGTGAATTCAACGAGATGCAGTTTGATGCATACACAGATCTTATACTTTCTGGAAGCTTTGGAATTTTCTTAAGGAACTTGGAATCCTCAATTAGAAGATAACGTAATCCATTGAATCTCATAATGTTATCTTTAAGGTTCAAATTTTTACTCCTTGATAATAAACGTTTCTCTGAGAGGTGGAAACAAGAAGTCATTTTTTTTAGAAAATTCAACTTCAGAAAACCATATTTTGAAAAGCTACCATAAGAATTGCATAGTGCTTGTCTACCAATCTCAACATCCTTTGGAAATTGGACACTGCCATGAATAAAGAGTTTATGAAGATGTTGCAATTCATAGATGCTACTTGGAAGATGACACGTACAGGAATAGGAGCCTATATCTAATCTCTCAAGCCCAGAGAGATTCCTAAATGATGAAGGAAACTCTCTAATGGCAGTGTATGCCAGACTTAGAAACTTTAAACTTCCCATTTCTTGTGAAATATTAGGGAACCTCTCAACCTTTTTGCAATTATAAAGAATTAAAATTTTAAGAGATTTCATTGTGATGCAGCTGGGAAGAATTTTAAGTTCAACGCAACCTGTGAGATCCAAGCTTTCAAGCTTCTCAAGACATCCAATAGAATCATGAACCTTGACTAATTTTATACATTCACAGAGATTCAATTGCTTTATGTTTGGGGTGGCGATTGATAAGTCGGGTAATTCCCTAATGTATTGGCAGGATTGCAAATTCATATATGTCAAGCTTTTACACTGTATCCCCTGTAAAAAAAATTAAATCAAAATTAACTTCAACAAATATTAAAATATATTTTAATAATAATTGAGTTTTACTAATGTATGCCCCTAGGGCATATATTAGTAAACCATTTTAGGAAACTTTTTATGGAAAAAAGAAAAAGTGATTAACTATTTTGATAACCTTTTCAATTCCACATAAAGGCTTTCCCAAAATGGATGGTTAATGTATGCCCTAAGGGCATAGATTAACTGGACCCATAATAATTTATTAAAAAAAATAAAAATAAAAATTATACCTTGAGAAATTTAACCCGACTTTTTGGCATGTTAAGAACAACGAGTTTTTGAGGACAAAAATTGGATGGTAAGGAAGATGAAGGAAATCCTTGCCAATCAAGCATCTTTAATCCGTTGGGAAGATATTTAAGATCTCCACAATTATCTACATTACTAACCATAAGGAACTTGAGATTTTCCATCTTTTCAAAACATTTAGGCTCTAATTGAATCTTTGATGGTTCAGGTGCGCATATCATTATGCCTCGAACTTTTTCTGACCCCTAATTAGATAAAGAATTAAGTGAATCACACTATAAAATAATTAGTATAATGACAATAAATTTAAACAAAAACAAAACTAATTAATTTAAATTTTCCTCCACATTTAATTGGAAAAAAAAATCACTACATATGGCATTTGAAAAATGAACTAAAATGATACATACCGTATTTTTAGTTAGTACATCAAGAACTTCCTCATAACGCCATAGTCTACTACGCTCTCCAGGTTTTGGTGATTGCCGTCGAACAATTTCTTGACCCATTTGTTGTAACAAGTCATGCATTGACAGTTTGTCATATTGATCAACGGTTATTAGACACTTATCAATAAGTTTTTCAATTCCTATATTTGGATGTAAATCACAAGAATCCAATGTATCCATGACATACTTCTTAAGAAATCCCTTAAAAAAACATGCAATATCGAGGAAAATATCTTGTTCAGTTTCATCCAATCCTTCATAACTTATTTCCAATACTTTTTGAATTTCTTTGTTAGGAATTCTTTGATACTTATCTATAGCACTTTCCCATTTAGGCTTAGTTCTTCCACACAAATCAGCTCCCATTATTACTAGAGCTAATGGAAGTCCCTTGGTATATTGTATGACTTGGTTTGCTAGCTCCAAATAATCTTCTTTGGGTTCTTTGCTTTTGAAGGCATGCATACTAAAGAGTTCAAGAGCTTCATCTTGATTTAATTCCTTAACTTCGTGCATTGAAAAACATTTTCCAAGAGTAGCTAGCAAGTGTTTGTCTCTTGTTGTTATAATGATTTTGCTTCCCGAAGTAAACCAATCACATCCACCAAGCAAATTTTCTATATGGACCCACTTATCCACATCATCAAGAACTAAAAGAATCTTCATTAAACAAAGTCTTTCCTTTATCATATTGATTCCTCTCGATTTGTTACCCACCTTTAAATTTGTACCCCTTGAGATCTCAAAAAGAAGTTTCTCTTGTAGTTCGATTACACCATCATTTGTCCCCGATTTTTCTCTAAAATTTTCTAGATAACAAAATCCCTCAAAACGATCACAAATTCTATTAAAAATAGCTTTTGTGATTGTTGTCTTACCTATTCCACCAGGACCATAGATCCCTATCATGTGAGCATCATTTGACTCAATATCTAAAAGAATGGACTTTATACGATTATCTATTCCAACAGGGTATTGAGCAACAAATAATGATGTGCGATTTAATTTCAACTTTGAAATGTCTTCAACGATACTTTGGATAAAGTTGAACTCACTGCAACTATCATTCACATAATATTAAAAATATATATAGAACGAGTTAGACTAGAAAATAGAAATATGAAGATAAACCATATTTAAGATGTTTGGCGTGTGCATTAAATTTGAAATGTTGACAATTAAAGTAAGTGGCATGTACTGATAATAAATCTATAAATATCATTATGTTAGCACCTTTTTTTTTTTTTTTTTGGTTAGGAAAGTTTTTTTTGGCTTTTAGGCATAGTTATCCAAAAATATTAAGCATTAAACCGTCAAGGCAGTGGTATGGTGGTTCATTGGTTCAACAATTGTGTCACACTGTCACTGGCTCAATTTAGACAAATAATTTATTCATTTATTTTAAATAATAACAAATAAAAATAAAAATAAAAGAAAAAGAAAAAAAAATGAAGATACTATAAAAAGAAAAAATAAAAGGCAATGGTATTCAATTAGTACATAAGTATGAAGGTATAACATAGATTGAAATTTATAGAATATTATTGTTATGAAAATTTATTTTAATATAGAATTCAATTTACGCTTATATAAAAATGACTAAATAATAGGACATCTTGAATTGATCAAACTGACTTAAAACATTATAAACAAAACGGTTCGAGTAAAATCATGCGGTTAAGTATTTTTCTAAAAAAACCTGGTGGTTTTTCATGGTTTAATTGATTTTTTTTTTTTGGTTGAAAATATGATAGTTTCTTTCATACCAATCCAGAATTTTGTACAATTCATCGGTTTAACGGTTCAATCGTCAATTTGGTACAATTATGATAACTATACTTACAACATAAAGTTTCATGGAAAATCTAGTTAGGTGATAACTGAAACTTACTAAGTCCTACTTTTTTAATACTAGAAATAAATTATTGAGGATGATTTTTAAAAATAAATGTATAATATGTGGGCGAAACTCCTATTTAATTGGTAAGGTACTGTACCTTTAAATTCTTCCTTTACCAATTCTCAAAAACAAAAAACAAAAACAAAAACAAAAAATTTTCTTTCTACCATTGTGAGCTAACTTCCATAGTAGAAGATACGAAGGGAAAAAAAGAGTAGATTCATAATTTGGACAAAAATTAGTGGTCATAACAAACCATTGAAACTCATAAAAGTACAAGAATTGTCCGTGAATACCTATGATTATAATGCCGACCAGATATATTGGCTGCTTCTCTGAGAGCGTTTCTCCATGTTTGTACTTTCTTGTTGTCTACATTTTTTTCATGTTCAGCTAGAGCATTCCTGAAATTTCCATTTTGCTTACGTATTTCTGATGGGTTCACTTTGTAAAAAACTGGTATCATTAAATGGCCCTTCTTCTTACACTCAACAATCTCGGTAAGCTCATCCAAACACCAAGTAGAGGATGCATAGTTTTCAGAAAATATGATTATTGACATTGTTGAGTTCTTAATGGTTTTGAAAAGCTGTGCAGAAATTTCTGCTCCCCTTGGGAGTTCATAATCGATGAAGGTGTGAATACCCCTTGAACGCAAAGCCTCATACAAATGGCTAATAAAACCATGGCGGGTATCTTCGCCTCTGAAACTCAAGAAGACATCAAAGTTTTCGGGTTGGTGGGTGAAAGAGGAAGAGGAGGCTCCTTTGTTGATCACAAGAGCCATAAGGGTTTATGAGCAAACTGTTGTAAAGATCTGAAAGGAGGAGAAAGAAAACTGTGAAGGGTTGTCAATATTGAAGAATTCTATATATGAACTATGCACTCTAAAACAATGGAGATCAAGATTACATTGGTGTATTTCAAGCAAGCACAACAAGAACTATAAGAGAAAGAAAGACGAAAACTGGAAGAGAGAAAATCTATTATGAAAAATTACATTACTTGCTTGAACCAATATATATATATATATATATATATATATATATATATATATGTGTGTGTGTGCCGTTTGGGCAATAGGTTGAGTTGTCACACGTGCATGTATGTCTGGAAGCTTTAAGTTCAGCACGTGAGTCTTTTTAAGGAAACGGCAGCGTTTTGGCTTGTCTTATTATTGTCATGACTAGCAGAAATGCTATCGTTTAAATCTTCTATTCTAACAAATATAACTCAGGAGAGTGAATGAAAAATTCGGAAGACGGTGAATGCAAGCAAGATTAGCCTTTAGTTCATCCAAAAAAAAAAAAAAAAAAAAAAAGCAAGAGTAGTCGTTAAAGGTGGTTTGCTTTCGGTGTGACTAGTAACTTTTGACCTTTTAAGTGCCATATTGATGCTTTTTTTTCATTGCAATATCATGGAAGCACTCGTCAAACATTTGAAATTTATAGTTTCGTTGGGTTTGATGTGTTGTTTATGGAGGGAGCTCAATAGGCAAAAGTTTGAGGATGTGAATAATTCGGAAGACAGCTATTTGCTTCTTTTAATGGTTATTTGTTTGACTAGTCTTGGGCACAGGGACTTACATCGAGGGACCCCCCCCCCCCCCCCCCCCTTCTCCCTCTCTTTTTATTAGTTCTCTCTTGTAATTAAGCCTTTTTTTATTAGCCCAACAACAAAAGTTAAGTCCAAACAACACCCTCAAAAGTCAAAACAAACAAGACAACAAAAAAGAAAAAAAAAATCTTAAGCCAATTCTAACTATCTAAAGAGATCTAACTAGCCTAGGAGTAGAAGAACACCCACACACATCTCACAACATGGCAAGACACAAATAATAAAAAGGGAAAAAGGGCATTTCTAAGCAGAGCAAGACACTCAACAAAAAAAAAAAACAAAAACAAAAAAACAAAAAAAAAACCTAAGGGCATGTTTGTTAGTGTTGTTTAAACAACAATTTTTATTGTTTAAACAACACAACACGTATTTCCATATCACTTTTTTACTTACATGTATTTCTACAACACTTAAACAACGTTACTAAAACAACATTACCAAACGGGTCCTAACTTACGACTAAGTGAGACCTTAGACCTGGGAGGGTTTGGGCAGCAACAGCACAGCAATAGTAGCAGATACAAAAGCAATCCAACACCACGCCTGACGCCACCACCAGTCCACCGCTGCACCGCTAAATTTAGTAATTATATCTAATCTCTCTCTTTTTTGGATGAGAATATTGTATCCCTCTCATATCTAAATCTCTAGTGCTTGGTTGATTAACTTGATTGATAATATGAGTTGTGAGGAAAATAGAAAGAGAGGCAAAGATGAGAGAGCTCCACATAGTCCACACTCCACACGCTATGATGTTATTCGTTGAAAATGACATCACTGCGACAATTAGTACAGCTTCAATTATAGATGATTTCAAAATTTTAAAAGAACTACAAGTTTCATTTTCAAAAATAATTGCATTGTAATATATTAAAAAAAACAATAATTTTATGCATTTGTCTTTGTTGATAGTTTATTAATACTAAATGAATGTTTATTTGGAGTTTCATAGTTTTTCTTTTGTTTATATTATGCCCCCTTAACTCTAAGTCCTGACTCCGTCCCTGAATTTGTACATTTTGACTTCTTTGTGCTCCTTTGCATAAAGTAGCTTTATTTATACAAATTATTCTTATTTATCAAAAACATTTTTAATCAACATTGAAAGTGAGTTGTAATATCTATTGAGCACTTCCCACTTACCATAATAGTTAATTTTCTATGTTGGCATTTTAAGAGGGGAAATTCTTGGGGGATCCGGAGATGGAATATGGAGGGGAAGAAGGAATTTAGTAGCTGAAATGCTTGTGTGTCTGTTTACAATATTAAATAAGTTATATAAAACGAATAAACAGGAAGGGAAAAAAACCCTCACGCAAACAGACAATTATGATAATGCTATTTTTAATGATACTAGTTTTTGCAGCACAGGCAATGCCCATGCTTGTCATGTTCATCAAAATTCTAGGGGAAAGCCTAATAAAAATTAAGAAGTGAAGTAAAATTTTAATTAATCTTCCATAATGATGAATAATCAAACAAAATTAATTCTATAATGAAGCATGCAACAAATTATACAAAATAATTGAAACTTTAAATCCTAAATGCAAGTCTAGGCTGCAAACAATGCCAAAAACGAGACGTAGCAACTTGTAAAAATTAAAAACTAAAGAGAATAAAAAAGATATCATGACCCAAATGTTCAAACTAATTACGGTATATTGCAAATTACACTCCTAAAAGATTTTACATCCTGAAATTTCAGAATTTAGATTTTACCTCATAAAGTTTGGGGCTATTTGGATTTTACATTTTCAAATTCTAAAACTTCAAGATATAAAATTCAAACACCTCCAAACTTTAGGGAGTAAAATTCAAACACCCTTAAAATTTGGAATGTAAAATTTAAATTCTGAAATATTAAGATGTAAAATCCAAACATCCTTAAATTTCAAAAGTAGAATCTAAACTCTAAAACTTTAAGGTGTTAAATCAAACATTCCTACACTTTAGGGGGTGATTTACAATTAACCCACTTAATTACAACAACTTTAGGGGGGTGATTTACAATTAACCCACCTAATTACAACAAATAGCAGTACTTTCATGAAATTAGAAAGTATTTATCATAATCCAGCCCAAATACCTGCAATACTTCTCATGAACAATTTCCCATGAGAAGCTTGTAATGATTGGAAAAAATGAAGATTTTCGGGGTGGTCCCGTGCATTATCACTATGGTCAAGCCTAATTGACAAATTGGTTTGAACATCATTATAGTTGTGTGTGTGTGTGTTTTTTTTTTGTTTTTTTTTTTTTTTTTAATTTATATAAAATATCATTATAGTTGTCATCTCTCTTCATGCCGATGCTAATGATATAATTTGTGCAAGTTGATCAATTTACTCTACGCTAACCTAATGGATTATTAACCCATGCCTCTTTTAATAACTCAAGTACTCTCAACGACTTTTATGTAGAAGTTTTCCTCTTAGAGGCTTGGAGCAGTCCCAGCAAACTCGCCAAAAGCCAAAGCATTTTATATTCGGTTTTCTCTCTCCTTTGACAGAATTGCTCTCCCACTTGTACCTCTGTTCTCTCTCTTCGAATCAGACCACCACGGCAGGGATCGGAGTTCTTTCTTGACGTTGGCCACGGCGGAGCTGGTGGTGGAAGCCGACTTGGTCGTTGTTTGTGAAGGATTGGTTCTGAGTTTTTTTAATGGGAAGCTGGTTCTGTGTCAAGGCTAATAAGTTTATTGTTTCAACCAAAAAAAAAAAAAAAAACTATGTTTATTGTTGTGGATTCGCGCCATAAAGAGTATGACTGTATGAGTCTGTGTTAAGACTAAGTTTGTTGTCATCTTCGGCCATAAATCAAACGGTAAATCCATAGTTTATCCTATGGTATATCCAACAACAATGAAACTTGCTCCCAACGTATGTTAGTTTATTCTGATGAGTTTCCGTTGGATTATGGCTTGATATGTGATTGATCTAGTTATGGGTATGTGTTTGATAGAAGTCCTGAGAAAAAAACATTGGTGATGGACACTGTGACTCTGAAAAAGAAATTTGGGTTTGCTTTGCTCTGTGTTGTTGCTGAAGGTACAGGAAGAAGGTGCTCAGAGAGTCAGAGGGTGGAAAAAAGAAATTTACTTATTTATTTTTGGAGGGTGAAAAAAATTTGTATTTATAGTGAAACAAATATTAAGGCTGATGATCAAAAACAGAGTTTTTGAGGTAGTTTAGTTTAAATTACGATGAGACTGATCTGAATGGTCTTACAAGTTCATGTGATGTTCAGTGTACCCTATGCATAGTTGAGCAAAACGTTGTAAACAAAAATTTGGTTTAAAAAAAAAAAAAAAAAAAAAAAGAGAAAAAAGAAAACTTTGTTTACATCTATAAGCGTTTACACACACATAGAACGTAATTAGAAGAAGAAGACACACATAGAACGTAATTAGAAGAAGAAAAATTGAGAAATAACTGAGAGAACAAAGCCTCAAGATGGCTTCCTAAAGAGGGACTAATCCTTGCAGATGTAGAGGTCTCGTTGCAAAAGAATTTTAGAGTTTGAACTTCTGGGACAGTTGTTGTTTTTGAAGAAAACCACTCAATCTAACATATCACCACACAAACTCATCTCATCTTAAACAAATAGAGATCTAAGGCACATCCGTATTAAACCAAAAAAAAAAAGGCAAATGAAAATATTTTTACACATACAAGGACCTAAAATTTTGTAAAGGGTGAATCAAATCAAATGAAAAACATCCATATTACCTGTGGTTGTAGTGAAAATCGGCGAGTAAGTGCTGGAATTAAAGAACACACACAAAAATAAATAATGATAATAAAATAAAAGAGAAAATTAAGCTTATAATTGATTCATACCTATCTTTTCGCAAGCTATACAAATAGAGATAGAAATGGGGGGTGTTTGGTGACTTCAAGCTTAAGAATGAATGGGTAGTTGCAGTCTTGCAGGTGTAGACGAAGGAGGAGTCCTTGATGCCAACAATCAGAGAAATAAAATAGGAAAAATGAAAAGAGTTGTTGGAGTAATTATCAATTTATGAGAAAAGTTGGTAAAGAAATACTTGTTGGAATCAGGTGCAATACTGTAATTGATGCAATAATTATTAATAGTGGAAATTGGGAGTTGAAAAAAATAATTTTTTTTTCGAGAGTTTCAATCTATAACGCCATCTTTTGATAATAGCACTTTATCATTAGACCAAAACACCAATCAGTTTTTGGTGTACGCTGGTATACGCGGGAATTGAACTCCAGATCTCTTATTCAAAAGTAAGAGATTTTACTAGTTAAGCTAACTAGAACCCACGAAAAAATATTTTTAATCTTTGCTTTTAAATAAATAAATAGTAAAAAGTTAAAGTAATAAAAGTAAAGGATTTTTTTTGGTAAACTATTTTAAGAAAAAGTTTTGTTACATATTTATATGCAGCAATGGTTACATGCAGAGGTATGTGGCAGCAAAAAGAAACACATGACCCTTGAATACATCTCTTTTTTTGTGAGTTCTAGTTACCTTAATTGATAAAGTTTCTGATGGTTGAATAAGAGATCTGGGGTTCAATCCCGCTTATACCAAAAAACGATTAGTTTCTTGGTCTGGTGATAAAGAGTACAATCATCCGAAATGAATACCATAGCTAGGTTGAAACTCTATCAAAAAATCATAGGCGAAAATACACTTTTGGTCCCTACATTTTGGGCCGATTCTCAATTTGGTTTCTAAATTGATTTTACTCCTAGGTCAGTCCCTGATTTCAGAAAGTCGATTCTATTTTGGCCTCTGCCGTCAACCTAGTAACAGAAAAATCTGACGTGGATATTAAAATATAATAAAATATTTTATTTAGCATTTTTTAAATACCACGTCAGCATTTTAATTTTAAGGAAAAAAAGCCACCTCAGAAAATTTAAACAAAAAAAAAATTTAATCTAATTTAAACTAAAATCATTTCTTAAAAAAAGGAAAATCATTATCTTTAAATTCTTTTTCTTTTTCTTCTTATTTCTTTAACCTCATCAACATTTACTAATCTCAAATTCTCTCTTTTTAAAATGGGATAATTACAGTAAACCCACCTGTAGTATGACCCGTTTTCACTTTGCCTCTCCGTGTTTCAATCATTTACACTTTGCCCACCTGAACTTCAATCTGTTACCTATCCGTTACCCACCTCACCCTCAGACTTTAGAAAAACACCCTTTTATTAAAAATAAGAACATAACACGAATCAAAAATACGAACCATTAAATCTTTTCCTCACGAACACAAGAACACAACATTTGTAAATATAGTTCAAAATTTTCAGTTACATACATCCAAAACCAATTAAATCCTTTGAATCCATACCAAAAATCCCTCTCATTTTTCAAACCCAAACTGTAATAAAAAAAAGTTTTAGAACCCAATCATAGATTAAATAGAAAATAGAAACAAACCAAAGAGAGAATTTCAATCACAAGAAAACAGCACCATTGTTCATCTTGCCGATGGTGGTGGTAGAGTGTTTCGACCTAAAGTTTGATGGTGGCTTGTACGGCGGCTTGGCTGTCATGGCGGTGGCTCAAAATGGTGCTAACAGCGGCCATGGAGGTCAACCACCACTAGCAAGCCAAAATCAAATAAAACCCACAAAAAAAAAAAAAAAAAAAAATTGAAACCCACAAAGCAGTCCGATTGCCTTCATCCTCTCTTTCACTCTTGTCCACCCAGTCCACCACCACCACCTCGCCCACAATCCACAACCACCGCAAGCCACAACCCCACCATAATCAGGTCATTATCAAACCCACAACCCAAAAGCAAAAAAAAAAAGAAAAGAAAAAAAAGAAAACCCATGAAGCAAAGATTATGGTCGATCTAGGTTTTTGCTGAGGTGGATACGTTGATGTGAGGGGGTGACCTTGAGAGGGGCAGCCATGGAGTTCATTTGAGAGAGTTTTAGAGATGAGAGAACAGGGGTTTAGAGAGAGCTCAGGCCGAGAGCTTAGAGAGACTGAGCTCGGGTTTCAGAGTGAGAGAGAGGGCTCGGTGAGACTGAGCTCAGGCTGAATCCGACGACCCTACAACTCAGCGAATTCGATAGCTCTCCTTGCAGCTCCTAAACCCAGATCATGATCGTGATCATGATCATCTTCAGTTTGCAGGGCAACGACAATGAGGAAGAAGCTGGGAGTGGACACGGCGGCGAGTATGAGGCAGCAAATTAGGTTGGGAAGAGAAGCCAAGATCAGAGTGGGATTTGTGTGCTATTCCCTTCGCTTTGTTCTTATAGAAGTTCTTAAGCAATCAAAACCCTAGCTTTTTTATTTTTGTTATGTTTGTTTTTCTCTAAAAATGTGCTTTTCTAACGGCAAAAAGAGAGGTGGGTAACGGATGGGCAACGGATTGAAGTTTAGGTGGGCAAAGTGTAAATGATTGAAACACGGGTAAGCAAATGAAAATGAGCCATACCACAGGTAAGTTTATTGTAATTATCCCTTTTAAAATTCTTTTTCCTTTTCTTCTTATTTCTTTAACCTTATCCTTTTAAGTCTATTTTTTTTTAATCTCAAATTCTCTCTCTCTCTCTCTCTCTCTCTCTCTCTCTCTCTCTCTCTCTCTCTCTCTCTCTCTCTCTCTCTCTCTCTCTCCATGGACGAAATCTCTCTCTCCACTGTAACTCCATGGTCGGAGCTCACAAGCTTTATGAGGAGAAAACAATCTACCATGGATGGAGAAAACGATCTGCCATGGACGATCTTGATGCGGTCTTGGCCCTTGAGGGTTTTCACATGGGAGGCTCGTTGGTAGAGGTGGCGGCACACCTATTCCTGATCTACCATGGACAAGCCACCCTAAGCCTTATCTCCTCCGCCTACGGCTTCATTTGTGGTCCGATTTTCCTCTCCTTTCTCATATTGCAAAACTTTGTTCCTCTCGTTCTGGATTTGTTTTTGTTTTTGGAGAGAATGTGGAGTTGTTTGATTTTATGGGTTTTTTGTGTGTTTGTTTCCTAAGAAAATTTATGGGTTTATGGGTTTGCTGAAGAGTGGGTTGGTTACTGTGTTTATGGGTTTGTTTCTTGGGTTTATTTATGGTTTGGTTTCTTGGATTTATTTTTTGTTTTTCTGGATTTGATGGAGATTGGGTTTGGTTGCTGGATTTGGATTTAGGGTTTGCTAGAGATTGGTTTGGTTGCTTCTTGGATTTGGGAAGAACATGAAGAAAATTTCCTATTAGTATTTAATTTAATTTTTTCTTCTTGTTTTTGTTTGTGTTCTTCTGATATAGGTTTGAGTTCTTGGTTGTTGGGTTTGTGTTCTTGTGATGGGTTTAAGTTCTTAGTCGCTGGGTTTGGTCTGTGAAGAACATGAAGAATGAGTTGAAGAACGTTAAGAAAAGAAAATTCTAATTAAATTAGATTTAAGGTATTTCTTTAAATTTAGTTTTTTTTTAAAATTTTCTAAGGTCAATTTAAAAAAAAAATTAAGACGTGGCATTTAAAAAAATCCAAATAAAATATTTTATTATTATTTTAATAGTCACGTTAGTATTTAATGTGCCAAAAGAGCATTCCGTTTGCCACGTCGAATTTTTCAGTTACTGGATTGACAGCATGGACCAAAATAGAATCAATTTTCTAAAATCATGGACTAATATAGGAACAAAATTAATTTAGGAATTAAACCAAGAATTAGCCCAAAATGTAGAGACCAAGAGATTATTTTCGCCAAAATCATATCCATTTTTTTTTGCTGTTTCACACGTATGCAACAATTGCAAGGAAACCTTTTCAATTCCCAATTTTTTAAAATAAAATAAATGATTAATGTATATCCGAATTCATCTAAAAATGGTAAAATTGTACGTTAAAAGAATACTTCTTTGTCAGGAAAAAACATGAAGACGATAAACGAAGTCAACATAATGAAAAAAACAAAATAACCCCTCACTCTTTTTACATACTGTTTATGGATGAAAACGTAAATATGCTCATATCCCACAAGCAAAAATGTAGCTCAGTCCACCGTTTCTTTACACTCAGGCCATTTAAGAATTTATAATTCTTTAGACGTCGTTTTGTCGAACAATCTCACACTATATATATATATATATATATATATATATATATATATTTTTTTTTTTTACGGAAAAGATAGAAGTATATTAATCTTCAAAATAAAGTGTACAATGGGGAAAGTATGAAGTACGTTTAAAGTATATTCTAAGGTCTTACGTTAACAATCTATTTTTGAAAAATTTTTATTAGGAATTGAAAAGTTGTCAAATTTTTTAACAATTTTTTCAATTCTCGATAAAAAAAATTTCAAAAATGGTTTACTAACATATGTTCTAAACCTTTCAAACTTTTCATATATTTCTTTTTTTGGTGTAAAATTTGAAAATCTAACTGTTGAATTTCATGTTTCTTATATTCTTAATATACATTTCAAATTTCGTTCAAATCGGATATTATTTACTAATTAGTCAATAAAATTATTTTTTATACACGATTTTAGATCACAAAAATTTGAAATTTTAACATTTATTTGATGATATAGCAATTGATCTTTGATTTTCTTGAAAATTTTCAAGCATGAAGGATATAATAAGAATATACAATTTAACGATTAGATTTTCAAAATTCATACTCAATATATACATGAGAAGTTTGAAGGATTTCTCTCCAAATTAGTTTGTAAAGAAACTTTATTTTATGTCCTAAGGACATACGTTAGTAAAATCCTATAGAGAGAGAGAGAGAGAGTTGGGTTCAAGTTACACTTAGTGTAACTTTAAACAATGTTACACCACACAATATTTTTTTAATTGAATACAAATTTTGACAAATCTACCATTAGATTATATTATCTTCGTATATTTTTCATACTTATAAAATTTTAAAGTGATCAAAGATTAATAATCATGTTATCAATTAATTTTTTAAATTCAAATTTTTGTAGTTTAAAATAATACATAAAATGTGAGTTTATGGATCAAAAAATAAGTAACATCCAATTGACATAAAAATTAGCATAAAAATTGACATGATTGTTAAGAACATATAGAATATGTAATTCAACGGTGGAATTTTCAAAATATGAATTCTATAACAGGTTATTGGATAGTGTAACTCTAAACAATGTTACACCAAAGTATAACTTAAACTCAACTCATATATATATAGAATCATGAAAACAAAAAACAACTTTTAGAAGTTTTCAAAAACTGAAAATTTGTGACATATGGAATATGAGATATGAGATATGGGTAATAAGTGATGAGTTAATCAAATAGGCCCGGAGACCCTCATACGGAAGAAATAATTATCATATGGGACACATACTCAACGTCAGCATAATACGACCCAATAAAAATAAGACACGTGTAAGGGGAAATACCTCCCTACGCCAAATAGCATTGTTACCCAACACATTTCAATAGCCGGCCCGGCGGCTCCCTTTCTCTTGTCTCTCTGTTTGAAGTCAAATATCATTTCAGAAACTTCTCTGTCCCTGTCTCAACAAAAAGCTCAGCTACGTTGTCGGGGATTTCACTCTTTTTTCACTCAAAATCTCGGATGTGCCACTACCGTCAGTGATAGATGGGTAGCCTTCTTTGCTGTTTTAAGTCGGACAACAATGGCCAACCTACTTCTCCGTTTCCGAGAGACCCACCTGCCGGTCCGCCAGATCCACTTGCCGGCTTTGGCAGTGATCCTGTCGTAGATCAGGTATAAATTAATAACCCAAAAAACCAGTCTTAGTAGTTAGAAATATCTGTAACAACTATTTTATTTCATGCGTTGACATCGGTTGAATGTGCACATTAAACCCAAAATTCTCCATATAGTTAAGCTAAATTTGTGTAAATTTACACAATTGCTATATTAATGGTATATACGGTAACTTTGTATCCAATCTTTTATTAATTTATCTCTTTCTCTTGGTCTTCCCTGTTTGTGTCTCTTCCCCAATTCCCCTCCCACTCTCTTCTTTCTCCATCTCTCTCCCCAGCGGCGGAGCAACGTTAGGGCCGAAGGGGCTCTGACCTCCCAAATTTTTTGGAAAAAGTTGAAAATGAAATATATATGGACTTCTATATGAGTTATCCCATTTTTTTTAGAAAGAAATTCAAGTAGACATCCTTTTGGCCCCCCTCCTCATCTGGTTAGTTTTATTCTCTTTTTAAAGTTACAATTCCATTAATGATTAGTGATAAATTTTAAATGTCAATAACTTAAATTAACCGGACATTCATCAACTTATGATATACACATGGTAGTTTTTTACAATTATCTAAGTGCATTCCCATTAGTAATTGTAAATGGTATATATATAGGGGAAATTTAGCATAAAGCCATAAAAAGAGTCCAACCGTCAGACTTATAAAATCTTACAATTGCAAATTTTTTTGCAATTGTGCTACAGTATCAGGGATGACATTGTAGTGTAATTTGTGCAATTAATCTAGCAATTTACAGTATAGGGGTTTTTTTTTTTTTCTTCCTCATTTTCTCTAATACATTAAGATAGGGTAAATAAAGTATATAAAAAAAAGAGTAGTTTTATATTATTAATTTGCTAGTAGGGTGCTTAGTGCCATGTCTACTTGCTGATAATGGTGTTATTAAATGAGTACACATTAATTCCATCAAAAAAAAAAAATGAGTACACATTAATGAATTTAAAGAACGAGTCATTATAGACTTTAATGGAGCTTTTGCATTACTTGATTATAGCTCTGCCGCACGTCTAACAATTCAAGAAGAAAAATTTTGATTGCTTGTTAATAAATTTATCTGCATAGCCAATATGGTATGTAGTAAACAAATTGTAAAATTAATTATTTACAATTAATGAATATTTGCTCACTTTTTAAAATATCCCTGGCTGAAGAAGTAGTTCAAAAAAAAAAAAAAACCGTAAATTATAAAAAAATACAAAAAGAAATTGAATTCTAAAACAATGTGCTTTTAGCAAAAATTACTCAGACAGGAAACATGTTAATTTCTAAAGCACATACAACATGTGCTACTAATCAACCAGAAAAAATTAAAAAAAAGAATCAAACAATTTAATTAGAACACCATATCAGAAGATGATAAGAAAACTTTACATATGAGACAGAGAATCTTAACATATAAAACTATAAATGTAGTTACATCAAGAATCAATAATGTGGACAAAAAATGGAAGTAATTCCTATTCCTAGACTAATAATTTCTTCCAACAGTAGCCGTAGTGCTCTTGACAATCAATTAATTCAAGCTACGGGCCCTGGTTAGACCTTCCAACGTTTGTTGCATTTGCAACAAGTGACATAGGTTGTCATGGGGAGAAGAAAAAGAGGGAGTTGTATTGGAATATATTATATTATTTTAATGAGTAATATATATTATTTTAATAAGTAGAATTGGAAAATAAAAGGTAGAATATTGGGTGTATTATAAAATGGTATGGTATAATTGATAAAATAACTTTTTGAGATGATAAAATAGAATAGGATGACATTTCCTATTGTGAATGCACTAAAGAATTCAAAATTTTGCTCCTTCCTCGTTTAAAAGAAAAGAACAAATAAAAAAACCATTCCCTCTTGCTTATTTTGGTGTTGATGGCAAAGATGGCTGAGTGTTTCTGTGCATTCTTCTTCTTCTCCCTCTCTTCTCCTTTTGCATTTCATATTTTCTCTGTTTGTCTCCTTCATCTTTCTTTGTCTAATTTCCCTTCTCTTTTTCTTTTTCTTCTGCTTCTTCTTCTTCTTCTTATGTTTTTTTTTTTGGTAAAACTCTTTTTCTTCTCACTTCAAGTTGATTAAACTAGTTTCTGGACTGTTACAGTGCCTCTAAGTCCTTGCTTCAATTCCAAGAAGGGTACTGTCCACATGTATGGTTGAAAACCATACACTTAGCAATGTTAATTAATACTATCAGACTTCAGGAACTCCGTTTCTCTCTCTCCCTTTTCCCTAATTTTCTACTAATTTTTCAAAGTAAGTAAGTAACTACCTTTTTCTCCACACCCAGTACGTATTCTTCTTCTTATATTCCCTCTTAAAAAAAAAAAAAGAAATTGATAGATATTTTATATAATTTAACTAGTATTAGTTTGATAAAAATATATAATCTATCATATAAATAAAATAATGTAAGACTTGATTGGTTTATTTGATTATATTTTTTATCATTAAATGACTATTATTTGTCTATTTTTTAGCAATCTTTAACCAATTAGTATATTTTTATTTTAATTATAATACTTAATAGATTGTCATTTAATTTGATAATCTAAGTCTATTGACAAATTAAAAAACTATTGAGTTATAAAGAATTTAACTATTGAAAATCTCAAAAATATATGTTTATAGTACTACTATTTAGACTATAATACATATTATGAATAAAGTTTGTATATATAAATAAAATTACCTCTATTCTTATTTGGTCTCCCAATATAAATTTCTTGCTCTGCCACTGTCTCTCCTTGTTTAAACAAGATGGCATTTCTGCAAATCCACCCATCACTGCCACAACCTATTACAACACATGATATCCAATCACAAAACAACCCAAAACTAGGGCTGAGTTTTTTGTTAGGTCGGGTTGGTTTCTCAGCCACCCACAATCTGACCCAAAATTTCCTAGGAGGAACTCGACCCAACACCAAAATATTTATTGTACATAATTGCAAGTATTTGATGATGACCTTCAATTGTAATATATGACATCATTCATTGCGAAAATTTAAATATTAAAACAATGTTTTAGCAAAACTCAATTACTTATTATTGAAAAAAGATGATATTCATTATCACTCTTAGGAGTTTTTAGAGAGTGGATAATGTCTTTAGCAAATAAATACTCATATATATCATTTCTCTATATTAAAATAGTTACTTTAAGTTTAAATACATGGTTTCATTATTTTTCAAATAGAAGTTCTATCTTTATTTTCTCACTCAGAGGGGCAACACTTGTTTTGCATGTGCCACCCAAACTAGTAGTCATTTATACTACTCATAACATAATTCCTAGTTTGCGTTTTATCATTTTGCGTATGAAAATATTCTCAAATAAATTTTTAAACTTTCTAAAATACTCCTATATTTTAGTTAAATAATTTTAAATTAAAAAACACAAACGAGTTAAAAGAGTAATTTATTTTTCGTTTTTATCTTTTTCCTTTTTCTTCTTTATTTTTTCAAAAAATTAGGACACTATCTTTATCTCACTTTTAAAAATGAATATTAATGAATTATAATAGAAAAATTTTAACAATACATTTATAAAAAAAATATAAAAAACTGTCAACAAATAAAAAAGAAATCGTTCACTTACTAGAACATTTCAATAAACCTAAAAAAAAACAAATAAATAAAAAATGAAAGAGACCCACAGAGTACAGAGTCAGACTCACCTACAAACTAAATGTGCGTATTGCATTAGCTTAAAAAACCAGTTTACTTTACTATTCAGCTTATTTTTGCTACTATTTATAAACTCTACTATAATTTTTGGTATTATTCATGAATCTCACTATACTATTTCAGCTAGTTTTTACCTTTATTTACAATACTTTTAACAAAAAAAATTTAATTTTAGCAAAATAAATAGATCCAAATAGACTCTAAAGACAATGGACGAAAACATTGGCCATGCGGTCATCATGCCTGGTAAATCGTGTGCTAACCTCACCTGGCAAAGCAAAGTTACTAATGGACTGAGAGGCCCACTGAGTAATCTAATCGTGTACTATAACTACAAATAAAAAGAGTGTAGAGCCTAGGAGCAGGACATGAGTGAAATAGAGAGAGAGAGAGTTGAGAGAAAGGGAGACTTGAGGGCGAGATATAAGAAGAAAAAGAAATATTAAAGTAATAATAAATAGAGCAGTACGTTATATACTTGCATGTCTGTCACCATCTTCACAAGTGAAAGGGTCTTGTCTTTAATATGGAATTTTACTTTTAGTGTCACTCATGTTTGTACTCGTATCTGTATTTTTCTTTTTATTCGAGTCAATGCATTTGCATCTTGTAATTTGTCTTCATCAATGGCAGAGTGATGAGCAGATTTATAAGCAACAGTTGCAAATACTTGCGGAGATGGGCTTTGCTGAAGATGATGCGAGAAGAGCTCTGAAAGAAAATGGTAATAATGAATTCTTGGCTCTGCTCATGCTGTGCGTGCAGGATACGAATACAGAGGCATAGTTTGAATCTCTAAAAGTTCCTCATCTAGCCAGGCCTTGATTTCGATGTCTTTTAATTCCTTATATATATATAAAATGTTTTTGCAAGCATATCTATCTTCTGATGCAACTCAATCCATGTGAGTGACCACTCACTTATTGTCGAGCAACTTTTGCCGTGGGTAGAGTTGCCATATAACTATCAGTGCAATTGTAGTGTTCAATTGAAGAAGAATTTCATGTTTTATTTTAAGCACCTTGTTTTAATTAATAAACTAATTAATTATTTGATGAGAAGCTAGATAATAACTTAAAGGTCATGTTAACGGCTACCTTTAAAGCAATTGTTAATAAACTATATTAGGAAATTTTTTAAATCATTTTTATGAGAAATGTAAAAAAATTTCAACATAATTAATTGCTCATCATTCTCCTATAAAATGTTTCTAAAAATAATTACTAAACTAATATACTTAGGGCAGTCATTTACATTGCCCATAACTTAACTATCGAAGGAAAAGTTCTCTTATATGGGTCCCAGATAACTGAGACTTACATAGTTACATAATATAATAGGGATGATGTATATAGCCGGTGCACCCTTGCTTGATAAAGATGAACTCCATTACTAAATACTATACAAGGATCCTAATAATTGACTTGTATTTTATGAGTAGAATTCAAAATGAATGTAATTAATCCATTCATAAGCATCACGCTAAGCCCTACCCCATCAACGACAGAAAAACACAATCATTTTGTTTTTTTTTTTTTTTTTTTTTTTTTTTTTACAAGATAGAATTTCTACTCTAACATAATCTAATTGTATATGTGTTTGAAGCTCCCTTCTGGAGACTTGAACCCCGATCCTTGCCCCCCACACCCTACAAACACTTATACTTGTGGAGTGACCATCGCACCAAAAGTGTGCGGTGGTACAATCATTTTGTGTTTTCTTCTTCTTCTTTTTTGTTTTTAATATCTATCATTAAGATGCTTTGCTTTTTTTTATTTTTTTAGAAACATTCATATGTTTTGCTTATACCTAAAAGATAATTTGCACACATGATTAAAAAAGAACTTGGTCCAATGTTGTGGAACCTTAATAGTTTAATAGTTTAAGTCTTTAGGTCCATCATGTTTCATTTTTCATTGAAGAGAATGAAAAAAGGGACTCACTTACCAAAAAATAAACAAAAAAAGTGGCTCAACCAAAGGGTTGCACTGCATTTGGTGGCTCAACCAAATGCGACTAAAGGTGGGTGAGACATAATAAATGTTAATATAAGATTAGTTAAAAAAAAAAAAAAAAAAAAAAAAAAACCAATTGGTTCGGCCAAAGGGTGGATTAGAGCATTGACTTTAAACCATTGGAGAGATCTAAGATTGTCATTATTGGTCAAAAGAACTGATAGGTGCAAAGAAGTGGAGTGTAATCATAGCTGTCAAAACGTGAATCGTATCGTGAATCGATTTTTAATTTTTTCGTATCATGTATCATATCGTATCATGTATCGTAAGATACACAAACACTTAATAAAATTTATAAAAAATTATAAATATATATATATATATATATAAAGGGTATATTCATTATAAATTTTGAATATATTCAACTAATGACTAATTTATTTATCACTTATGTAATAATATTTAACAAGCTAACTAAATAAATCAAACTAGCATGTGTTTATAATATACACATTCAAATTACTTAAATTCAAAAGTGATAATATATTACAAATGACCCAAAAATAATAATATTTTTTTCATCATATTCATCAAATTGCCTAATCAACCCTATCTAAGTCAACGCTATTATCATATTTATAATTTTGCAAATTTATTTCTTCATTAAAATTTTCTTCATCGTTATTCGTTATTAACATTTACTATCTCTTTTTGTTCTTTTTATTTTAATAAGTTTTTTATAAATTTTTTTTGGCATTATAGTTTCTTCGACTTATAACAATAACGATTAAAATAAAATAAATTTTTAAATATTAAAGTGAAAGGTAAGTATGTACTGTGTAGTCCAATTGTAGGAGAGAAGGGAAAAATACTTATGAATATGTTATTTTAGTAGGCGAAATTAAGTAAACTAATAATTTTTTGCTAAAAACAAGTCTAACAACTTGTTAGATTCAAATAAAAGTACAAATTTTAACAAAAAATCTCAATTTAAAGTATTCGTCTATGTATCGTACAATACTTATGATTTTACAATACGATACAATTCATACGATACGTACACTGTATCATACGATTTATGAACACTTACGATACACCGATACCATACGAAACTTTTTCCACACGATACTATACGTATCGTATGATACGTATCGCGTATCGTATGATACTGACAACTATAGAGTGAATAGTTGGGATTGAAACCAAAAAGCATTTCCATCAGCTCTCTTATAAAAAATGTCATTTTGACATACCAAAATCCTACTTTATTATTTTAACACACCATTTTACAATTCACCATTTACCACATCTTCTATTCTTTGATTCTAAACATTAAAATAATATATACAACACATTAAATAATATATTTACTCAAAACCCAGCCAATATACAAATGCATAGCCCAATGGCAGTCACCACCACCCAAGAACCAACAACCACCGTTACAACCACTGCCACAAACTACAATCACAATCACCGGATCCTCCAACAAATTCCAAATCCAAAAACCTCAACAACAAAAAAACAAAAACAAAAAAAAAAAAATCAAAATCTTCAGCAAAACCCCAACCCAACAGATCAATCAATGACCAAACTCAACCAACCATTGACGGCAAGAGCTATGGAGAACAACGAGCAAAGATCGGTGACTGCCACTGGGCAAGTAGAGCTTTAGATTGGTGAGCAAAGATCGACAAGCTCTGCTTCAGATCAGCGAACTAAGCTTCAGATCCTCAATGACCCCGCCGCCGAAGTCGCTCCAGCGCATCCACGGATATTGAATCGAATTAGAATCAAATTGGAATCGGATCGGTGAAGCCTGTGGACAAGAAAGAGCGAGAAAGAGAAAGAGAGAGAGAGAGAGAGAGAGAGATAGTGATGGGAAAAAAAAATAATGGGATAATTACAGATTACCCACTTGTGGTTTAGCCCGAATTTAACTTACCCACCTGTGGTTTCATTTTTGACACTTTTCCCACCTGAGGTTACTTTCGTTTAGTCTCTGTTACCCACCTCTGTTAAAAAAAAATGGTAAATAAGTCTTTTTATGCCCATTTTATGTCTCTCTCCTCCCAAAACAAGGAAAAAAAAAACAAAACAAAACAAAAACAAGATCCATCAAAGTACAAACCACAGATCTATCAAAATACAACTAAAAACACAAGAGAAATAAGATCAAAAAGTGGTATTGACCTCTCTCTCAATTCACACAAATCTTGAACATGAAGAACATAGACCTAGAAAAATCAAACTCAAATCAACCTCCACAAATATATATTTGCCTTGTTGTCTCTCTTTCACCACAATGGTTACTAATTTGTTCAAAGAAAAAAAAAAATCAATGGCCGACCACTCACACCTGTTCTTCTTCAACAATCTCTCTCCAAACCCCAAACCCAACCATGGCCGACCACTCACAGCTCATCTCCGCCGCTCCAACACCACCTTAGATGGCGGTTCTCAAGCTTGAACCTCCCTCTCACTGGAATCTCTATCTTAACCAGATCTCAGCCTAAACACCTCCCTCTCTCTTCAATCTTTCGGAATCTAAAAGAATTGAAGCTTCCAAGCTTCTTTGCGGCAAACCCCAACCACCACCATCTCTCCCCTTCTCTACTCGATCTTTCTGAACCTAACTCTCAAACTCACTCTTCGTTCTACCACCTAGGAGGGACATAAGGAGCACGTGGAGCTCCAAACAGTGGTGTGAAGGCCCTGCGAGTCATAGATCAACCGTAAACAAGGGCCAAACCCACGGATCCATCAGTACCTAAATGAAATGAAGTGTCTTCTTCGTTAACTTGCACTAAGCTAACAATACTCACAATAACTGAAGTTACAATCCAAATCATTGGCCTCTCACTCTTCGTTTATGGCTTCCTTCCCATCAAACAAGCCCTTTCCGGTGTCAGTCGTCAAGTATAACTATAATCCCTCAATTCTCTCCACAATGCAATCAAAATAATTTCACAGTTTCTTTTCCTTACTTCGCTTACGATTTAGTGGTGCTGAGAGTTTCTGAGCTCCCATGTGTACTCCTCTTCACAATCAGACCCACTCAGATTTGCCTCCACACAACCTCAAAGTGCTCTATAAGGTCTTTTTTTTTTTTTTTTTTTTTTTTTTTTTTTGTGCTCTACGTAATTTGTATCAATTTAAAAAAAAAAAAAAATTCTCGTTGATGCTGTATTTGAAAATTGGTGGTGTGTGTTAATGTAGGAACTATCTGGAATTGCTCCCTCAAATCCCATTTTTCACGGTGGTTTATGTGTTTGGATTTGAGTTTTTGGCTAGGTTTAGATCTCGTTGTTGCTGGCATTGGATATGTTATGGTGGATCTGCTGGGTTTGTGTGTTTAAACACACAAGACATCAATTGAAAAAGAAAAAGCATATTCATTGAGTGAAGAATCAATCAAATCAAACTCCACACAACATTTGGGAGAGAGAGGAGTGTTTGATCTGTTTTGGGTTTTGTTTTTTATAAAAAATGTGTTAGAGTAACGTCTGAAAGAGAGGTAGGTTACGGAGTAATAACAGAGGTAAGCACAGGTGGGTAAAGTGTCAAAAATGAAACCACGGGTGGGTAAGTTAAATTCGGACTAAACCACATGTGGGTAATTTGTAATTTTCCCAAAAATAAAAAAGAGAGAAAGAAGCACAGAGAAAGTGAACGGAAAAAAGAAAAAAGGAAAAAAAAGAACCCGAACCAATGTGCTAAAGATGCTAGAGAAGAAAGAAGAAGAAAAAGGGAAGAGGAGTGACAGGAGATAAGGAACAAGCGGAGGAAGAAAGAAGAAAAAAGTAAGAGGGAGAAGAAAGAAAAGTAATAAAAGAAGAGAGAGGAAATGAATAAAAAAAAATTAGCACATCTGTCCGTACCGTTCCAAAGATGGAACGGTATTGTTCACGTGTGTCAAAATTTATAGGATTTAGAACACCTCATGAGAAGGGTTTTTTGGTGTTTGGTATGCCAAATGCCAAATATTTGGCATTTGGCACACCTTATGATAAGAGCATCCACAGCTGGACTTCTAAATGTCATATTTAATCATGTTTTAGCATTAAGGCATTAAAAGTGAGCTCCAGCCGGACCTGTCAAATTGTAAAATTGTAAAAAAATTTACAATTGTGCTACAGTACCATCTTAAATGTAAGATGGTACTGTAGCTCAATTCTAAAAATAAATATTGTTTTTTATTCAGCACTCTCTCTTCACTCTCTCTCAGCACTCTTACTTTAGCTCAAGGTTTTCAGACCCGGACCGTTCATTGAACCGTAAAAGGGAGAGGTTCAAGGTTTTTAAGGTCGAACCGAGGTCGAACCGGGGTCGAACCGTGATGATGTCATAATTAATTTAATAATTATTTTAAATATATATAAAAATATTAAATTAGTAAAAAATATAAAAATGAACTAAAATAGTCAAATTAAAACTATAAATCCATATTTTAACTATGTCTAATATATCCATCTATAGCCCAAATATGAAATATCTATCCAATAATAATAATAATAACCATTTTTTTATAAAAAGAAAATTAAAAGCATCAGATTGTCTTTCCAAGTTTCACTTTCCAATGCTCACGTGACCAGTTGTCTAGCTCACATTCACAAACTTAAAAAAGCACTAGAAACAAAAGTGAATGAAATTAAAGGAAGAGATAAAAAAGCAATACAAACAAAAGCAGATGAAGAAAGAATTGTGATGTTATATCCATAATATTTTTCGCAATATTTTTACAAGAATTACATCAAAATCTTATGAGGAAAGTTGTTATTAGTTCTAATTTGAATCTACCACTGAAATTATTTTTTTACTCACCAATATTAGCTAATAACAATCTATTACTTTTCCCTAAAAAAAAAATAATATTTTACTTAAAATTTATTGTGAAAATATTGTAGTAATATTTCTTAATTGCTGTTTCTTAATATTAAATGCCACACGTTTGAATAAAAAAATAAAACCACATAACTACGTTAAAAAAAAAAAAAAAAAATACTAAGAATAAATACTACCGCACATTTTCATACGGACCAATTATTCACAAATTCACAACATTAGAGAAAAGAGAAGAGAGAGAGAGAGGGGAATCTGAAGTGCCGGTGGAGATCGGTGCACAGATCGAAGGCCGGTGGAGATCGGTGCACAGATCGAAGTCCGGTGGAGATCGTGGTGCACAGATCGAAGGCCGGTGGAGATCGTGGTGCACAGATCGAAGGCCGGTGGAGATCGGTGCACAGATCGAAGGCCAGTGGAGATCGTGGTGCACAGATCGAAGGCCGGTGGAGATCGGTGCACAGATCGAAGTCCGGTGGAGATCGGCGTTTACCACGATCGAAGTCCGGTGGAGATCGGTGCACAGATCGAAGTCCGGTGGAGATCGTGGTGCACAGATCGAAGGCCGGTGGAAATCGTGGTGCACAGATCGAAGGCCGGTGGAGATCGGCGTTTACCATGAAGCACTACCTCGTCTGCCGCCCCACCGCCGTTCGTCCTCCTCCCCACCACCAGACTGGGTCAGATCGGCTTGTTCTTGTTCTTGTTCTTCTTCTTCTTTTTCTTTTTTTTTTTTCTTTTTTTTTTTTTCATATTTGCTTATTCTGATTCAACTTTATTGTAAGAATTGGATTTTGTTTCGTGTTTTGTGTTTAGATTATGTGAGACGTTTTTTGAGAGTAAAGCAAAGAGACTGAAACAAAGATCAGACGTTTTCTCATCCCTGCAATTGTGTTTGTGTGTTTTTTTTTTTTTTTTTAGGTTCAGATTCAAAGGGAACCGTGAGAAGCGGTCTGATCACGGTTCCCATAACCGTGCGGTTGAACCGCGGTTCCAACGGTTTCCTGTTTTTTGGGCATAGGCCGGTTCTTAAGCTTTAAAGAACCGTGATGGTGAGAGGTTCACGGTTTTTCCGGTCGGACCGTACGGTCCGGTCCGGATTTCAAAACCTTGCTTTAGCTCTCTCTCCGTGTGACTGTGTGCTCACTCCCTCTCTCATTCAAGACTTGCCACCGGAGCTGCTTGGGTCGTTTTGCATGGAGTTCATCGTGGGACGTGTGGGTTGTGGCTAGTCGTGCGTGGAGATTGGTGTGGCGAGGTGGGGGGTTTTGATTTTGGGTGGTTTCAAATGGGGTTTTGATCGGCAGAAGGAGATCGAGTGGGTTCCGATGGAGTTTTGATCTACGTGGGTTCTGTGGAGATCAGAGTTTTGATCGGCATATATGGAGATCGGGTTTTGATTGCGTGGGTTTCGTTCCAATTGGGTTTTGATAGAGTGGATTTTTCCGGTGGGCATTTGGCGTGGTGGTGGTGATTGGTGGGTTGTTGTGGTTCGGCGGCAGTGGCAAGTCCGATCACTTTAAAGATCGGCATGGATTAGCGATGGAGGTCGCAATGGGTTAGTGTTGGGTCGCGTGGGTTGTGTGGGTCAGGTGGGTTGTGATCTGTGTGGGAGTGGGTTTTGGGTCAGTGGGTGGTGGTGGGTTGATTTTAATAGGTGTGATTTTGGTGGGCAACGACGTGGTCAGTAGGTGTAGCGGTGTGGGTCTGGTTTTTGACCGTGGGTTGCTGTGGTTTTTTTTTTTTTTTTTTTGGTGTTGACGGTAGACTATGGGTTGCTGTTGGTGGTGGTGGTGGTGGTGGTGTCAGGTGTGTGTACTGCAGCGATGGTGGTGATTGTGGTTCTTGAACAGAAAGAAAGAAGAAAGAATAAATAATATGTTGGAGTGTAAATGATGGTGATTGTGGGATATATTATTTTATTGTGTTGAAATATTATTTTAATGAGTATAATAAGAAAATAAAAGTTGAGATATTAGGAACATTGTAAAATTGTATTGTATAATTGATAAAGTAGTTTTTTGATATGACAAAACCGGTTGAAGATGCTCATGCTCTAATCATATTTCGGATTGAGGCTCGTTTTATAGTGGACTGTCCTACTTGAGTGTTGATTGATTGGACATATTTTATTTATTTAATATTGGTGCCAATAAAGAGTGACAATATGTCAATATCCTACGAGTTTATTTTGTTATGGACAGCCTTTTATTTTACGGAATCTATGAGCCTTGTTTTTGGGATATTCATGTAATGTTTACTTAACATAATATTTGCACCACAATTCTGGTTTTTGTCAAAAATAAAATGATTTTAGTCAAAATCGTATGAAAAATATTATGTGAAATTATTATCATTAGCAAATGGGAGAGCAAAAGTTCAGCAAAAAAGAAAAAAAAAAAAGAGGGAGACCGAATGCCGTACTTTGAAGTTTCAATAAAGAAGTTGCAATTGTTTGACGTTGACCCAGGATTTTTTTTTTAATTTATTTAAAAGATAAAAATTCTACCATAATCTAATCTATATATATATATATATATATATATATATTTATGTGAAACTCCATCTTAGAAACTTGAACCCTGACATTTGACCCAAGAACTAGAGATAACAAAATGTCAACGTATAAACAAATATAGAGACGTGTTCTCTGTGTCACGAAACAGAACTACTAAAAATATCTTCTTTCTTTTTTGACATAGAAATATTAACAACGTTTGAGAGTGCAAGATGAAGAGGACGACTATTGATTGCAGAAATTGTTGAATTTCTAAAACTTTTATATATTTTTTTATTTTATAAGTTTGTTGTTGCTCATATTATATGATATATACTAAGGTGTAGTTCTGTGCATATGTACGTGTACAATTAAAAACAATTACAATTAAAAACAATTACAATTACATGATTCAAATTATACATTTTTTTAAAGAAAATATTCAAACTATACATGGTATTAGCTTATACATTTTTAAAACCATACATTTATAAAATATGTAATGATTTCTCATATATATAATTTAAAATTTAATTGGATTTTTAGATTCTTCGATTTTGCACTCAATAATTTACTTGCCACAAAAGTTTAAAAATTAGATGCGACACGACATAAAAATAAAAATTCATTTTAAATCTAATTGAATTTTCTTTGAGTTTTAGCTTTTATATATATATATATGTCTGTCACTACCTTCACAAGTGAAAGGGTCTCGTCTTTGATATGGAATTTTACTTTTAGTGCCACATGCATTTGTACTTTTTTGTGTAATTTTCTTTAGAGTTTTACTAACATATGCCCTTAGAGCATACAATAGTAAACTATTTTATAGAATTTTTTTTATATAAAAAAATGAAAAAGTGTCTAGCTTTTTTGACAACTTTTTTTATTTCCTATAAAAGTTTTTTAAAGTGGATGGTTAATGTGTGCCCTTAGAGCTTACATTAACTGGAGCCCTTTTCTTTTTTATTTGAGCCAATGCATTTGCAACTTGTAATTAGCTGGGTTGTTCGGTTGGATTCCGCAAGTTGAGGGAAATTTTTTAAACTAATATATCATTGATGGTTGATAAAATTTCAAATCTTTGTCAACTCATCAAACTATAAAAATAGTGGATCGATTAAAAATTTTGGCAATTTTAACTTAGTAGATCGAGCGGGTTAGACAGTTTAGTTTTAGTCATGTGTTATGCTTATCATAGTTAGTAAAATACGGTATGCATATATTACAATAAGTATATAGATGTGTATCATTCAACATCTTTCAAGAAAAGCACGTTTTAAAAATTTGGTAAAAAATACAAAAAATGAGAAAGAACGGTAAGTATATATTACGAGTGTAGTTTGTTTGCATTTTAAAAGTTTGGATAAAAAAATGGAAACATTTGTATACTTTTTTTTGGAGATAAATACAATAAGGAGGGATGTAAATATAATAATAGTTCTTCTATGACCATACACTTTGTCATAACTTGATGAGATTTGTGATTGTGATTCGTGAATCATCAATTTTATATAAACCTATCACTTTTTTTTTTCTATCTTTCATTGACCCACATGTTAGAGTTATAACAAAAATTATAGCAAAAAAGTTGTATCCATAGATTATTTTTATTAATATATAGTATTTGTTAACAATGGATAAAAGACATTTAGAAAAAATAATAATAAAAAGAAAAGTAAAAGTGAGGAAAATATATTACTTTTTTTTTTTTATGAACAGGAAAATATATTACATTGAGTAGAAGACAAATAGTTATTATTATTGTAGGGACTGGGTTTGAGCACTTCTTCTATTAGATGAGTGGACTCAAGCCCAACTAACCTAATACAATAAATTGATAGAGAATGAGTTTAAGAACTAGGCCTTATTGAGGGTTACAACAACTGATAGGGGAGCAGAAAACTAGTCTAACTCCGGTTCGTCCAAAAGTGTCGTCCAGAGCCAATTGAGCAAGTTCGACCAAGAATCACCCCAGAAGAAGTAAAAGTGTTCATGGACAATAATACTACTCTTGATCAGTGAAGTCTCCCATGGACGATAAAGTCGTCCATGGTGAAGGTTGGACGACCTTCAGATGTCCATGGACGACCAAACAGTCCTCCACCAGACGGACGAATACGCAACACTTAGAACTCTCGACTCTCTGTAGCGGTTACTAAACCCGCAACTATCTCAACGAATCCATCAAATAAGTTAACTTCCGTTAGCGGTTACAATTTTAGTAGCCGTTGAGGAAGTTAACTCCGGACTTGTTGGCTTCCACAAATCTTGGGGAGGTTATTGGACAAATAACCGTCCCTAGGATCCCTATATAAAGGACCGGTCTGAACCCGACGGAGGTAAGAACTTTTCTGAGACACTACTCCCAAATACTTGGAACTCCCTTCTTTGCGAGGCTAACTTTTCCATCGGAGGGGGTTAGGCCGGTCTTCTCATGTCTCCTCTTTGACTGTGTTTGTTTCTTGTAGGCCTTCAACCACTTCAGTAGCCCACCGAAGCCAGATCATCCACCTTACTGATTCGGAGCGATATCAACAACTAAACATGGTTATGAGTGGGTTGAACAACAAGGACGTAGGCTAAAGTATGAAATTCTGTCCTTGGAAATTTCTTCCAAGGAACCTATTGTTCTTATTCTTTCTTAAATGCTTGGTTACAAAGGTTTCCAAGATCATGCAAATTGCTCTCATATTCTCTCCTTCTAATTCCCGATCCTCCTTTCTTTTTTTTTCCCCCACTTACTGGAGGATTTCTCACATTATATATCCCCTTCCAGTTGATCTTGGCCCTCCATCTATTGATCATGCAAGTCACTACTTGAGTGCTTGTCCTATCAGACGCCTGTCCAAACCTTCTATGAGTTACAGCAACCAAGGCTGCACTGTTCAGGGGTCATTTCCTCATTAATGCGGCCAAAACGTTAGTTGTGAGCATTTAATACGGAAGTGACAGTTTCTCCTTGAATTGATCCTACACCATGCTCCTATGGCTGTCCTATGGTACTTGTCCTTTTTCTTGGGACGCTCTGGGAGGCTGCCGTCGATCGAGTGTCGTTCTTCCCTTCTAGGATCTGGGTTGGCCGAGAACAGGATTGTCCTCGACGATGTTTCTAGGCCATTTGGGCTTTCTTCATTCTTCCTCGGCCATTTCTTCTTCCTCAGCGTGGGCCTTGGGCTTAGTATAAAGTGGGCCAGGGTTGTCAAATTCTTTGACCCCACAATTATTATTATTATTATTATTATTTGGATAATTGGGTTTTACTAACGTGTACTCTTAGAGCATACATTAGTAAATCATTATAGAAAACTTTTTATGGAAAAATGAAAAAGTGATTAACTGCTTTGACAATTTTTTCAATTTTCCATAAAAAAATTTCCAAAATGAATGATTAATTAACCGAACCATTTATTTATGAATTATGCTAACAAGTATCCTTAAGACGTGTCAAAGCACTATAAGTGCGTACTTCCTTCTCTCACATAATTGTGAGTCCCACTAATTAAATTTATAACGGGACCCACAATTCATGTGAGAGGGAGAAATGCGCATTTATGGTACTTCTAGAGTATTCAATAATTTTCCCCTTAAGGCAATGGTAAACAATCCATTTTAAAAAAGTTTTGACACCACTTTTATTGAAAATGAAAAAAAGGTATCAAAACTTTTTTTTTTCTTTTTCCATAAAAGCTTTCTTTAAATGGATTGTTAATCATTATCCTAAAAACATTCATTAGCATTTCTATTTATTTATTTATTTATAAATTTGGGGGAAAGACAAATAGTTTGATGTCAGCAAGGCAGTAGGCTTAAGCACAATAAAAATTGACTATAGTAGGAGGGAAAAGTAGAACCACTCACAACGGGAGAGTAGGTAATCTAGGAAAAAAATTGTGTAATTTTTTGTCACTAGATCCACTCTTAGTGGGAGAGTAGGTAATGTAGATGTCGATACCATGGTTTTAAAAACCGAACCGGACATAGAACCGTTTTTTTTGAAATTTCCGGTTCAACCCCGGTTTTTGACCGGTTTTCCGGTTGTTGACCGGTTTTGGGGTTTTTAACCGGACCGGATTGGCTCCCGGTTCCCGGTTGGACCGGTCGGACCGGCCGGTCCGGTCCGGTTTTTAAAACAGTGGTCGATACACTTTTGTTTTTTAATTTGTGGGCATCACTAGCATGTGGAATTGGAATGGTCTCTCTAGATTAGCACAAAGAAAAGACAAAACGTAGTGTCTGATGAAGGTGCATCTTCTAAAATTTCTATATTGACTGCCGTGTAACCGTGTTTGACTCAAACACGATTGGATTAAATTTCTATGGTGTCTGATGAAGGAATCTCACCTAGCGATGAGGCAGGTTAATGACATTTGACAGGCACATATTAAATTAGTACATACTTATTAGATTACTCCATGAGAGAGAAATTATTAAATACTCCATGATTATTAATAAGCATATATCATATGAGAGAGAAATTATTAAATACTTCACGATTATTAATAAGCATGTATCATATGAGAGAGAAATTATTAAATACTTCACGATTATTAAATATTATCAACTCACGCGTCTTTTATTGTAGGTCTTTGTCTTTTATTGTTATCTAAAGACAAATATTCCTTTGTTATCTAGCGTTATTGTCAAATTTTCTGGCCCTTTTTCAAAGGTTTTGTTATCTAGTACCCATGGTTTTAAAAACCGAACCGGACATAGAACCGTTTTTTTTTTAAATTTCCGGTTCAACCCCGGTTTTTGACCGGTTTTTGGCCGGTTTTCCGGTTGTTGACCGGTTATTGACCGGTTTTGGGGTTTTTAACCGGACCGGATTGGCTCCCGGTTCCCGGTTGGACCGGTCGGACCGGTCGGTCCGGTCCGGTTTTTAAAACAGTGCTAGTACCATTAGCAAATATTCATTTGTTGGAAAAATATTTAATTAGTACATACCCCATGAGAGAGAAATTATTAAATACTTCACGGTTATTAAATATTGTCAACTCGCACATTTTTTATCTTCATTGTTTAGTACCATTGGCAAATATTTATTTGTTGGAAAAATATTGCTTACTCACACGTCTTTTATCTTTGTTGGAAAATATTGCAAGGGCTTCATTGTCTAGGACTATTGGCAAATACGTCTTTTATCTAGATCCAAGGGCTTGTCTAGCACAATTGGCAAATATTCCTTTGTTGGCCCTTTTCCAAGGGTTTGCTTGTTGTACTTGGGGAGCTTCCTTAAATAATCTATATATATCTAAAAGTTAAGACGTAGAATTTAATGTTGTTGTATTCTTGTTGAGCCACTTCATCAGTCACATCATACTTTTTTTTTTTTAATTTCCTTTATGATTTTTCTATTTTATTTTATATAAAATAATTAAATATACTTAATGGACAAACCTATTAATGCACTTTATTACTATTCCATATGTTACTATTCATTTATTTTAAATGCAAATATTTGACTATTCAGCTACCCAAATTAATTTCAACTTTTCATTTTCATCTTTCTAATTTCAAGTAATTGAATATTTAAACTTTTCATCTTCCTATTCTAAAGATAAAGAAAAAGAAAAAGAAAAAAAAAAAAAAAAAAAAAACTCTTCTTCTCTTCTTCCAACCTTTCCTCTCTCTCTTTGCCTCTTTATCTCGTTACTACTCTTTACTTTACCGTTAAACTTTTTTCATCATTTCCTCCTTTTTATATTTTAACTCTTCTTTTCTCCATCTTATTTTGTATAAATTAATTCGATATCATTTATTTGATTCAATCTATATTTTTTTCCACACAAAAACTGTGACTACTCTCACTCTATTGCTTGATTTTTGTTCTTTCTTATAACTCTAATTTAGGTTGATGGTTATTTTATTTAATTTTTCTGTGTTGTATTTTTAAAATTTCCTATCACAAATCACTCTTATAGCTTCAGTTGAACTTTGGTTTGAGTTAATATTTATTTATTTTAATAGAAATTTGAGTTTATATCAAAACAAAATATACATGGGTACGAATTTGAATGTGCCTACCAATGGACTTCCATTGAACAGAGATGTATTCATAATGTTTTTAGCTTCATATACTTCTTTGGTAATGTGAATTTGAGAAAGAGAAAAGGGTAGGCAAATGATATATGGTCTTTTATAATCCCTTATGTCTTGAAGAAAGTGGAGGGGCCTATTAGTCTCCCTTCTACTGGAATTTTGTATAGAAAGTCTTTTGCTATAAGTTCTTTGACTTTTTTGTTATTTTGTAATTGCTCTATAGTCTATACTTTGACAAAAAGTGAATAAAGTTTTTTTAGTATCAAAAAAGTAAAAAAAATATTCAAGGTAGTAATTTTGTATTGTTGCATCTCATGTGTTTGGTAAAAAAATTTAAAAAAATCTTATATGTTTTTCTCAAATCAATTTGTTATTTTTATTTTGGTCATTTTATTACAAATAATTAGCATCTCCACCATCAAATTTTTAGTTAATCTGAACTTTCTTGGTAAGTTTTCATTTTGCTTAGTTGATCATCTTTACTAAAAATGCCAAAAAGAGAATAAGATGAAATATAATTTACTTTATAGCATCATTATGCTATTAATGTTTTTATGTATAGATACTTAAGGAACTTTTTCTTTTTGCATTTTATTTTGTTTTATATTTCCTTTTTATAATATATGATTTATTGATAGTGATCTATTGCATAGTTATTTTTATTTACTTTTTCACTTAGTTTCAATTGTGAGGAAGAAAGAGACGTGAATCTATGTTTTTGAGAAAAATATATCTATAAGAGTTAAATCGCATATATCTATATTGTAATAAATAAAGTATACATAGTTACAACTTGGTCTAATAGTTCTCACACTATCAATTTTTTAAAAAAAATAATATTATTGCATTGTGTTTTCATACATATCTCACTATATATAATACCTGACTACAAAATATATTTTGTTACACTACAAAAAATTTCTAATTTAAAACATAATTTCAAATAACACATATTGAATTTTTAATAATATACAATCTAATATATTAATTCAATAATTATCCAATAAAAAATAATCAGATCATATTTTCTCAAATATCGCGTGGGTCTGCAACTAGTTAATATAATACATAGAGACATTTTAATCCAAAATGCCTAAAACCTAATGAATATATGATCAATTATGTTATATTAATCATTATTTATTCTTATCATTATTCAATGTGAGATGTCATTCGCACATGTAACCCAATATCATTTACCAAAACTGTATGAAATATTCATAAAAAAGAGTATATAAACATCTATTTTTATTTATTTATGATCAAGTGCTCAATTTTACTGACAAACTCAACAATAATATTCTACATAGAGAGTAGAAATCACCCCTTGTCACATTTTGAAAAGTTCTTCACATTATTGTCCATGTGAACACATTCACTTTCTCGTTGGCAGTTCCAATTTCCAGTTAGATAATGTATTCAACTAAACCTCAAAACTCTATAATCGATTTCTAAGAAAAACTTATGATCCGTTTGGATTTAGGGGAGGAGGGGAGAGTAGAGTCGAGTAAATTTAGTCCAAAATTAGCCAATTTTTAGCAACTTTACTTTACTTTCCTATACTCTCCCTCCTCCCCTCAATCCAAACGGGCCCTTAGAGCCAGGTTATATTCTAATTGGTAGCTGATATATCTAGAAGACCACATTTGCATTCAGCAAAAAAAAAAAAAAAAAAAAAAAAAAGGACCACATTTGCCAAATTATATACATTAACCTAAATGGTTTAAGGGTAAAAAAATTTTGTGCTCACACTTCACATAATTTAGTAATTTACAACTAATTGGTGTAGGACTTTGAATTTGACTAGTGGTTGGTTCGAGGTTGCTACATCCTACATACGACAAAATGTCTTCATTATTTTATACTAACCAATTGATGTTGGCAATTGTTTGGATTATATTTTAAGGTTGATGTTTATGAATTAGCACTTAAAATAAATGGTTCAAGGGTGAAAAACTTGTGTGTTCACACTTCACATATTTTTGTAATTTACAACTAATTGGTGTAGGACTTGAATTTGACTAGTGATTGGTTTGAGGTTGCTATATACGACAAAAAGTCTATTCTCTAAAAAATAATTAACCAATCAACCAGCTTGAACATTGAGAATTTGGAGAAGAATAAACATCGAGACTTGATGTTAAGTTAAAAGTCTTCACTATTTTATACTAACCAATTGATGTTCGCAATGGTTTAGATTATATTTTAAGGTTGATGCTTGCGAATTAGCACTTAAAATAAATGGTTTAGGGTCAAAAACTACTGCGTTCACACTTCACACAATTTAGTTGTGGGAGAACAAAGTTCGGCCCATACCAAACTTGGGCCAAGGACCACCAGCCATAGGTTCGTCCCACAATCGAGGGGCTTGAGTTGAATTACTCAAGTCATTTTATTCTCTACAGCATCCCAGCAAACCTCCTATGTCCCCCGAGAAAGAAAAGCAGTGCCTTGGGGGAGTCCATCAACCAAGCGTAAGATACGACGCTAGGTTCAAGTAATGAGAAAATTATGCTAGCGACAGAACAATAGGCCCTACCCTTGACATAAAATTAGACACGTTGGAACATTATTCTAAACTCAAGAGGCCACCGAGGGTCCTAGTCATCGTGGGTGGAGGGACCCACATGCCAACAAGATATCCTCTCATCATTTTGGGTCCACTAATGAAAGGGTATAAAAATGGAAGGAGAGGCCAGACCATGGGGTTGGAACATCTTTGGGGAAAGAGAAACACGAGAGAAAAAGAGGAAAACACTAGTTGGTATTTAGGGAAGGTGATACAACTTGGAACATCTAAGGAGCACCTTAGCTGTTTGAGATCCTCCTTAAGCAGTGATTTTTAGCAGAAATCCACATCATAACTACTTTCATCCACCACCCACAGGTAAACTTCTCTTAGGACCTCCCATTGTGAGCTATACCCAAAACAGTATACAAATTAATTAAGGGTCCAGGCCCAACAAATTCAAAGTTGTTGTGAACCGCACCACCACTTTAGTAATTTACAACTAACCAATAAGTTGCCCGTGAGATGCACAGATAATTTTGTGATATTTTATGTAAGACAGTTTTCGATAATGTTGTACATATATTATAAATAAATAATTAATTAAATTAGAGTAATGAAACATATACATTTTAAAATATTAGAAATTAGTTTAGTAGCTTTATTGCATATTTGTATCCTTCTTAAGGTAAGATTTTTTTTTTTTTTTTTAATCGTGAAATAGAAAATAAATGCTAACTCTTTGACCGTCTTCCACTCATCGATAGTGCAACATTAAGATATGGTGTGGGCAACTGTATATGCATATGTTTTATAGATAATTTAAAATTAAATCATGGTAGAATGCGGTTTTACATTGCGTACCAAATATTCTCTCCACTTAAATACTCAAAACAAAAACTATCCAACCAAATTATCTAAACTTAAATCATATTTGAGCTCCTAATTTAAAAAGAAAAAATATTACCCGTAGGGGTTTTGGCATCTTGATGGTGGTGGGAGGCTAGTATAATAGAGGTGGTGACCCCTCGAATTCCTCTTTCTCTATCTTTCAAATGTTTTGTTAGTCTTAGGTATTTTATATTGATAATATTTTTTATATTGGCAATATATAGCAAAATAATGTGTTTTATTTAATAATCCACAACATTTTTGTGTCTCTCTATCTCTCTCGAGGGCCTTATCTGGTTAGTTATTACTATTATTTATTTTATTTATTTGCTTTTTTTAAAATACTAAAACAATGGGTATGCTAAAAGATATGATGAATAGAGAAATGTGTGGTATAAGTTTAGTCAATTAATGAGATAATAGTAAAATAAATTAATGTGAACTTTTGGGTAACAATAAAAAAAAAATTTAATGAAAGAGGTAAAATAAAATGCTAAATGTAAAATTAGAGCGCGTCACTTGACAGGGTCTCATGCACTCTCGCATGAGTTCTCCACTTTTATATATATATATATATATATATATATATATATATATATATATATATATATATTGATTGATTGGTGTAGGACTTTGAACTTGACTAGTGATTAGTTCGAGGTTGCTACATCCTACATATGGCAAAATACCAATCAACCAGCTTAAACTTTATTATATATAAAACAGCTTAATCATTGTGACTTGATGTTAAATTAAAGGTCTTCACTATTTTATACTAATTAATTGACGTTTGCAATGGTTCGGATTATGTTTTAAGATTAATGAATCATAATCAAATCATAATGACCATTAAGAAATTATAATAAATCTCAATTTTGCTCATATACGTAATCGTCTAATACTTTAATTATAAACTTCTTTTTCAGTGCAATTGGAACTTATCTTATGGGCAGGGATGGTGAGTAAAGTAGTCAACGGCTCACTGTTTTGCAAAAGATCATCTGCTATCAATATTCAAGTCTAGAAGTATGCTCTTTGTATGCTTGGTTTAGCGTATGCCTTTAGTTCATTCGTTTAGGAAATAATTTAGAAACTTTTTATGTAAAAGAAAACAATTGTTTTTTTTTTTTTTTTTACAATTTTTTATGTTTCCCATAAAAGTAGTATCAAAATTTTCCTAAAACGGTTCATTAAAAAATGCCCTAAGAGCACTTATTAACTAGGCAATTATATATATTAAGTTTTAAATCGATGGTGTTAGGTTCATAATAATAGTTATTTAGTATCAAGCTAAGTTATTGATCTTTTATTCGAGAGTATGAGATTGTACTAATTCAACTAACTAAAATGGTAAACTCTTGCTAGTATCTTGGGGCCACCCTTAAGGAATTTTTCCTTGTAATAACCTGGTGTGTGTGGGACGGGGAGACGGTACATGCCCGAAGGAATAGTTAGATACTCGAAAAGATCTGGATACCTTTGTTTGTTTAAAAAAAAAAAAAACTAAAATGGTAGAACCTACAGTTAGCTATTAATGCAACTTCTTTGTTGCATTGATCCTTCTACTTTGCACATGACCAAACCATCTCAAATGATTCTTTTATCTCCTTTTTCTTAATAGGAGCCACACCTATATTTAAACATTTTATTGTTCATTTTGTATTTTTTTTTTTTTTTTTTTGATAAGCTGTTCATTTTGTATATGATCTTTACTTATATTTCTACTTATTATCATTCTTATTTTAGCTACACTGCCTACACATTTCATTAACATGTTGATTTTTAACAATTTAACAACCCAACATTCAGTGCCCTATATCAACTAGTCTTATATCAATTTTCGATCTCAGTATCCTTAACTATCAAGTTATACAACTCCATTTAATTTCTTCTTTTTCAAAACTTACTCCATATATAATATATTAAACCTAAAACCTTTGGATAATATAGCTTCCATCCAGATTACAATTTAGCATTGACCCCAACGTTTAGTTTCATCCAATTAAACTATATCATTTGCAAAAATCATACACCAAGTATTTTCATCTTGAATCAATAAATTGATCCAGAAATTATTAGTTAGATTTTTTGGTCATACAAATGACCATGAAAGCAAGTGATAAACCAATCGATAAATTTCCTCACAGAATGTGACAAAAAATAGCATCATTTCAATCCCTACTTGTACCATTAGAAAGAAGGTTATTCTACTAGACTTTCACAACATTTGACAGTGACTGTTAGGGAAACTAGTATCAGAACCTTGTAGTTTGTACACTCAAAACACTCATAAAAATGGGGGATCCTAACAAAGGTTCTGTATTTTGGACAGGGAATTATTTTCCCAAGGGAGTTTCTAACAAATGCGGATAGTTGCAAACAATTCCTAGTTGGTATATTATTTTCTCATTAAAGCAGTGCCTTTGAATTTTTGAACACGTCAATATCTGCCTAACTTTTAGATAGCACATTATTTGTGACATCAAAACTTTAGAAGAGTCACACTGCAACATCAGCCACTGGGGACTAATGTAACAACTGGTTTGACATATAAATTATACTTAACGTGAAAGAGAACATTAACTTCCTCAGAATATTGACAAAAAAACTGCAGAGAAATTTTGATATTAAAAAAATTAAAAAGAAGCCAGATTGTATTATATACAATTACAGCTTTTTATGCCCAAGTACAGTACAATATTCAATTTTCATCTTTCAACTTGTATAACCATAAATGAGGTCCTGGTCATTACTTCCAGATTTGAGGTCACAGACATATATGATCAAGGATTCAAGATCCATTTCCTTAACCTGCAGAACAACAGGTATCAGCATAACTGTTATATACAAAGCACTATCGGTCCCATGAATTACTGCTGCAATCAATATGTTTAAATTTAAAAAAAACTATTTTTAAGACAAGAAAGAAGATCCAGCTAGAACAATTCCATGAATTATTTAGTAGTTAATAAATCTGACATGTACTTTGGTTAAGTGATATAACTCTTGTTTCTCTCATATGGTTGGGAATATATAACATGTAATAATATTGCCTACGGCAGTGAGAGGATTATGTTTCTATTCAGAACTGATCCGTAAGCAGTAATGCTTACAGAAGAAAATGCACTATTCTAAGCATTTTAACTATTGCTTCAGGAACAAACATTTTACTTTTCCTATCACTTTTCTTATACTCAAGAAGTACAAGAAAAATGCCTAAACAAATAGTACCTGCATGTCATCATTGGTTAATTTCTTTTCTCTTCTTCTTTATAGCTTCTATGAGTTCTTAGTTTCCAATATAATGCACACATTGATCTACTATTTTCCATGTGGGAACAAGTTTTTGTCATGGGCTTTCTGTAAAGGTTTACTACGGTATCGGCATACACATTTCAGAATTCATTATCTATTATATCAAATATGGACTATGTTGAACCAGTCAGTCACCAGATTGTAACTGCCCATTCAATCTGCTCAGAATACCTCACAACACCAATCCTTGATCACTTTCTCACTCTCTTACCCCACCCCTCTCCCCCCAATGATGTGCAAGGAGACCACAGATCAGAGAGCATGTTAGAAGGGGGGCATTTGGTGAATTGATATCCCACAGATCAGAGAGCATGTTAGAAGGGGGTGCATTTGGTGAATTGATATCCCTTATTGTGAAGTAAATTCTTGGATCATAGTTGGGTGATTGAAACCCCCAGGAACACACACACACATGTGCATGGTTGATTACTTTATATCCCAGGTAAATTGGCCACTTTCATTCAACACACAGCATATATAGTGAAATCTAATAAAATAAAAACAGATTGAGGCCAAATCATACCACAGTATTCCTATGCATATCATAAACTACACCACATTGGTTTCTTGGGATAAATGCATGTTTTTTGAGGTCTCATCCTGAAAGGAAGATGATAGAACATATTTAGACAACCGCATTTGCACTTTGAAAAATATTTTATATTGAAGAAACAAAAATCAAGGATGACACTAACCATTTTAGAGAACTGGTCTCTAATGGAGTACTTGAAACTCAGCATTGTCTCTCAAATATCATTAGCTGATTGGAACTTCATGTCCAATTAACCTGAATGGGACTGCATCATTTTGAAGCTGTAAAAAGAGTAGTTACAGTCAATAGGCAGATAATCAAACAGACCATTGAGCATATATTTTGTCTTACATGTAAGGTGGTGACAAATATTTAGATGCTTACTAGGTCAAATTTTTCAGAAGATTTGTGCCCTCTCAATGAAATTTCCAAGTTAAGAGGTTATTGAGTCATTGTCCTTAGTATAAAACAAGCTTAACCATTGTTATACATCTTAAAAATCTCTACACACTTGTACAGATGATACTTTACAATATATAACTCATATACTTACAAATCTCCACATGCTTGAGAAAATGCTATTGCAATCAATGCAAAATGAAGTAGCACACATATATTTAGACGCACTGAACACCTAAAACTAAGTGCACACTGACTACAGTCCAAAGATTTGAAGAGGGAAAAAAATAAACAAGGTTGCAGACTGCTTATAAGCTTGTCAAAATCTACCCTACACCATTACAACAAATGTCTTGACCTGCTTTGTTACAACCTTATTAGAAGCTGGATTTCCATAAATCAAGCAAAAATCATTATAATTTGGTTTCAATTTGGTTCTGTTTGAAATTGTTTCTGCAGATTTCAACATAAAGAAACTGTTGGCCACATATAATTGAAACTAACATCTAAGACTACAATAAGTTGACAACACACCTTTGTATAAGCACCCAATCATTGTAAGCTGAGATCATTTGCCATGTTTCATCCCATGTAAACCCTCTCTGTTAAAGGAGTTTTCATATCATAGTACTAAACTTCTAGAAAGATTTTTGAGAAGTTTTTTTGTCATATTGCAATGCAAATCTTTCATTGAACGACATTTTATACCTGCTTGATTGTTGAAACTGTAATCATTCTTCTTCTCCTTTATGCATCTCCCTAGCATTACATCATTGAGATATTTGTCCATTAAAAGCTGGGGTAGCACTCCTTTTTAGATAAGAAAAAGTATTTCAGAGATGATCAATTCAATTCAGCAACTGATACTTTCTTTTACAAAATAAATGCTGAGGTGTGAATCAAAAAACAAATAAACAAATAAATGATGGGGTAGCACTCTTCTTTAACAAGGGTTACATAGATCAACATTATCTACCTTGGTCAATAACAATGTATACTATTTGAATTGATAATTATATGGGTCCTGTTAAATTAGACTATGGATAGAAATGACAGAAAGGAGACTTGATATTGTAGGTTAAGAATAGAAGAATGAAAAGAAGGAAATATTAGTAGACAATGACATTCTTAAATGATTTGGGAAGATTCACTTTGACATCAAGATCTGCATTGCATGCATTACATACTGAAACATTGTACTTTTGTTAGAAACCTCTGCACCATGTATAAAGCATAATTTTTGATAGCACATAAGAGATATATTTCTATATGCCCAAGCATTAGGATGCACCTGTATATTATATACACAAGAAACATAAAATAATAAAAAATAAATAAATAAATTATTTAAAAGAGATAAGAATAGGTAACTGGCAACTCACCTTGGTATAAGAATCCTAGACATAAACCACAGCAGTTATCTCCGGTTGAGCAGTCTGGCCATTTCAATTCCAATGTTGATGTCCAATTTGTTCTCAGACATTCACTATCATCAGAGAAGCAACCCTCGTTTTCTTCACCTACTGGAATAATAGAATAGATTAGTGGGAATAGCTATGGATTGAATCAAACATTTCAGAACTTTATGCATCAACTATGCGAGAAGCATATACCATACTTGTCATCGTTGACAAATAGTAATTTATCTAATTGCTATGATATGGGTACATAAACAATATACACAGCCAGTAATTCTCTCTATCTCATTAGAGAACATATAAGGAATTAATAAATGACTGTTATATGGTATGTCTATCTCTATAATTAAACATGTTTGATAGAATTAAATTTTTATGAAGTATAAGGACGTACTAGCTAGACACCGGAACAGAGTCATGATAATGGAGGGGTTTGGTTGCTTATGACTTCATCTTGTTTTCTGCTTGATCTCTAGAACAATAATCCTGATAATAATAACTAAATAAATAATTATCTTTGTAACCAAATTAATCAATACCCAAAATAGGCACAATATAAGCAAAATACCAATAGCATACATTTCGACGCTAATTATAGCTGCAACATTTATGCATATGCAAGACATGATATAAAGACAAAAATTTTCATCCCATGAATCACAGTATATAAGCACACAACAATATATTCAAATTAGTGTAATGACTTGACCTTTGCCCGGCAATCTCCTCCCTGTCCTGAACCCCTTCCCCCTCCTCTACAACTACACCATTTAATTTTATAAATCTAAAACTTCAAAAACAGTTTAAAATCATTTCATGGAGTCCTTAGAAAAATCTATGCATTTGTATTAGTACCATCTGCTAACAAGAATGTTGCTCATGTTAATTTGTGCACATGTCGTCACACCAATTGTCTTTCGCTCTTCTCAATAATCCCATATTACTACCTACCATTGTGCTCTAATTCCCAATAATACAAATTCCTGGCTGATATTGCACTCTTATTACCAACACTTGAAAACATATCTAGAAAACAGACTCCTCCTCACGTGTTATTCCCAAAATAAGACCATTTTGCATCACTTACCTCACTCACCTTAATAACTTTTCTACTGAAAGATCCCAAGCATTCCAAAATCCACATGCCTTCCAAAAACTAATTGGTATTGCAAATTATAGAGGGAAAATCAACCACCACACAACTCCTAAGCTTGAATCTCACACTTTTAAGAAAATTTTCAATAGCAATTCCTTTCCATCAAGGAAAATAGTCTCACACTTGTATGTAAATTTTCAAGAATAATTCCTTTCCTTCAACGTAATAATCAATCTCGTACTTGTATGCAATTTTTCAATAGCAATGCTTACCTTCAAGGAAAATAGATTAACACTTATATGAAAATTTTCATTCCTTTCCTTCAACGTAAATTCTTTTTGTGAAATAATAAACTACTAAAATCTCCTCAAACACAAATTGGATCTCTATAAACAACTACAAGGATTACAAACTATAAAATCATACATCTCCTTATACTATACATCAAAACAAAAATTATATCCAAATTGAGATCCAAGCTACCATAAATATCTCTTCTCAAACAGAATCTCTCCCCCCAGCCCCCCAACCTTTCCCCCATTAAAAAGGATATGTAACCTAGATTGTAAAATAATTTGGGCCTAACAAATCTAGGAGTCTACGAATCTCAAAAGCCAGTCTGACAAAAATAGCTAACAATCTCAAACCAAACTTTATTAGAATTTACATAAGGTGATAGACTCCAATTTGTACTTAACAAAATCAGGATCCATATAGAATAACAATTAACTTACCTAGTTATGAATTGCTCCCCCATATACAGCATTACCCGCTCCTTTCAAACCCCTTGTCAAACTCCAATATATTAATATGACTATCACCCTACCTCCCTCAACCACAGAATCAAGTCTTAAACAAGTGCTAGGCAAAAATCTAAAAATCAAGATAGATGAAAACTCACCTTAAAATCCATGTATGTGAGGCAGGAGAAGATCAAAGAACATTTCTGGTCTAACTGGAAACAGGAATTATGGTCTAACAAGTAAATAATGGCATAGGGTATTGAAATTGAAACGTCGAAAGAATTGGATTTTTAATCAGGTTTTAGTCATGGGCTTTTAAATTTTGCAAAATTATGTGACAGTTGCTTTCTCTTTCCAGATCATTCCATTATTTTCACTAAATGCCACCCTTTGTCTGGAAGCACATTTTCTCAGATGACTTCCCAACTTCTGTATTGCAAGAACCTACCCCAAGCATTGCCAATGTATTTATGGTTTTCTTCCCTTCTTGATCTGTTGGAATTTTGCTTGTCTTTATGCTAGAAACGATAAGTAATAAAAATAAAGCAGTATATTTGCTTCTTTGCTGTTGGTTATATAGTTGAGCTTACAAATATACTATGTTTCCATTAAGAATCTGTCCTTATTAGGATGGTTGATAAACAAACAAGTGTGTATGAGACAGATGACCTGATATAATTTGATGCCCCTCAAACAAATTTCATCATATACAATAATACATTAGTCCTTAAATATACCATAACATATATCTTCTTGTATGCAATTTAGATTCTTCTTTATACATGTGCTAAACTGAAAACTTTTGAATTTCTCAAAAAACAATCAAATCAGTAAGAAGTAAAAACATAAGTATTGAATGAATAGAAGAATAATCACCAGCTGCACAAATGCTTGCCCCTACTCTTTTTTTGTTATCTTCTTTGACTGGATCAAGCCAATAAAATTGTCCCTAATACCTTTTAAAAAAAAATTACTTAGTTCAAGTCCTCAGCCTTCTTAGGCAAAGGACTTTCATATTTAAAGGCAAGAGTGATAAGATCATATAGATGCCTATAATAGAAAAAATCGGGCGGTAGGTTAGCAGAAGAAAAAAGAATTTACATCAAAACAGAGGAAACAAAATTGTATACTAAAAAAATTTGTTAGTTCGGAGACTGCAAAGTTTGAATACAAAGAAAGGGTGCAGCATAAGGTAAAAATCTTCAGCAAAAATGTAATAAAAACATGTCCAACTAGCCAAAAAGCTGATCCATGCATAAGATTTCTCACTACATAGAAGCATCATTGCACGCTTATTTAAATATCCGAGTAGAGCCAACTATATTTCTGTTAAGTACAACCAAGATAAAATAACTACTGGTCCATTTCACACAAACAACTGGAGGGAAATCAGCATTGGGAAATGGCTTCTACCATGCAAAGGTCTAGGTAGGTGATCATAGCATTAAGTACTAAATTGCCCAAGCTCATTCAAACCCATCTTTTATCACAATCTTCCAATTCAACTGCATCTTTAAGATAATTAAAATCATGAACCATTCAAATAAAATAAAAACCATTATTTTTCTATATTTTGAAGAGAAAAAAAAGCTGTTCCTAAGATTTTAAGTCACTCCTAGTTAAAATGCTTAGTTCTGTCAAATCCTGCAGACCTGACACACTTTGTAAAATTGTTTTAACTCTCAAACTTTCAAATGCATTGTGTTTGAACAAAGTCTTCTAGCTGAAAATCAATGGCACCATGACCATTCCATCAATCAAACCTTAAATTTCCAACCACATTCACTCAAACTATCAATTTCAGAACTAATACCAGTGAGCCCTTTCAACACCCCATAACAAATAGGCTCAACTAATGACCAAAAATTCTAATCAGTGCAAGCAATATCTTGACTATGGCCAATTAGATTTTGATCTTTGTGAGTCTAGAAAAGTTTAGGCCTTTTGACTTTATTCATCCATTAACTAGATAAATTTGATGCATTTTTCTCAAGTAATTTTGAAAACCCTTTTATCATTACAAGAAATTGAATTAAAAAACAAATCAAATGACCATCAATTCTGCTTCTTCTTTGTGTTAATGTCCTCTCAAATTGAATTAGTAACTGAACGAATGAGCCTGTGAATTTAGAGAAAGAGAATGGGAAGTGACAAATACTGCCAAAGATGCAAATCAATAAGCAAAAGAGGGAGACACACTCCGGCATTTTACAATGTAAAAGAAATCGAATGAAGATGATGCAAAGGAAAACAGTTTCAATGGAATAATAGTACCTGGGCATATTTTTTTCAAACTTTGATTAAGAGATTCTCAGTTTCTTTGGTGGTGACTATGGATTGAAGCTGGCGTCATTTTTTATGGAGGGATGGGCCATTGAAGAAGAACCCAAATCAAACACATCACCATCGGTTGAGTCGATACCCAAATTTAGAAAACCCAAAATAAAGTCAAACCCATTAGCTTTATCCTTTGGAAGCCTTAAATAAGATGTCAAGGATTAGAGGAGGTTAAGGTTATGCGGCGTCTGAGTCCGTTGAGACAGGATGTAGTAATGGTGCGAGCTCAATGTTGTCAGAGTTGTCATCAACATTTTCAGAGTTGTTATCAACATTTTCAGAGTTGTTATGGATGATAATGGAATTTTGAGGAGGACAAATACATTCCACATGTGCCCCCATCCTCGCAATGACAGGAGCAAATTTTCCAAATTCACTTGTCCAATGAGAGATTTTACATGAAACCTCAACTTGATTCTGATCACCTTGCATCAAGTCTCCAAATTTCTGCTGTAATTGGCCATGAGGTACACCATAGAACCACAAATGATCACACCTCAAACACTGAAAGATCGGCTGCCGCATGAAAGGTTGCTCTTGACCATTGATGGAAATGTTGACAACACAAACCCAACTGATTATATCATCACAGAGAGAACCGCACTTACTAGCATAACTGTCTTTCAACGGAAATAGATGAAAAGCAATACACAAGGCAAATGTTGAAAATTCTGGACCAATCCAGAATGATATGGAACTTTCAATGCTTTGATGGTTGAACCACTCTGGAATCTTCTTTTCTGGTACTGTAATACTATATCTCTCTCCAAAATCAATTAGATGATCATCTAGAGTTGGACGTAACTCTTTTTCAATTAGGAAGAACTTGGAGAAGGAGAGCTGGGAAGAGTAATCAATCTGATGTGAATGTGAATCCGCTAATACGTTGCCTTTCACACCTGAACATTTCATATTTGGTGGAAAATCTAAAATTCTTCTGAACTGCATGCAATTAGGAATTTTGAGAAATTAGAAATTTACCAAATCTAGTATAGTATTTCGAAAGGTAACCAAAATTGTTTTTATTTTTTTATTTAATATCTTGAAGAGAAAAACGTACCTGAAGGAATAATTTTCTTAACGATTGTGAACTCAACGAGATGCAGTTTGATGCATACACAGATCTTATACTTTCTGGAAGCTTTGGAATTTTCTTAAGGAACTTGGAATCCTCAATTAGAAGATAACGTAATCTGCTGAATCTCATAATGCTATCTTTAAGGTTCAAATTTTTACTCCTTGATAATAAACATTTCTCTGAGAGGCGGAAACAAGAAGTCAATTTTTTTTAGAAAATTCAACTTCAGAAAACCATATTTTGAAAAGCCACCATAAGAATTGCATGGTGCTTGCCTACCAATCTCGACATCCTTTGGAAATTGGACATTGCCATGAATAAAGAGTTTATGAAGATGTGGCAATTCATAGATGCTACTTGGAAGATGACATGTATAGGAATAGGAACCTATATCTAATCTCTCAAGCCCAGAGAGATTCCTAAATGATGGAGGAAGCTCTCTAATGGCAGTGTATGCCAAACTTAGAAACTTTGAATTTTCCATTTCCTGTGAAATATTAGGGAACCTCTCAACCCTTTTGCAATTATAAAGAATTAAAATTTTAAGAGATTTCATCGTGATAAATTTTGGAAGAATTTTAAGTTCAACGCAACCCGTGAGGTCCAAACTTTCAAGCTTATCAAGACATCCAACAGAGTCATGAACCTTGACTAATTTTATACATTCACAGAGATTCAATTGCTTTATGTTTGGGGTGGCGATTGATAAGTCAGGTATTTCCCTAATGTATTGGCAGGATTGCAAATTCATATACGTCAAGCTTTTACACTGTATCCTCTGTAGAAAAAATTAAATCAAAATTAACTTCAACAAATATTAAAATAGATTTTAATCATTAATGAAGTAATAATAATTTATTAAAAAAATAAAAATAAAATTTATACCTCGAGAGATTTAATCCAACTTTTTGGCATGTTAAGAACAACGAGTTTTTGAGGACGAAAATTGGATGGTAAGGAAGATGAAGGAAATCCCTGCCAATCAAGCACCCTTAATCCATGGGGAAGATATTTAAGATCTCCGCAATTATCTACGTTACTAACCATAAGGAACTTGAGATTTTCCATCTTTTCAAAACATTTAGGCTCTAATTGAATCTTTGATGGTTCAGGTGCGCATATCATTATGCCTCGAACTTTTTCTGACCCCTAATTAGATAAAGAATTAAGTGAATCACACTATACAATAATTAATAATGACAGTAAATTTAAACAAAAACAAAAATAATTAATTTAAATTTTCCTCCATGTTTAATTGGGGAAAAAAATCACTACATATGGCATTTTAAAAATGAATTAAAATGATGCATACCGTATTTTTAGTTAGTACATCAAGAACTTCCTCATAACGCCATAGTCTACTACGCTCTCCAAGTTTTGGTGATTCCCGTTGAACAATTTCCTTACCCATTTGTTGTAGCAAGTCATGCATCGACAATTTGTCATATTGATCAACGGTTATTAGACACTTATCAATAAGTTTTTCAATTCCACAAATTGGATGTAAATCGCAAGAATCCAATGTATCCACAACATAATTCTTAAGAAATCCCTTAAAGAAACATGCAATATCAAGGAAAATATCTTGTTCAGTTTCATCCAATCCTTCGTAACTTATTTCCAATACTTTTTGAATTTCTTTGTTAGGAATTCTTTGATACTTATCTATCGCGCTTTTCCATTCAAGCTTAGTTCTTTCACACAAATCAGCACCTATTATTACTAGAGCTAATGGAAGTCCCTTGGTATATTGTATAACTTGGTTTGCCAGCTCCAAAAAATCTTCTTTGGGTTCTTTGCTTTTGAAGGCATGCATACTAAAAAGTTCAAGAGCTTCATCTTGATTTAATTCCTTAACCTCATGCGTTGAACAACATTTTCCCAAAGTAGCTACCAAGTGTTTGTCTCTTGTTGTTATAATGATTTTGCTTCCCGAAGTAAACCAATCACATCCGCCAAGCAAATTTTCTATATGGACCCACTTATCCACATCATCAAGAACTAAAAGAATCTTCATTAAACAAAGTCTTTCCTTTATCATATTGATTCCTCTTGATTTGTTACCCACCTTTAAATTTGTATCCCTAGAGATCTCAAAAAGAAGTTTCTCTTGTAGTTCGATTACACCATCATTTGTCCCCGATTTTTCTCTAAAATTTTCTAGATAACAAAATCCCTCAAAACGATCATAAATTCCATTGAAAATAGCTTTTGTGATTGTTGTCTTACCTATTCCACCAGGACCATAGATCCCTATCATGTGAGCATCATTTGACTCGATATCTAAAAGAATGGACTTTATACGATTTTCTATTCCAACAGGGTATTGAGCAACAAATAATGATGTGCGATTTAATTTCAACTTTGAAATGTCTTCAACTATACTTTGTATAAAGTTGAACTCACTGCAACTATCATTCACATAACATTAAAAAAAATATATAACAAGTTAGACTAGAAAATAGAAATATGAAGATAAACCATATTTAAGATGTTTGGCGTGTGCATTAAATTTGAAATGTTGACAATTAAAGTAAGTGGCATGTACTGATTTATAAATCTATAACTATCATTATGTTAGCACCTTTTTTTTTTTTGGCTTTTAGGCATAGTTATCCAAAAAGTATTAAGCATTAAACCGTCAAGGCAGTGGTATGGTGGTTCATTGGTTCAACAATTGTGTCACTGGCTCAATTTAGACAAATAATTTATTTATTTATTTTAAATAAGAATAAATTAAAATTAAAAAATGAAAAAAAAAAATGAAGATACTATAAAAAGAAAAAAAATAAAAGGCAATGGTATTCAATTAGTACATAAGTATGAAGGTATAACATAGATTGAAATTAATAGAATATTATTATTAAGAAAATTTATTTTAATATAGAATTTAATATATGCTTATATAAAAATGACTAAATAATAGGACATCTTGAATTTATCAAAATGACTTAAAACATTAAAAACAAAACGGTTCGAGAAAAATCATGTGGTTAAAGTATTTTTCTAAAAAAACCTGGTTGTTTTTCATGGTTTAATTGATTTTTTTTGGTTGAAAATATGATAGTTTCTTTCATACCAATCCAGAATTTCGTACAATTCATCGGTTAAATCGTCAATTTGGTACAATTATGATAACTATACTTGCAACATGAAGTTTCATGGAAAATCCAGTTAGGTGATAACTGAAACTTACTAAGTCCCGCTTTTTTAATTCTAGAAATAAATTATTGAGGAAGATTTTCAAAGAATAAAAAAAAAAAAAATGTATGATATGTGGGCGAAACTCCTATTTAATTGGTAAGGTACTGCACATTTAAATTCTTCCTTTACCAATTCTCAAAAAAAAAAAAAAAAGAACTAAATCTTCTTTCTACCATTGTGAGCTAACTTCCATAGTAGAAGATATGAAGGAAAAAAAAAAAAAAAAAAGTAGATTCATAATTTGGACAAAATTTAGTGGTCATAACAAACCACTGAAACTCATAAAGGGTCCATTTGGATTGAGCTTATTTTTGCTGAAACTGAAAACACTGTAGCGAAATAATTTTTAAATGTGTGAATAGTGTCATGGGACCCATTTTTAATGAAAAAGTTGCTGAAAAGTGAAGTTTGTGGGTCCCGTAAACAGTGCACGGGACCCACTGATGTGCTGAAAATGGCTGAAAAGTCAAAATTTTCGGCTACTGTTCATGCACAGTACATGAACAGTAGCCTTTGTCTCCCATTACGCGTGCAAAAAAAAAAAAGAAAAAAAAGGGAAAACGCAAAAGAGGAAAACGAATCTGCCGAATCCAAACACTCACAAAAAGTACAAGATTTGTCAGTGAATACCTATGATTATAATGCCGACCAGATATACTGGCTGCTTCTCGGAGAGCGTTTCTCCATTTTTGCACTTTCTTGTTGTCTATGTTTTTTTCATGTTCAGCTAGAGCATTCCCGAAATTTCCATTTTGCTTCCGTATTTCTGATGGGTCCACCTTGTAAAATACTGGTATCATTAACTGGTTATTCTTTTTACACTCAACAATCTTGGCAAGCTCATCCAAACACCAAGTGGAGGATGCATAGTTTTCAGAAAATACTATTATTGACATTGTTGAGTTCTCAATGGTTTTGAAAAGCTGTGCAGAAATTTTTGCTCCCCTTGGGAGCTTATCATCGATGAACGTGTGAATACCCCTCAAACGCAAAGCCTCATACAAATGGCTAATAAAACCATGACGGGTATCTTCACCTCTAAAACTCAAGAAGACATCAAAGTTTTCGGGTTGGTGGGTTAAAGGGGAAGAGGAGGTTCCTTTGTTGATCACAAGAGCCATAAGGATTTATGAGCAAACTATTGTAAAGATCTGAAAGGAAGAGAAAGAAAACTATGAAAGTGTTGTCAATATTGAAGAATTCTATGAGCTATGCAATCTAACAATGGAGATCAAGATTACATTAGTGTATTTCAAGCAAGCACAGTGAGAACTATAAGAGAAAGAAAGACGAAAATTGGAAGAGAGAAAATCTTTTATGAAAAATTACATTAATTGCTTGAATGCATATTACAATACAAGAACCAATATATATACTTATATATTTTTATTAGTATGAAATGACAAAATTTGGTTACAAAATTGATTGTAGCCTAAGGTTACAACCTTACTCAATAAAATAAACATTACTACATATTTTGAAAATCTAACCATTATATTGCATATTCTTTATGCTCTTAATATACATGTCAAATTTTGTGTCAATCGGATATTATTTACTATATGATCTATAAGTTTATAGTTTATGCATAATTTTATACTATAAAAACTTACAATTTAAACAATTTATTGATGACATAGCTATTGATCTTTAATTTTCTAGAAATATTGCAAGCATGGAAAATATAAGAAGAAGATATAATCCAATGGTAGGTTTGTCAAAATTCACCTCCAAAAAAATATATTGAGTAAGGTTGTAGTTTTAGGCTAGTACAACCAATTCTGCAACTAAACTTTGTTTAGTATGAAATAACTGAGCTACCACTGTAACAAACTCTGATTTGGACTCTAACAGCTCTCTCTCTCTCAGTGCAACACCGTTTGGGCAATAGGTTAAGTTGTCACACGTGCATGTCTGGAAGCTTTAAGCTGAGCACATGAGTCCTTTTAAGGAAACGGAAGCGTTTTGGCTTTTTTTATTATCATGACTAGCAGAAATGTTGTCGTTTAAATCTTCTATTCTGACAAATATAACTTAGGAGAGTGAATGAAAATTTTGGAAGAGGGTGAATGCAAGCAAGAGGAGCCTTTAAAGGTGGTTTGATTTCGGTGTGACCAGTAACTTTTGAACTTTTAAGTGCCATATTGATTGCTTTTTTCATTGCAATATCATGGAAGCACTCGTCAAACATTTGAAATTTAGTTTCATTGTGTTTGACATGTTGTTTATGGAGGGTGCACAATATGTGGAAATTTGAAGATGTAGATAGTTCGTAAGAGTTGTTTGCTTCTTTTAATGGTTCTTTGTTTGACTGGTCTCGGGCATAGGACTAACATCAAATGACTCCCACCTCTTGTTATTAGTTCTCTTTTCTCTTGTAATTAATAAGCTTTTTTTTTTTTTTTTTTTTTCTCCTTTGTACGTAGTACCTTTAATTTGACTTCTTTGCGCTCCTTTGAATAAAGTAGCTTTATTTATACAAATTCTTCTTATTTATCAAAGAAATATTTAATCAATATCGAGAGTGAGTTGTAATATCTATTGAACACTTCCCACTTACCATAATAGTTAATTTTCTATGTTGGCATTTTAAGAGGGGAAATTCTTGGGGGAGATGGAAGTTTTTTTGGGATGGAGGGGAAGAAGGAATTTAGTAACTGAAATGCTTGTGTGTTTTTTTACAATATTAAATAAGTTAAATAAAATTAATAAACTGGAGGGGAAAAAAAACCCTCACGCAATCAGAATATTGTAATAATGGTATTTTTAATGATAAGTACTAGTTTTTGCAGCACAGGCAATGCCCATGCTTGTCATGTTCATTAAAATTCTAGAGGAGAGCCTTATTAAAATGAAGAAGTGAAGTAAAATGTTAATTAATCTTCCATAGTGATGAATAATCAAACAAAATTAATTCTATAATGAAGTATGCAACAAATTGAACAAAATAATTGAAACTTTAAACCCTAAATGCAAGTCTTGCATAGGCTGCAAACAATGGCAAAAACGGGATGTAGCAACTTGTAAAAATTAAAAACTAAAGAGAATAAAAAAGATACCATGACCCAACTAATTAAGGTAAATTGCAAATTACACTCCTAAAAAGTTTTACACCTTAAAGTTTCAAGATTTCTTTCTCAAAAAAAAAAAAAAAAAAAGTTTCAAGATTTGAATTTTACCCCAAATTTTAGAGGTGTAATTTGCAATTAGAAAGTATGAAATTTAATCCAACTCAAATATGAAATTAGAAAGTATGCTAATGATATAATCTATATATATATATATATATATATATATATATATATATATATATATAACCGAAGCTTCTAAAACTCTCACAATTTTCCACGTCAGCACAATATTTAAAAAATCAAAATTAAAATTAAAAACTCTATTTCACTCAAAAACAAAACCAGATAAAAGCCAAGCATTCTAGGTTTTCTCTAACACAACCCACTACAACCTTCCCTCTCTCAAACGTTTTTTTTTTTCCTCCTCTCTCTTCCTTTTCTCTGCTCATCTCAGCCAAACCCTACAATTCAACTCATACAAATCTGATTCTCACTGCCTAGATAAGTAGTAACAAAACCGGATAAAAGCCAAGCATTCTAGGTTTTCTCTAACGCAACCCACTACAACCTTCCCTCTCTCAAACGTTTTTTTTTTTTTTTGCTCCTCTCTCTTCCTTTCCTCTGCTCATCTCAGCCAAACCCCACAATTCAACTCATACAAATCTGATTCTCACTGCCTAGATAAGTAGTGCTCAACAAGAAAGAGCCAAATTTTAACCTTTGGAGACAGAAAAATATTGAAGAGGTAAGTGTAAGGAAACTTATTTGGTTTTTAGTTTATTAATTATAAATTAATTGGTTTTTTAAGTATTGTCCCTCCTCAAACCCTAGACGTAAGACTTCTCTTCTCTTCCTTGCTCTATGATAGTCCCTGCATTCCAACCAACACTCCCAAATCAATGCTTCTTGATTGCCCATCAGACTTGACGGGAGGCCTAGGACAAGTATCATGGTGCTAAAGGTGGTGTTTTTACAAATCTAAATCTACAACTAACAAACCCTAATCTTGGTATGTCCCTTTTTTCATCTAAGTTTTTCTAATACTTCTGTTTTTGCTTAATGGTTTTTCTTTGGTATTTTTTTTTTTTTTTTGTTATTATTATTATTATTATGACTTCCCAAGTCCTAGACTAACATCGAAATCCCACGATAGATAAAACACTTAGATAATGTCGATGTTTGTCTTCTCTATGTGAGGTTACAATTTGGCCGTGATATAGGAACAAGGGTAATCATAAACCTATTGAAGTTAGGGCAAATAGATAGTATATCTCCAATCTTCTTTCACAAAATAGGATAATAATAGAGCATGAGATACATTGAAGAATTGAGAACAAATAGTATAAATTGATTGAACACATCTCCATGCGAAGAAAACACTTGACGGCTTTCATTAATTTATTTTAGGTTTTAGAAAACATACGTTTTGGTAGTCCCACAATGTTAAACATCATTTTTTTTATTAATTTATTTATTAAATCAATTACTACTCTTCACACTAAAGAGTTTTAAATCAACTATTACTCAACGACATAGAGTTTCAAACTGACTACTACTTAGTAACATGGAAAGTTTTAAACCAACTATTACTCAACAACATGGAGAATTTTAAACCAAACTAAAGAAGTTTGACTATTTTGGTTGTCCCACAATTTTACTCATTATTTTTTTATAAATTTATTAATTAATTATGTCAAAATGAGAATTTTGAATTGACCACTACTCAGCAAACTGAAAAGTTTTAAATCAACTAATACTCAACAACGTGCAGAGTTTTAAACCAAACTAACCTACTACTATATATACAATACTACACTAAAACCTTCTACGCGATTAACTCTCTCTACCATTTCTATCCTTTTGTTTTTACAAGACGCTAGAGTTTTTACAGACGGAGTAAACGCTAAAAAGAAGCTAAAGAGGTAATGGATGTCACTAAAATATCTTTATTTTTTTTCTCATGTACATCTTTGGTTTTTTGGATGAATACTTTGTGTTATAAAATGTTATTTTTATATTACTTTATTTGCGTTTTTTTCCCTAAAAGCCTCGGTGAAACTTAGAAATTTCTTTTTGTCAATATTGTTGTTTTATTTTGTTGTTCCATATTTTATAAAACTTTAAATATGATAGAAATATAAATAGTGCACCTTTGTTTCATCTTTCTATATATATATATATATATATATATATATATATATATATACATACACACACACACATACAATTTGGTTTTTTTTTTTTTTTTTTTTTTTTCAAAATATGTGTATCTTTATTTCATATAATAAATATTGATTTTTATTCATTTTTAACTAATATATGTATAAACTATACTTTCATAAGATTTTATCCCGTACATTGCACGGGTTAGCGACTCATTTGTATATATACATGTGAAGCTCACTCTTGGAGACTTGAATTTTGGCCCTTGCCCCCCTCCCCCCCACCCAACAAGCACTTATACTTGTGGAATGACTATTGCACCAAGAATACGCGCTGGTAGCCTACTAGCCCATGCCTCTTTTAATTAGGACTGTGCAAACCAATACCGGAGCCGACAAGATTGACTGGCGCCGACCTTCCTACACTGCCACTGCAACTGACCGACGGAGCCGATGCCGGTGATCGGAACATGAAGGGAGTTCCGACTCCGATGCGGTGCAGTCATCAGAGCAGCAAATCCGAAACCAAAGCCTCGCCGAACCAAATTGACCCCTGTAATAATTTTCAGATGTTTGGATACGGCGTTGTTTTACCGAGTATCCATTTTTAATTTTTTTTACTAAAATGCCATCGTATTGGGTATTATTATAAAATAAATAAATAACACAAAACGGCACCGTTTTGTTGCTAGGTTTTCAGATTTCCCTAAGTATAAATTCACTCTATTCTCTCTCATTAGACCCTTAATTCTATCTCTCTCACTCTCGCCTCTCGCCTCTCACCGGCCTGACGCTCACCTCTGAGCTCTCACCGCTCGGCTCGGCTGGCCTTTGCAGCAGCAGCAGGCACTCACAGTCACCGGCTCACTGCGGGCCCGCGGCAAACCACCGGTAAGCCATAAGCTTAAGCCCCTCTCCTCTCTCACCTCTCGGCAAAAACATGATAAGCTTAGTGAGAAAGGCTTTTTGGAATTTTTCTTTGTTTCTTTCTTTCTGACGAAAGATGAATAGACCATTGCTGTTTGAGCTTACTTATTAGTAAACAAAGAAACTGGCCCACTTCACACTTCACCACAGTCTTCAATACTCTTTCTGTACAGTGAGGCCAATTCATGCGGTTGCTGCGAAATCACTAGTAAAAATAGAAGCTTTTTTACACTTTAGACTTTACTGTGACCGTCCGCGGGTTTAATTTCTAATTTCTAAAAAGTCGTTTACTGTTTATGTTAGGTAAAACAACTGAAAACACGAGCCACGGAAAAAAGAGCAATGCGCCAAAAAAATCTCAAAACTTTGGAACAATTTATTCACGTGGTAAATTGTGGCAAAATTTGAAATATTTATTATGTCTTTAATATTTTCTGAGTCCAAACTCAAAGACTCCAAACTAAGCTTATCATGTTTTTTATCACTTTTCAGCACCTATTTGGTTTCGGTTGTTTGGATTCAATGATAATAATAGTAATAGTATAAACTATAAACTTAGTAATATTTATCATTTTTTTTTTGAGTAAAATGTTTTTTTTTTTTATATCAATTTTTCAGCACTTGTTTGGACTTTGTAGTGTTACATTGTTACTTTAGTCCCACTTAATTCTTTAAGTAACTTACTTGCATAGTTGCATTGCATGAGCTAGGCAATTAGTGTGTCATAGTTTACTAAGTAGTAAGTACTAACCTCTTTCTTTCTTCAGCATTTTTTTGAGGGAGACAAGATTGAGAGAGTTCTCGCTTTCAATCCTTCATCGAAAGGTAATCACTAAACACTAATCACTCACTATATTCAGCATTTTCATTTTAAATTTTTAGTACTCAGTAACAACTGCTTTAAGTTTATATATATAAAATTAACTTTTATTTATATTTATATTGAGAATAATATAATGAATTCCTTGTTAATATCAGTGACATGAATTGTTGAGTAATGACTAATGATTGTTAGCATATTATTGTTGCCTTGTTGTAACTAAACTGATTAGATATTGCTATTATTGGATCTGGTTGTGACATTCATGATTGAGAGTAAGCTATTTGATATTGTATTTGCTGGAAAAATTATAATTTGACATTGTTGTGGAAACTTTGTTTTTTTGTTGGTTGGAAATTTTTTTATTAAATGGATGTCGATGCTCCACCTGGATTTGGTGCCCCTAAGGACCCTAACCCACCTCCTCTTGACCCTAATCCACCTGAACTTGCAGCACCAATTGGTCTTGGTGCATCACTTTCCCCACTGTCACCTAAACAAGGTGGTAAGGACCCATCTATAGTATGACAGCACTTCATTAAGTTGGCTGGTCCTAATCCCAAGAAGCCTAGGTTTGAATGTAAGTATTGTAAAAACAATATAATTGTCATGGTAAGAAAAATGGTACTTCGGGCATGTTGCAACACATGAAGATGTGTAAGAAGTGGCCTTTTCCCCGTGATAATAAGCAAAAAACTTTGTCTTTCCAAGCTAAGAGAGAAGGGGAAAGTGGTTCAAATGTGTTAGTGGTTGCAAACTATAGTGAAGAGAGGATAAGGTTGGCGTTGGCAAGGATGATCATTATTGATGAATTACCTTTTAAATTTGTGGAGCGTCAAGGCTTTCAAGAATTTATGAAAATAGTTGAGCCTAGGTTTCCTATTTCCCATCGCACTACTATTGCAAGGGCTTGTATGAAAATTTATTCTAGTGAGGTGGATATTTTGAGAAGGGCTTTTGTTGGGCAACAAGTTTGTGTGACAACGGATATGTGGACGTTCATACAAAAATTGAACTACATGGTAGTCACCGCACATTTCATTGATAGGGATTGGACTTACCAAAAGAAAATCTTGAACTTTTGCCCTATAACTAATCACAAAGGGGACACCATAAGTAGAGCGGTTGAGTCATGTTTGTTGAAGTGGGGTATAAACTGGTTGTTTACAATTACCGCGGACAATGCTAGTTCTAATGATGTGGCAATTGATTATGTGAAGAAGAAAACAAAAGAAAGAGATAGTAGCATAGTGGGTGGTGAGTTCATGCATATGCGTTGTTGTGCGCATATCTTGAATTTGATAGTGCAAAATGGGTTGAAGTCCATTCTTGAATCAATTGCCAAGGTTTGGAATGTGGTGCGATATGTGAGAGCCTTTCCCGCAAGGTTTGAGAAGTTTCAAGAATGTGTTGAAAATGAGAAAATTAAAGCAAAATGTTTGTTGTCCCTTGATGTGCCAACAAGGTGGAATTCGACTTATCTCATGTTAGATTGTACTTTGAAATTTGTGAGAGCATTTGATAGGTTGGAAGAGGAGGATAGACATTATAAACTTTATTTTTATGAAGCGGATGGAAATGGGAAAAAGCGTATTGGTCCTCCTAACTATCTTGATTGGAAAAATGTCAAGATCTTTGTAAAGTTTCTTGGCATGTTTTATGAGGCGACACTTAGATTTTCTGGGTCCTTGTTTGTCACTTCTAATACATACTTTCATGAGCTAATTAGCATTGAAGATCAATTGCAACAGTTGTGTAGTGTTGATGGAATTCCACTTTTGAGGAGTATGGCAGTAGAGATGAAAAAAAAAAATATGATAAGTATTGGAGAAGTACAGATAATATCAACTTGATGTTTTTTGTTGCTGTTGCTCTTGACCCAAGGTATAGATTGAAGTATGTCAAGTTTTGGTTTAGCGAGTGGTATGGAAAGGACAAGGGGGATGCGATGAGTTCTAAAGTTCAGGATGCATTGAAGAGGTTGTATGTGGAGAGAGTGGGTCAAAATGGAGCTTCAAGTTCTAGTGGTAGTGGTAGTGGTGCTTCATTGTCTAGGAACTCCAGGCCAAGTGTTGGTAATACTTCATTGTCTGATCGCATTAAAAGCTATAATAATAAGTTTAAGCAACACTTGGCAGATGAGGACAGTGTGGAAAGCAAATCTGAATTGGATAGGTATTTGTTGGAATCTTCTAAAGACCCTGATGTAGAAGATTTTGACATTTTGATGTTATGGAAAATGAATTCTTCTAGATATGGAGTCCTTTCCCAAATTGCCCAAGATGTGTTGGCTATTCTTGTCTCTACAGTTGCATCTGAGTCTGCTTTTAGTACGGGAGGACGTCTTTTGGATTCGTTTCGTAGTTCACTATCTCCTAATACAGTTGAAGCTTTTATTTGTACCTAGAATTAGTTAAAGGATGCAAAGAAAAAAAGACCAATAAAGTTTCGAGAGTGCATGGATAATGTGGAGGATATGGATGGTTTTGAGATTGACACTGGTAAAAATATATATATGTTCATTTTGTTTGTTGTATGTATCAATTGTTTATTTATTTGCTCAATGCTTAAGAATCATTTTGTTTGGAATGAGATTGTAGAAATTGCATCGGTTTACCCAATACCTATGAAGGAGGATCCAAGCACCGTTGTGTTGGATGATGATGAGTAATGTGCTGCTCTTTGCTTGGAATTAGTTAGTAGTTAGTATTATGTAAGTATATTTGCTATTATCATTCGTTTGTGCTAATTATAAATATTTTATTTTTCATAAACATTTTATTGTTATTAATACGTGTTTATTTTGTTTTGTTTAGTATCTTGTTGGAGTTCGAGAATGATGCATAGTGCACAGACTTACTGGACAAAGGGCTTGCAAGAATTAGCATTCTTTTACCTATATGCTAATTATATTTGTACATGTTATTGGTAGTGGACTTTTCACTAATGGTAGTTATTTAGGTATTCATGGGTGGGATTATCATTGGGGATACAAGCAATTAGCATTCTTTTGCCTAAATGCTAATTTAATTTGTATATCTTTCTTTTGGCATTTGTGGATAGTGACAAATGGTTCTATAATACGTTATTAAGTGGATATATTAACGTTTATTGCTATTGACACTAACACACACAATGACACTAGTGATATTATATGCTACATGATAGTGTTTTGGGAGTTGAACTCTTATTGAGGCAATTTCAAAACATTTTTGCATGGTGAATGAAATGAAAAAATTTGGACAGTATGTCGTGTGAAACTGTGAAATTTGGACAATTTGCTGTGTAAAAAATTTGCACAAATTGTTTATGTGTGAATGAAATGATGAAATTTGGATCATTATTGTTTATGTGTAAACAGATTTGAACAGTTTGAACATATTGAATAGATTGAATAGATTTTTTAATAGATTGAACAGGTTTTTGAACAGATTTTATGTGTGAACAGGTTGAACATAATTTTTATGAAGTTTCTGTGAAATTTGAACATGTTTTGTTACTATTTTTTAAGTAGATTGAACAAATTTTGTGTAAATAGGTTGAACAAATTTTTTTTATGAAGTTTCTTTGAAATTCGAACAAATTTTGTTACTGTTTTTTGAACAGATTTTGTTGCTGTTTTTTGAACAGCTTGTACAGATTTTGTGTGAACAAGTTGAACAGATTTTTTTATGAAGTTTCTGTGAAATTTGAAAAGATTTTGTTGCTGTTTTTTTAACAAATTGAATAGATTTTGTGTAAACAAGTTGAACAGTTTTTTTATGAAGTTTCTATGAAATTTGAACAGATTTGTTTCTGTTTTTTGATGAGATTGAACAGATTTTATGTGTGAATACTGAATAGGTTGAACAGTTTTTTTATAAAAATAAAAATAAAATAAAATTTTTAATGTTTCAAACCGACCAAACCGATTAAACCAAGCCGATCGAACCGCACCGCTATAGGTCGGAAAACCGACCCTGATCAGTACGCATCAGTTTTAATTATGAGAAAACCGATCCTTATCGGTTCGATAACAAATTTGAGAAAAAATCGAGCCGACCAAACCATGCACACCCCTACTTTTAATAACTCAAGTACTCATCTACTTTTACGTTAGAAGTTTTCTTTTTAGAGCATTCACAATAAGTTCGCTAAAATGACTAAATAGTCATTTTAGCAACCAAAACACTACAGCAAAGATGTTAAAGCTAAAACATTTTGAGTGATAGCTACAGTGAGCTGCTAGAGATAGCAACTCACTGTAGCTAAATGGTATAAACAAAAACTATTTTTTATTCCCCACACGCTCACTTCTCACTCCCATATGCATTTTTTTTTCTTTTCTCTCTTTTATTTTCTTTCTCCTCTCTCACTTCTCCTCTACTCTCTCCTCTCGGCTCCGACTCCAACCCATGTGAAATCAAATTGTGGACATCGACATTGAGGTGAGATCGAATTCGTGGGCATCGGTGTGGAGATCGGATTCGTGAGCATCGAAGGTGATACGGGTTTTTGTTGGGCATCGGCGTGGGATTCGTGGGTATTGGCATGGGATTCATGGGTTTTTGTTGGTTGTGATATGGGTTTGAACTTTGTGGTGTCGGATTCGTGGGTTTGGCCGTGCTCGATGGTGTCGTCATGGGTCTCTTCAATATATTGTAGTTTGATTGGTTCGTGGTTCGTCAATTTGGCTGATTGGGTAATGGGTCGTGGGTCACGATGACTATGCTTTGATGGCTCGATTTGGGTTGTTGGGTCATGGTGGTGTTGCCAAGTTGGATGGTCATTGATTTGTTTGATTTATGTTAAGTTATGATGTGTTTGTGGTTGTGGTTGAGAAGTGGAAGAGGAAGGTTGGTGGTGGTTGGATTGTGAGTTTGTTTTGTATTTTGCTATGGTTGGTGGTTGCGGGTTAAGAAGTGGAAGAGGAAGGTTGTTGGGGGATGGATTGTTTATTTATTTATTTCTACTGTGGTTTGTGGTTGTGGCTGGTGGGGCAATGGTGGAGGTGACTATTGCTGTAGTGTTGGTTTTTGCAGTGGTTGTTTATCATCATTATTTTAACGAGTTATTTATATAATTTATATGAATTGCTAAAAAATAGAATTTTGGATATTAGGTGTATTGTAAAGTAAGTTATTAAAACAGATAAAGTTAATTTTTAAGTTGATAAAAGCTATATTTTTTTTAGCTTTCTTACCGTGAATGTTCTTAGAATAGTCCCAACAAACTTGCCAAAAGCCAAATTAGCGTAAGTTTTGCTTAAAAAAAAAAAATAAAAAAAAATAAAAAAAAATAAAAAAACAACAAAACAAAAAACAATAGGCATCATGCTCGCTATACTACCCAAAAAAATAAAAAATTATTAAATATTTCAAGAGTACCATAAATGCGTACTATTTCCTTTCATATGAATTATGGATCCCACCATAAATTTAATTAGTGTGATCTACAATTATGTAAAAGAGGAAAGTACACATTTATGATACTATGAAAATACCCAATAATTACCCCCAAAAAAGTAACTATAAACAGTACCAAGCGTCAAACCAATTTAATATTGTTTTTTATTCAGTTTTCTCTCTCCTTTGACAGGATTGCTCTCCCAGTTGTACCTCTGTTCTCTCTCTCTCTTCGAATCAGACCACCACGGCAGAGATCGGAGCTCTCTCTTGACGTTGGCCACGGCAGAGCTGGTGGTGGAAGCCGACTTGGATCGTTGTTTGTGAAGGACTGGTTCTGGTTTTATTTATTTATTTATTTATTATGGGAAACTGATTCTGTGTTAAGACTTAAGACTAAGTTTATTGTTTCAACCAAAAAATAATAATAATAAAGACTAAGTTTACTGTTGTGGATTCGCGCCATAAAGAGAAAGGATGAATCTGTGTCAAGACTAAGTTTGTTCTCATCTTCGGCCATAAATCAAACGGTAAACCCATAGATTGTTGTATGGTATATACAACAACAATGAAACTTGCTCCCAACGTTAATATGGGTTTGTGTGTATGTTTTTTTTTTCTTCAGAAATCCGGGTTTGTGTTTGGATGTTCGCTTATTCTGAGTTTCCGTTGGATTATGGCTTGATATGTGATTGATCTAGTTATGGGTATGTGTTTGATGGAAGTCCTGAGAAAAAACATTGGTGATGGACACAGTGACTTTGAAAAGGAAATTTGGGTTTGCTTTGTTCTACGTTGTTGCTGAAGGTACAAGAAGAAGATGCTCAGAGGGTGGAAAAAAGAAATTTACTTATTTATTTTTGGAGGGTGAAAATTTTGAATTTTGAATATAATGGTGAAACAAATATTAAGGCTGATTATCAAAAACAGAGTTTTTTGAGTTAATTTTGTTTTAATTACGATGAGATTGATGTGAATGGTATTACAAGTTCACGTGATGTTCAGTGTATCCTGTGCATAGTTGAGCCAAACGTTGTAAACAAAAATTTGGTTTAAAAAAAAAAAAAACGTAAAAAAAGCTTTGTTTACACTAGTGTTGCACATCTGTATGTGTTTACACACATATAATAATGTAATTAGAAGAACAAAAAAAAATTGAGAAATACCTAAAAGAGAACAAAGCCTCAAGATGCTTCCTAAAGAGGGACTAACCTTGCAGATGTAGTCTGTAGAGGTCTCGTTGCAAAGGAATTTTAGAGTTTGAAATTCGGGGACAGTTGTTGTTTTTGAAGAAAACCACTCAATCTAACATATCGCCACAAAAACTCATCTCATCTTAAACAAATAGAGATCTAAGGCATATCCGTATTAAACCAAAAAAAAATGGCAAATGAAAAATATTTTTACACATACAAGGACCTAAAATTTTGTAAAGGGTGAATCAAATTCAATGAAAAATATCCATATTACCTGGGGTTGTAGTGAAAATCGGCGAGAAAGTGCTGGAATTAAAGAACACACAAAAATAAATAATGATAATAAAATCAAAGAGAAAATTAAGCTTATAATTGATTCATACCTATCTTTTCGTGAGCTATACAGTTAGAGAGAGAAATGGGGGTGTTTGGTGCCTTCAAGCTTAAGAATGAATGGGTAGTTGCAGTCTTGCAGGTGTAGAAGAAGGAGGAGACATTGATGCCAACAATCAGAGAAATAAAACAGGAAAAATGAAGAGAGTTGTTGGAGTAATTATCACTTTATGAGAAGAGCCGGTAAAGAAATATTGGGTTGAGATCAGGTGCATTACTGTAATTGATGCAATAATTATTAATAGTGGAAATTGGGAGTTGAAAAAATAATAATTTTTTTAAGAGAGTTTTATCTTATAATCTTTCCTTCTGGTGATAACTTTTTATTATTACACTAAGATATCAAATGGTTTTTAGTGTAAGCAAAAATTAAACTTTAGATCTCTTATTCAGCTATAAAAAACTTTATTAGTTAAACTAATTAGATCGTACGAAATAAAATTTAATCTTAGCTTTTAAATAAATAAAAATAAAAAATAGTAAAAAGTTAAAGTAAAAAAAAAGTAAAGGATTTTGTTTTAGTAAACTATTTTAAGGAAAAGTTTTCTACATATTTGTACATAGCAATTGGTCAATTGTAGCCAATTGTTACATAGAGAGGTATGTGGCAGCAAAAAGAAATACATGACCCTTGAATACATATCTCTTTTTTTGTGAGTTCTAGTTAGTTCAGTTAATAAAATTTTTGATAGTTAAATAAGAAATCTAGGGTTTAATTTCTGTCTATACCATATACCAAAAGTCGATTAGTGTTTTGATTTGATAAAAAAGAGCACAATCATTCGAAGCAGATGCCATAGCTAGCTTGAAACTCTATAAAAAAAAAAAAAAAAACAAAAATCATATCTTTTTTTTTTTTTTTTTTGGCTGTTTCATACCATATACCAAAAGTCGATTAGTGTTTTGATTTGATAAAAAAGAGCACAATCATTCGAAGCAGATGCCATAGCTAGCTTGAAACTCTATAAAAAAAAAAAAAACAAAACAAAAATCATATCTTTTTTTTTTTTTTTGGCTGTTTCATACGGATGCAGCAATTGCAAAACCTTTTCCTTTGAGGAAACTTTTTCAATTCCCAATTTTTCAAAATAAATAATTAATGTATGCCCGGATTCAAGTAAAAATAGTAAAATTTTACGTTAAGAGAGTACTTCTTTGTCAGGAAAAAACATGAAAACAATAGACGCAAGTCAACATAAAAAAAAATTAAAATAAAATAACAAAGCAAAACAACCCCTCACTCTTTTTACATGCTGTTTAAGAATGAAAACGTTAGGGGGTTGTTTGGATTTCTAATTTCCATAACTCATAACTCAAAAATGGTAGGACCCATGACTCAAAAGCTTGTTTGGATTTCAATAACTCTGTTTTCAATTTTTGTTTCCATCACTCAATTCTCTGATTTTTGATGAGTTATGGAAACTGATCAGTTTCCATAACTCTGTTTTCAATGACATTTTCGTAATTAAACCCACAACATGGGTCCCACAGTCAGAGCAAAGTCACACCAGCCCACCTTTTGCAACGGCTCTCTTCGCCAAACACATTCTCAGTTCGTTCTTTCTTTCTTTTTCTTTTTCTTTTTTCTTCCTGCCTTTCTCATCTCAGACCCATAAAAAAAAATCAAGAAACAAAATTTTCTTTCTCTATTCTTCGCTGCAAGCATCAGATCTTTCTTTTTTTTTTTTCTTTTTTTTTTTCGCCTTTCTCATCTCAGACCCATAAAAAAAAAATCAAGAAACATACCCACAGACCACAGCGATTGGAACTTCCACAGGCACAGATCGGTCTTTTAGCACACAACAGCGACGGATAAGGGGCTGGGTGATGGTGGAGATCGGCACCGTAGGTCCAGACCGTGATTTCCACCGCTGGGTTCGTGGAGGGGTTTGGGAGAATAATAGGGGAAAAACGAAGAGAAAATCACAGCACAAAAACGAAGACAAACCCAGTTGACTAACCCACTCAAAATCAATCTCAACACAAAAAATTCCAACACAATCAACATTGAGACCTCTAGGAAATCAAACCCATAAATCCAGAAAAATATACAAATCCGCATTTAAAAAAAAAAAAAAAAAAACCAAACAAACAAACAAACCCAGAACAATTTGGGCAAAATACGATGCCAACAAACTTAGAACAATCTCACGCCGTCCGATGCCAACAACAGCAGTGGATTCTCCGTCTTGAGGTTCTACGCCGACCAATCTTTCCTCTGCTGAACTACCAGGCTGAGCTGCCGGTGCAAACCTCGTCGGTCACCGATGTTCACGGCATGATTTGCTTGTGAGTTTGTGAGCTTCGCCGCCTGGTGGAGAAGAAGGCTGAGCTTGTAAGCTTAGTGGTAGAGAGTGTAGGGTGAAGAGAGAGAGTAACAGGGGTGAAGGGAAAATGAGAAAAGAGAAAATGGTGGGGAATGGTTCTGCGGGTAAGCTTAACAGGAGGACTGATCAAATTACAAGAATGGGTCCCACAAAAATCAGAAAAGTATGAGTGATGAGAAGCTGAGTTATATGTGCCAAACAGGTGTAATTAGAAAATTGAGATATTTTAAGTGATGAGTGATGAGTAATAAGTGATGAGTGACGAAAATTGAGTGAAGAGTGATGAGTGATGACAAAAAAAAAAATCCAAACAGGCCCTAAATATGCTCATATCCCACAAACAAAATTGTAGCTCAGTCCATTGTTTCTTTACACTCATGCCATAATAATTTATAGTTCTTTTGACATCATTTTGTCAAGCAATCTCACTCTATATATATATATATATACATATCTCACACTATACTATACTTGGTGGGACTTGCAAGGCATGTATTGCTATTTAAAATACTCTTATAAGTGCTTGTATTTTAGCTAATTAAGTCCAAAATTCACCTACATTAGGCTATGTAATATTTTCTTTGCATTTAGTTCTTTTTCTTCTTTTTATGTATTACGAAGATGCATGAAGGAAGAAAATGGGTGGTAATTGTTATGTGTGAAGATAAAGAAATAATTAAAAATTTTGATATTTTAATAAAATATAGTTTAAAATAGATAATATGATGTGAAGTATTTTGAAAAGTGAGTATGTAAAATATAAATTGCAAGTATAAAGAGTATGTTCTTATGTTAAAATAAATATAAATTTTTGCACAAACTGATATGAATTTAAGCCTAAAAACTACCCACGCCAGTTAAGTTAAAATTATGTAAATATTCAAAGTAATTGTGTACATTTACATAGTTAGAGCATTAGCATCTGAAAGTCTAAAAAGAACTCATTTTACACTCTCAAGAGCTATTTTATCTATTTTAACGCATCATTTTACAACTCACCTAACATCTAGTTTCTTATTTTTCACATCACACCCAACACTATTCATTTATTTATTCATTTCTCATTCTATTTCTCTCTCTTCCCCTCAAACTCACATAACCAGCCAAAAAACCTAACCATCCACTCCACAACCAACCACCACTAGCCACAAAATCCATCACCACCACCACCAAAACAACCCACCACCATAACAAATAACACCCACAACCCACAAAAACCAACCCACGGCCACAGATCTAAACACAACCCACTCCACCACCACCAATCCAAACATAAACCAAACCACTGCCACCAATCCAAACATAACCCACTGTCAACCCAAACACAATCCACTAATCTAACTCTTGAGACAAAAGGCGAGAGCTGAAAAAGACGAGAGAGATAGAAGAAAGAAGAGAGAGTTAGAGGGTGAGAGGGAGAGATCTGAGAGAAGAGAGATAATCATAAGAGAGATAGTGAATAAAAAATGTTTTTGAGTTTACAAACTTAACTACAGTAATTTCTAAATTTAAGAAATTACTGTAGCATGTTTCTTTAAAAAATTTAACAACACACACCTAAATAAAGCTAGGATTTTGGTGTTTAGAAGATAAAATGGCATTTTAAGGGTTTTACACCCCTATATTCTAATGCTTTTAAAGCATTTGCATCAATATGTTTAAATTTTTTTAAACTATTTTAACATAGAAACCTACTCTTTTTTAAAAAAAAAAAAAAAAAAAAAATTACACAAACACTTTGCAAAAACACCCACAAATTGTTTTACACAAACATTTTGGCCAAATTTTGTTGTTTTTTTGGGCAATTTTTGATGTCATTTGGGCTCATTTTTTTTTGCTATTTGAACTTTTATTGTTTTATTTATTTATTTTGTTTGAGGAACTAAGGATTATGTTTGAGGGGGATTTTTGTTTGTTAAGGTAAGAATTGTTGTGACATTTTATTATATCTCTAGCATTACTCTTATTTTTATTGAACCCAAATTCATGAGATTATCAAGTCAATGTAGTTAATATTTTTTTAGGGTAAAAAAACATTCTAATTTAAATATTATTATGTATATAAATATTTGTTGGTAAGTATAACTTTTTTTGGGCAAATCAATCACTCCAGTGACTAGCTTGTAATCTCGGGAATATGTATAAGTACATTTAAAAATATATAATTAAATGCTACTGATAAGTTAAATGTACTCATGGCTTTTCTCATATTTTTGTTAACTCTTATAAAAACAATGCAAGAATTTTTTTCTCAACAAAAAAAAAAAAAAAATGTAAGAACTTTTAAGGGCCCGTTTGATAAAGGAATTTGAGTAATGTTATTTGTAGTTTTTTGAAATACGTATAGATAAAAAAATCTGTAAAAAAGTGTGTAATGTTATTTAAAAACTAAAAATATGTTATTTAAATAGTCTACAATCTCAAAAATTATCTTATGGGACACTTACTCAACGTCAGCATACATACCACCCAATAAAAAATAAAAGGGTAAATTCCACAAACCTACCCTGAGGTTTGGCATAATACCAATCAAGTCCAAAGGATTTAAAAACTGACCACTTCAGTCCTTAAACCCAAACGGCTTATAACGCCGTTACCAATTTTTAATTCTATTCCAAAACTCTCCTCTTTCTCTCATCTGTCTCCTTCGGTCTCTTTCCTCTTTTTCTCCGACTCTTAGAGCTTTCCCAGTAAACAAACAAGAACAAGAAGAAGAAATTGTAGAACACGTTCCCAGTAAAAAAAAAAAAAAAAAAACCTTGAATGGAACCAACAATCAAAACAAATTTTCATTTAATGAGAGTAAAACACAACAAATCAGTTCATTTTGAATATTTAAATCCAAATCAACGAACCTGCCGTCAAGAACCATACCAAAAATCAACGTCAACACAAAATCAAAAACCAATCTCAGCTTCAAATCCAAAACCAAACCCAACAAATCAAAACCCCCAAAAAAAAATCTTCTCAAATTCACAAAAATGTCAAACCCCAGCACAAGCAACTCACTCTTTTGATTCACGATCTCATCCACTTGCATGCAATTGCAACTCTCTAGCGTCTGCTTTCAGTGAGTGACCCGTCGAGTGTGAAGGTTGGAAATGTCTAGATCACGACTTGGTCGAGACCGTGGCGGCGCGTGCGTTCTGTTACTGTAACTGTGGAGGATGAATCAACATGAGAAATTCTAGAGGCGACAGCCACATGCCTCTGCCGATCCAAACCAAAAAACCCAGAAAATATTCAAACTAAAACCCACAAAATTCCAAAGCCAATCCACAAAAAAAACCCAAATCTTCCAACACAGATCTAACCAAAACTCACAAACCACCGCAACTCCACCACTGCGGCGCACCACAAAGACAAAGAAAGGTCAGAGAAAGGGACGTGGAAGCCATATGGAGAGAAGAGAAAGAAGAGTTCTGGGACAAAGAGAGATTTAGAGAAGTCTGACATAGAGAGAGTAAAACAAGCCCTTCCTCCCTTTTACACTGATCATAAAAACCCTTCCTCTCTATTACTGGGATCGTGTTCTTCAATTTCTTCTTCTAATATGAGTTAGAGAAAAAGAGGAGAGACTCAAGGAGACCGGTGAGAGAAAGAGGAGAGTTTTGGAATAGAATTAAAAATAGGTAACAGCGTTATAAGCGGTTTGGATTTAAGGACTGAAGTGGTCAGTTTTTAAATCCTTTGGACTTAATTGGTATTATGCCAAACCTCAGGGTAGGTTTGTGAAATTTACCCAAAATAAAAATAAGACACGTGTAAGGGGAAATACCACCATACGCCAAATAGCATTGTTCCCCAAAACATTTCAATAGCCCGCCTGGCGGCTCCCTTTCTCTTGTCTCTCTTTTTGAAGTCAAATATCATTTCAGAAGTTGTGTGTTCTTAAGCCACTCCCCTCTGTGTGTGTGTGTTAGTCTCTGTTATAAAAAAAAAAATCATTTCAGAAACTTCTCTGTCCCTGTCTCAACAAAAAGCTCAGTTGCGTTGTCGGGGATTTCACTCTTTTTTCACTCAAAATCTCGGATGTGCCACTACCGTCAGTGATAGATGGGTAACCTTTGCGGTAAGACGTCGACCGAATCTTCCATCACTAGCCGACCTTCTTCTCTGTTTCCGAGACGGGATGTTGCCATTAATGTTATTACAGAAAAGGTATAAACCCAAAAAACCTTTGCATTTGACATTAGCTCAAGAAGTTTTTTTTTTTTTTTTTTTACTATTCAATTTATTTTTGTTACTGTTTATAAATTTCATTACACTTTTTGGTATTATTCAAGGGTCTTACTGTATTATTTTAATTATATTTTAACTTTATCTACAGTACTTTCTATAAAAAAATTTCAGTTTTAATTAAATAAATTATTCCCAAACAAACCATTAGTAATTAGAACTATCTGTAACAACGTTTTTATTTCATGTGTTGTCATTGTTTGAATGTAAAATAATAATAATAAATTGGCAATTTTTGCACATTTAACCCAAAATTCTCCCATATTATACCATTAGTTAAGCCAAATTTGTGCAAATTTACACAATTGCTACGTGTATACTATAACTTTGTATCAAATATTTTATTAATTTCTCTCTTTCTCTTGGTCTTCCTTGTCTTTGTCTCTTCCCCAATTCCCCTTACTCTCTTCTTTCTCCATCTCTCTCCTTGTTTAAACAAGACAATACTTTTGCAAAGCCACCCATCACTGCCACAACTTATTACAACACATGATATTCCAATCACAAAAACAACCCAAAACTAGGGCTAAGTTTTGTCGGGTCAGGTCGGTTTCTCAGCCTCCTGCAACTCAACCCAAAATTTTCATTGAGGAACTCCACCGAACTCCAAAATCTTTATTGTGGATAATTGCAAGTATTTGATGAACACCTTCAATTGTAATATATGACATCATTCATTGCAAAAATTTAAATATTGTGACAATATCTTAGCAAAACTCAATTACTTACTATTGGAAGAAGATGATATTCATTATTACTCTTAGAAGTTTTTAGTGAGTGGATACTACCTTTAGCAAGTAGGTTCTAAGAAACTATCATAGCAAATAAATACTCATATATTAAAATAATTACTCTAAGTTTAAGTACATTATTTCATTCTTCTTCAAATAGAAGTTATATCTTAATTTCCTCACTCAAAGGGCAGCAAGTGCCTTGCATGTGCCACCCAAACTAGTAGTCATTTATACTACTAATAACATAATTTATTGTTTGAGTTTCATCATTTTGCGTAGTAAAATATTCTCACATAAATTCTTAAACTTTCTAAAATATCCCTATCTTATAGTTAAATAATTTTTAATTAAAAAACACAAACGGATTAAAAGAGTAATTTATTGTTCATAAGGTTTTGGCTTTTTCCTTTCTCCACTCCATTTTACCTAAAAATTATGACACTATCTCTATCTCATTTATAAACATTATTTCATGTTACCTTACATTTTTTTTTTCAAACACGTGTGTGTGTATTAGGAAGATTACTTCTCCTATTTGAATTCCTATGCCTCTATGTGAGAATTCAAAAAAAAAAAAAATGAAAAGTTTCAATTTCAAATAGTTTCTTCCATTCACATCGGCCATTAACTCATGTACAAATAATTAATTAGAAAAAAAATCACATAGAGAAAGATCCTAAGAATTAGGAAACTATTTCTATCTCACTTTTAAAAATGGGTAATGTTAATGGATGCCTTTAAGAGAATTTTTAATAAATCATAATTGAAAAGTTTTAATATCACTTTTATGGAAAATATAAAAAGTCATCAATAACATTTATTATTTTATCATTCTTTTAATAAAATATTTTTAAAAATAGTTCCTAAAGCAATACTCTTAGTACATTGGTTAACATTTTTTTGTTTACCATTGTGATACTAAACCAAAAAATAAGAAAAAGAGAGACCCACATTGGTCATGCGGTCATCATGCTTGGTAAATCGTGTGCTACCTCACGGTCCTCACCTGTCAAAGCAAAGTTACTAATGGACTGAGAGACCCACTCAGTAATCGTGTGCTAAGCACTACTGACCCACCCAACAAACTAAAAGTTACTAAACAATACAAATAAAAAGTTACAATAGTCAAAAAGAGTGTAGAGCCTTGGACATGAGCGAAAGAAAGAGAGAGAGAGAGAGTTGAGAGAAAGGGTGACTAGAGGGCGAGATATAAGAAGAAAACGAAATATTAAAGTAATAATAAATAGAGCAGTTATATACTTGCATATCTGTAACCACCTTCACATGTGAAAGGGTCATGTTTGTACTTATATCTGTAATTTTCTTTTTATTCGAGTCAATGCATTTGCATCTTGTAATTTGTCTTCTTCAATTGCAGAGCCGTGATGAGTGGAATGATGATGAGCAGAGTGATGATGAGCAGATTTATGAGCAAAAGGTGCAAATACTTGTGGAGATGGGCTTTGCTGAAGATGATGTGAGAAGAGCTCTGGAAGAAAATGGTCGTAATGAATTCTTGGCTCTGCTCATGCTTTGCGTATATAATACGAATACGTAGGCTTAGTTTGAATCTCTAAGTTCCTCATCTAGTGTGCATTTGGATTGAAATGAAAAATAGAAATTATTTCACTATTTAGCTTATTTTTGCTATTATTTACGGGCCCCATTGCACTTTTGGCACTATTCATGGGTCTCACTATACTATTTCGATTAACTTTTACCTTTATTTACAGTACTTTCACCAATAATTTTTCAGTTTCAGCAAAATAAGCGGTATCCAAACACACTCCTAAACTAGGCTTTGATTTCGATGTCTTTTAATTCCTTATATACTACTTTTTTTTTTAAGCATATCTATCTTCTGATGTAACTCAATCCATGTGAGTGACTACTAACTTATTGTCGAGCAACTTTTACCGTGGGTAGAGTTGCCATAACTATCAATGCAATTGAAGTGTTCAAAATTGAAGAAGAATAAATGTTTTATGTTCAGCACCTTGTTTTAATAAACTAATTAATGATTTGATGAGAAGCTAGATAACAGCTTAACTATGGGAGTTTGCTCTTAGGAGAAAAAGTTATCTCATGCATCACATATATGCATCATTTTTTAGTGTGTATGTGCGCACCTCATAAGATTGTGACTTACATAATATAATAGGGACGATGTATATAATTGTTGCAACTTGCTTGATAAAGATGGACTCAATTACTAAATACTATACAAGGATCCTAATAATTGACTTATATTTTATATTTAAAATTCAAAATGAATGTAATTAATCCATTCATAAGCATCACGCTAAGCCCTACCCCATCAACGGCGGAAAAACACAATCATTTTGTGTTTTCTTCTTCTTCTTCTTTTTTTTTTGTTTTTAATATCTATCATTAAGATGCTTTGCTTTTTTATTTTTTTAGAAACATTCATATGTTTTGCTTATACCTTGTTAAATATTAGCATTGATACACCATGTTGAATATGCTAGTATAGATGCGGAAACGAAAGCATAAAGTATAGAATACAGTAACACACGAGAGTTACGTGGTTCAGCCTAACGGCTTACATCCACGGAGGAAACCCTAAAGGGCTACATCAATAATATATTAGAGTGTAGTACAAATCCTGTGTTACAATGAATTATAACATGTGTATATATAGTAGACTAAACCCTAGACTAATAAACTTCTAGTACAAGTAGGAGACTTGGCTTGCACACAAAGTAGAATTAGGCTTGGGCCTATACTAATGGGCTAATATATCTCTAACATACCTAATAGATAATTTGCACACATGATTAAAAAAGAACTTGGTCCAATGTTATGGAACCTTAATAGTTTAATAGTTCAAGTCTTTAGGTCCATCATGTTGCGTTTTTTATTGAATTTCACCAACCGAAAAAAGACAATGAAAAACACAATCATTTTGTGTTTTCTTCTTCTTCTTCTTCTTTTTTTTTTTGTTTTTTTTGTTTTTAATATCTATCATTAAGATGCTTTTCTTTTTTTAATTTTTTAGAAACATTCATATGTTTTGCTTATACCTAAAAGATAATTTGCACACATGATTAAAAAAGAACTTGGTCCAATGTTGTGGAACCTTGATAGTTTAATAGTTCAAGTCTTTAGGTCTATCATGTTGCATTTTTCATTGAATTTCACCAACCGAAAAAGACAAAGGAAAAAAAGGGACTCACTTACCAAAAAATAAACAAAAAAAGTGGTTCAACCAAAGGGTTGCACTGCTTTTGACAGGTGCAAAGAAGTGGAGTGAATAGTTGGGATTGAAACCTAACCATAGTTCGGATTGGGGCTGGTTTTGTAGTCGACTGTCCTACTTGAATATCGATCGATTGGACATATTTTATTTATTTAATATTGTCGTCTGTGAAATGTTAAGCAGTTAAAGTAAATAAATATGAAAATTGAGCTTAATATTATTTTTTTTGATAAACAAATTGAGCTTAATATTAATGGTGCCAATAAAGAGTGACAATATGTCAATATCCTCCGAGTTTATTTTGTTATAGACAGCCTTTTATTTTACGGAATCTATGAACCTTGTTTTTGGGATATCATGTAATGTTTACTTAACATAATATTTGCACCACAATTCTGGTTTTTGTCAAAAATAAAATGATTTTAGTCAAAATCGTATGAAAAATATTATGTGAAATTATTACCATTAGCAAATGGGAGACCAAAAGTTCAGCCAAAAAAAAAAAAAAAAAAAAAAGGGAGACAGAAAGCTGTACTTTGAAGTTTCAATAAAGAAGTTGCAATTGTTTAACGTTGAACCAGGAGTTTTTTTTTTTTTTTTTTTTATTTACGAGATAGAAATTCTATTATAGTCTAATTTAAGTGTGTATATGTGTGAAACTCTCTTCTGAAAACTTGAACTTCATTTCTTGACTCAAGAGCTAAAGATATCAAAATGTGATTGTGTAAACAAATATAGAGACGTGTTCTCTGTGTCAGGAAACAGAACTACTAGGAATATCTTCTTCTTTTTTGACATAGAAATATTAAAAAGGTTTGAGAGTGCAAGATGAAGAGGACGACTATTGATTGCAGTAATTGTTGAATTTCTAAAACTTTTTTTTTTATTTTATAAATTTATTGTTGCTCATATTATATGATATATACTAGGGTGTAGCTCTGTGCATACGTACAAGTACAATTAAAAACAATCATAATTACATAATTCAAATTATACATTTTTTAAGAAAATATTCAAATTATACATGGTATTAGCTTGCGCATTTTTAAAACCATACATTTACAAAATATGTAATGATTTCTCATATATATATAAAATTTAGAATTTAATTGGATTTTTAGACTCTTCGATTTTTGTACTCAATAATTTACTTGCCACAAATTAAAAAATTAGATGGACATGTAGCACAAAATTGGACTACTGGATTTTTAGACTCTTCGATTTTGCACTCAATAATTTACTTGCCACAAAAATTTAAAAATTAGATGGGACATGTGGTGATAGGGGTAAATTCCAAGGTAGACGGATTGAGCGACAAGATGCCAGCCGTCCATCCGTCGCAGATACGGCACCACCGCATATGGTTGCAGAAATGTAGATGATGAAGGAGAGGATGGACTTCATGATGAACTCCCTCAAGGGGCGAGTGTCAAACGACCTTGACAAGCTGGTCCACCGAACGAACTCGCCATTTATAGCACCCGTCACTTCGTGCCCCCTTCCTACAAAGTTCCGTATGCTGTAGATAGAAGCCTATGACAAGTTAAAGGATCCCTTAGACCATTTAGAGTCGTTCAAAACCCTCATGCACCTATAAAGGTGTTCTGGATGAGATTATATGCCGAGCCTTCCCAACTACTTTGAAAGGTCCCGCTAGGATACGGTTCAGCAAATTGACACCCAACTTCATTGATACCTTCAAAGAACTAAGTGCACAGTTTGCATCACACTTTATAGGGGGACACAGGTACAAGAAATCCACTGCGTGCCTGATGAGCATCAAGTAGCGAGAAGCTGAGGTCCTACATAGCATGTTTCAACAAAGAAGCTCTTTCGATAAATGAAACTGATGACAAGATACTTGTTGCTGCATTCACCAATGGTCTGTGAAAGGGGAAGTTTTTGTTCTCCTTATACAAGAACGACCTAAAGACCATGTCAGATGTGCTTTATTGAGCTACTAAGTACATGAATGCAGAGGACGCGCTACTAGCCCGAGAGGAGAAATCCAAGAAGAGGGAGAGGCAAGAAGATGCACGGTAGGAAAGGGGATAGAAGATGACTAGAACTGGAGACCGACGAGAGGATAGGTGCTTCAAACCCCCCACTGGAAGGTTCACCAACTTCACCCCATTGACTGCCTTGATTGATCAGGTATTGATGCAAATTAAGGACGATACGACCTTGACGTGGCCTAGCAAGTTGAAGGGAGATCCCAGCAAGAGGTCTAGAGACAAGTATTGCCGTTTTCATCGGGATCACGGTCACGACACGTCTGAGTGTTATGACTTGAAGCAACAGATTGAAGCCCTAATCAGACAAGGGAAACTACAACTATTCGTCAGTAAGGAAATGGCAGACCCACCACAGGAGCAGGCTGCAAGAAGGGATAATGAGCACCCCAAGCCACCCCTAGGAGACATAAGGATGATTGTAGGGGGCACCACAGCTTCCAGTTCGTCCAGAAGGGCACATAAGACTTACCTAAGGATGGTTCAGAGCGTCCAGCTGACGGGTTTTGTTCCAAAGATGGCACGGGTCAACAACCCCATAATTGGGTTCTTAAAGGAAGATGCTCGACGTCTCCACCATCCACACAACGATGCACTCGTTGTTAGCATACTAGTAGGGGATTACAACACTCACCAGGTCCTAGTTGATAATGGAAGCTTTTTTGATATCTTGTATTACCCGGCGTTCCAGCAGATGAGGATCGAAAGAGAACAGCTCATACCAACCAATGCACCACTCGTCGGGTTTGGAGGAATAAGAGTATACCCCCTCGGTGCGGTCACATTGCCTGTGACGGTTGGTGATTACGCTCAACAAATTACTAAGGATGTAACATTCCTTGTCGACGACTGTCCGTCTGCTTACAACGCCATACTGGGCAATCCTACCCTCAATTCGTGAAAGGCCATAATTTCAACCTATCACCTGATGATCAAGTTCCCCACTGAGTACGGAGTAGGAAAGGTACGTGGAGACCAAGTGGCAGCACGCGAGGGGTTGGAAGAGATACTTCTCGATAACTCCAGACCTAAGCAAATGACCAGGATCGGCACCCTCGCCAGCTCGCCAGTCCGTCAAGCACTCACAACATTCTTGAGAGAGAACCAGGATGTCTTGCCTGGAGCCACGAAGACATGTTGGGATCGACCCTTCAATCATGGTTCGCATGTTGAATGTATCACCCTCTTTTCCCCCTATCCATCAGAAGAAGCAAGTGTTTGCCCAAGAACGAGATAGGGCTATAGCGGAAGAAGTCCGCAAATTCCAAAATGCAGGATTCATCAGTATACTATCCCGACTGGCTGGCCAATGTAGTGATGGTCAAGAAAGTCAACGGAAAGTGGAGAATATGTGTAGACTTCACGAACTTAAATAAGACGTGCCCCAAAGATAGCTACCCACTCCTGCGGATAGACGTCCTGGTAGACTCGACAGCAAGACACCAGTTGTTGAGCTTCATGGATGCGTTTTCTGGTTACAACCAGATCTAGCTGGATGGGGCTGATCAGGAGAAGACTTCGTTCGTCACCAGCCAAGGCCTCTTCTGCTACAAAGTGATGTCATTCGGTCTCAAGAATGCGGGCACAACGTATCAGAGGCTAATGAACAAAATGTTTGCACATTAGATTGGGAGGAATGTCCAAGTCTACGTAGATGACATGCTAGTGAAAATTCGACGGGAAGACGACCATTTGGACGACCTCAAGGAAACCTTCGATACCCTCTGCTCCTACAACATGAAGCTCAATCCAAACAAATGCGCATTTGGGGTGACGGCTAGAAAATCCTAGGGTTCATGGTGTCCCAGAGAGGTATTGAAGTCAACCCAGACAAGATTCGGGCCATAATGGAGATGACGCCACCAAGGAACATAAAAGAAATATAAAGCCTTAATGGCAAGGTAGCTGCACTGACCCAATTCGTGTCAAGGGCAACAGACAAATGCATACCTTTCTTTCGCATGTTGAAGAAGTCCTTCGAGTGGACGGCCGAATGTTAACAAGCATTCAAAGACCTAAAAAACATACCTTTCTTCCTTGTCGTTACTAAGTCCCTCAAAACCAGGGGAAGAACTATTTCTCCTGGTGAAGAGGGTGATGATCGACCAAGGAAGCGGGGTTGACGTCATGTACCCGGACCTATTCGAAGGGCTCGGATTGAAGACCCAGGATTTGGCGAAATATGACACGCCGCTGGTCTCATTTGACGGGAGAGTCGTAATTCCCGAGGGACAAATCTCTCTCCCGGTGGACATGGAAGGCAAGGGAGTTATAGTTACCTTCATAGTAGTCCGATCATTCTCGCCGTATACCGCAATCCTGGGGAGGCCGTGGATTCACGCCATGAAGGCTGTTCCGTCCACCCTCCACGTGAAAGTAAAATTTCCCACTGAGTATGGAGTTGCCGAGGTGAGGAAAAATCAACAAGTGGCGAGGCAGTGTCTTGTCGCCGCGGTCAGATGGAAAAGTGAACAGCTCGGACAAGCTGAACAGGCCGAGAAAGAAATTTCATAGCAATTACAGAAACCCCGAGGGGAAACGAGGGCGGACGTGGCCGAGGAGGTATTGAAGGTTGGAATTCTTCCAGATACTGACAGGTATTTCCAGATAGGTACAAGCTTGAATGACCAAGAAAGGGTAGAGATGTTGTTGTTCCTTTTGCAGAACGTAGATGTTTTCGCCTGGAACCCGTATGAAGTGCCCGGCGTAGATCCCGAGTTCATTGTCCACAAACTCAACGTGGACCCATCATTTCCCCCGAAGAAGCAGAAACCGAGAAGAGCATCAAAGGAACATGTCGACGCAGTAAACTTGGAGGTCCAGCGGCTGAAGGAGGCCGGAGTCATAAAAGAAATATTCCTCCCGAGATGGCTGGCGAACACCGTTGTAGTAAAGAAGAAGAACGGTAAGTGGAGAGTTTGTGTGGACTTCACAGACTTGAACAGGGCGTGTCCCAAGGACCCATTCCCAATGCCCAAGATTGACCAACTAGTAGACGCCACGTATGGGCACCCGAGGATGAGCTTCCTGGATGCTTTCCAGGGTTACCACCAGATTGCCTTGGCGCCCGAGGATCGAGAAAAGACAGCATTTATATCACCGAATGCAAACTATCACTACGAGGTCATGCCGTTTGGATTGAAGAACGCCGGGGTTACGTACCAGCGGATGATGACGAGAATGTTCCGAGAAAAAATTGGATGCACGGTTGAAGTATATATTGACGACATGGTGGTGAAAAGCAGAAAAGAGTCACAGCATACGGAAGACCTCCGAGGAGTATTCGAGATACTACGGCGGCATAAATTGCGCCTGAATGCCGAGAAGTGCACTTTCAGTGTGGGGGCTGGCAAGTTCCTGGGTTATCTGATCTCTACTCGTGGAATAGAGGCTAACCCCGACCAAATAGAGGCCGTGAACTGTCTCAAACCACCAAGCAATCCCAAGGAGGTGCAAGTGCTTACTGGAATGTTAGCCGCCCTAAACCGATTCATCTCCAAGTTCGCCGATCGCTGCCGGCCGTTTTATCAACTCCTGAAGAAGTGGAAGGGGTTTCGTTGGGACGAAGGATGTGATGAGGCTTTTCGAGAGCTGAAGGAATGCTTGGTAAAGGCGCCAAGGTTGACGGCCCCAGAGCCCGGGGAGGATTTGTTCATGTACCTCTCTGTCACCGACCATGCCGTAAGTGCTGTGTTACTAAGGGACCAAGGAGTACAGATGCCTGTGTATTACATAAGCAAAACCTTGGTAGATGCCGAGACAAGGTACCTGCCCCTATAGAAGTTAGTTTTAGCCCTGGTGCACGCCACTAGGAAGTTGCCACATTACTTCCAGGCTCATACGGTGTTCGTCCTCACCGAGTATCCATTACAGTCACTGTTAAAGAGATCAGACTTCACAGGCCGAATTGCCAAATGGGGGACTCGGTTGGGATCGTTTGACATAAGATACCGACCTAGAAGCTCGGCGAAGGGACAGGTTCTCGCTGATTTCATCATAGAATTCACACCCAAGAACGACGGCAAGGTAATCTGTAGTGCAGAAATTCGCCCGTGGAAGGTATTTGTGGACGGCGCTTCAAATGCTATGGGGGCCGGGGCCGGTATTGTCATAATCACCCTTGAGGGCATACGATTGGAACACTCCTTCAGATTGGGATTCAAAGCCTCAAACAATGAAGCCGAGTATGAGGCCCTATTGGCCGGTTTGAGGGCCGTATTGCATCTAGGCGCACAAGATGTTGAGATTTATTCGGACTCTCGGCTGGTTGTTTATCAAATCACAGGAGATTTCGAGGCTCGGGACTCTCGAATGAAAGCTTATCTAAGTGCGGCCAAGCAGATTATCGGTCAATTCGGAACGGTAAAGGTGTCCCAGGTAGCTCGGTCACAAAACAAACACGCCGATTCACTTGCCACGTTAGCCTCATCGGCTACCGAGGACACGCCACGGCTGGTCACAATAGAACTTATAAGGGAGCCAAGTATCAATGTGAAGAGTATTCCCGAACAAGCCAGAGTAGAGGTTGCGAAGGTAGCGGTGGCCAATCCGTGTTGGATGAACTCGATCATAGATTTCCTTGCCAAGAATAAAGTTCCGAAGGATGAAGATGAGGCCAATAAGATTCGTCGGGTGGCTCCCCGGTACTGGCTGTCTTCGGACCACAAATTGTACCGAAGGTCCTTTGCAGGCCCTTACCTTTTATGCTTACATCCTGAGAAAGTCAGCGAGCTTCTGACCGAGCTACATGAGGGAGTGTGTGGCGGCCATGTAGGTGGACAATCTTTGGCACACAGAGCAATGACCCAGGGGTTTTGGTGGCTACAAATGCAGATTGATGCCGCCGAATATGTTCGGAGCTGCGAACAGTGTCAAAAGCACGCCCCTTTGATCCATCAGCCTGCAGGTCGTCTAAATCCCGTCAGCAGCCCGTGGCCGTTCGCGCAATGGGGGCTTGACATCCTCGGACCATTCCCGCGAGCAACAGGAAACCGCCGGTTTATATTGGTGGCTGTAGATTACTTCACAAAATGGGCGAAAGCCGAGGCCTTGGCAAATATCCGGGATACTGACGTGAAAAAGTTTGTATGGAAAAACATAGTCACAAGGTTTGGAGTGCCAAATTCGCTAGTAACAGACAATGGGCTACAGTTCGATAGCAAAGCTTTTCGGACCTTTTGCAGCGAACTCGGCATCAGGAACAAGTATTCAACCCCGGCTTACCCACAGAGCAACGGCCAAGCTGAGGCAGTGAACAAGACTATTTTGAACGGGCTCAAGAGGAGGTTGGACGGGGCGAAAGGAAGATGGGCAGAAGAGCTACCCAATGTATTATGGGCTTACCGTACGACCCCCAAAAGATCCACGGGCGAGACCCCGTTCTCTTTAACGTACGGAGCGGAGGCTGTGATACCAACCGAGGTGAGCTTATGCGGTGCACGGGTCGCGGGGTTTGACCCCGTCCAGAACGCTGACCTGATGATGGAGCGTTTGGACTGGCTAGAAGAATGCAGGGAGGCCGCGACCATACGGCTCGCCGAGTATCAGCAGAAACTAGCCCAAAGATACAACCGAAATGTAAAGGGGAGGGAATTCAGTGCCGGAGAACTGGTGCTAAGAAAAGTCGTGGGAAACATGAGAGACATAGCTGCAGGGAAGCTTGCTCAAACCTGGGAGGGACCGTACAGAGTTACTGCCATCGCCGGTACGGGGCCTACTACTTGGAAGACCTTGACGAGAGGCCACTCCCCCGGCCGTGGAACGCCAACAACTTAAAGAAATTCTACGCATGACCATCCGTGTAAGCCAGAACTTGTATTTTGCTAAAATCAAGATTATGATGAAGTTATTTATATATGCTGTTTTTGGTTCCATAACTGCACATCAAGAGAATTGCAAATAAAATCTCTAAGGACAGAAACCTGGCCCTCGGCTCGATTAAAATCGCCGAGCAGGTGGAAACCTTGTAACTAAAATCTCAAAGGACAGAAACCTGGCCCTCGGCTCGATTAAAATCGCCGAGCAGGTGGAAACCTTGTAACTAAAATCTCAAAGGACAGAAACCTGACCCTCGGCTCGATTAAAATCGCCGAGCAGGTGGAAACCTTGTAACTAAAATCTCAAAGGACAGAAACCTGGCCCTCGGCTCGATTAAAATCGCCGAGCAGGTGGAAACCTTATAACTAGAAACACAAAGGACAGAAACCTGGCTCTCGGTTAAGCTGAATTCACCGAGCGGGTGGAAGCCTTATCGTCACCAAGGATTAAAAAGGTAAAAGACAAAAACATCACCCTCGATAGAATTGAAATCACCGAACATACGGGAACCCTAACCCTTTACAAACGCTAAATTCGTTGGCACTCTCGGATTCTCCAAAGCACCACGCAATAGGTTTTTGGGTATCATTCCATTAAAGGGCCAAAACACTGGCATGATCCAAGCAAAACATACAAACAGATAGAGATTCATTCAACAGATTAAAAACGAAAGTTAGAAAAGGAAAGCGGTTTACCAATCAAACAAGTAAAAGTAATTGTTCGTTCACCACATCCCGGTGACATAGGCAAATAAACCATTAAATTGAAAGTGCGATAAAAATAAGTAAAAGCATAAATAAAGTAAGAGGACTGCAGAAAATCAGCTGGAGGGTCGGGCCGGGTCCGTCACTTCTGGCTGGTCGGTCAGGGGGAAATGAGAGTCTTCGCCGAGAAGGTCCTGTACAGTCGGGATGCTGGTGGCTTCCATGTCCTCCTGCTCGGCATGAGCATCAATTTGTTCAACCAGCTCCCTCATGCTTGCCGTTTCCTCCTCATCAACAGCAGTCGGGGGATCCTGCACGGCAGTTACGGGGCTCGAAAAGGGAATTTGGCCGGGGTCTCTCAGGTGTGAATCCTCGGAAACCCCCAGTGCTTGGAGAGCGGCGAACCACCCGGCCTCAAAACCCAGGTTTCGAGCCTGGGCCACTACCGGCTCTGCAGATTTCTCGGCATCAGCAAAGCCTTCGTTGTACCACTTCTGCTCGCAGGCCGCCAAGGCTGTCCTAAGGTCGGCTAGTTCCTCGGCATTGGAAGTGTTGAGGCTGATAGCTTCAGCTAGCTTGACCTTCGTTTCATTCTGTTTAGTCAGGAGCTTCGCACACCTCTTTTCCGCCAATGCCCTGTTTTTCTCCGCGGCAGCAGCCTTTTTCTCGACAGACTCAGCTGCCTTTAGCTTTTCCTTTGCCGTTTTGGCCGCTGACTCCTGCGCCCCCTTTTCGCGCTCGACTTCCTCAGCAAGATCCCGTGCCCGACCAGCCACTATGTGAGCCAGTTGGGCAGCCTAGCAAGCACAAAAGTTAATAAGGAAGTAGAAGTGAATGTATGGAAAAAAATAAATAAACTAAAGAATTACCGCAATAGCGTGCCACTCTAATCGGCGCCCCACAGACTCCTCAGATCCCTCCTCAAAGGCGTGCACGTCCTCGGGAAGAAGAAGACCTTCGGCCAGAGTTTGGGCAATACGGCCACCCTCGCCTTTCTCCCACATTCGTACACAGGCGGTTGAAGGTAACGGCTTGCCGTCCAATAAGAACTTGGGCTTCCACGCAGGAGCCACTTGGGAGGAGGACGCAACCCCCGTACCAACCTGGGTCTGGGGCTCACGGATAACGATCCCCCCTGTTGGCTGGGGAGGAGTCTGGACAACGGCATCTCCCGGGCCCGTGGAAGGTTGATCGGTTACCTTTTGTTTCTTACGAGCCCGTCCAGCCTGAGAAGAGGGTGGAGGCTGAGGCCCTTGGCCCCGGCCCTGAGAAGGTGGGGGCTGGTTGGGCTGCCGTGCACCGAGCACGAAGCGGTCAAGGGTCATGACCTTCCTTGACACCATCCTTCCGCCGGGTTGGATAGCTTCAGCCGACAAGGCAGCTGCTTCAATCACTGGTTGCTGAGGCTCGGTCGGGGGATTCTCGGGCTGCGGCTGCTCTTGAACAGGGCCCTCTTGTTGGATAGCTTCGTGGGCTAACTCTCTAAGGCGCCGAGACACCCGTTCCGCGGACTCGTCTCGCAAAGGGGCTTGCTCGTCCGAGCAGGTGAAGCGCCGTCCAAACTCCCTCGCCTCCCCAGTTGTAATTTTCGACGGCAAGAAGTTTGCGTACCGGACGTCTATGTATGACAGCAGGGGACTGTCAACTAGAAGCGCCTGCTTAAAGTTCTGCCAGGTGGAGTAAACTGGCTCTACTTCGAGGATCAGGTGCGAAGCCCGGAGTTGTCCGTCCCAATGCACGTATATCTCGGAACGAAGGATGAAGTTCAAATCCTTGGCATGGACGGTTCTGATGTTCGGAACAAACACTTTGCCGTCTGCAAAAGAACAAGTGTCATATCAGTATCTAATTATAAAGATTTACCTCAATAAAAAGAAAAGGAAAAGTGGAGGAAAACAATTAGATCAAGGGATTGGTACAAACCCACTTCACGCCGTGAAAGGGGGCAAGGGACGTCCCCGGCAAACCAATTGCCGCGCACCCGAACGAATTCCCCTGCGGAGTTCCTGTTCGAATCAGGCAGGCATGATATTAGCCGTACCCGATTATCTCTTGTCTTTAGGTAATAGTTGGTAGCCTTGTTCCCACAGAGGCTATACATATGGTTAATGTCATGGCGATTTAACTGTAAATCAAAGGTATGGTTCAACTTACTGACGCAGCTAACTACCCGGTAAAAGTTGGGGGGAAGCTGGTCGAGACATAGCCCCTAGTACCTAAGTGTATCGGTCAAAAGGGGATCCACGGGGAACCTAACCCCACCTTCTAAAATTGCCATCAGAGGAAAAAAGGCTGTACCAAATCCTCGGTGGAGAGCAATATCACTCTCGTGGCAGTAAGCCACATCCACGTCATCGGGAATGCTAAATGTGCTCCTAAAGGTGGCCAAGGCAGCCGGGGACTCTAGAAGATAAGAGTAACCCATCTATAACACCTAATGCTATGAAAGGGAACTTGAAGAAATAAGCTGAAGGAATAGAAAGGGGAAGAAAAACTTACTTTGGGTTCTAAGGAGGAAGGGAACACTGGGTAGGTGAGTAAGCGCACAGAGAGTTGGTCGGCAGAGAGTAAGCGCGAAATATCAGAGGCAGAGGAAAAATGAGAGAATGTTCTGAGGGGAGCTATTTATAGGACCAGAAAAGGGGGCAAAGAGACGTTTTATCAAGCAATAAATGGGCACGATTTACGAACGGCCCTGCGAATACCAAACGTAACCGATACGCGCGCCGCTTCGGTTCACGAAGCGTCAGGCAATAATGACAACTGTAACTGGCGCCACGAAACGGCACGCCTTTTGAGATGAGTACTAATGAGAAACCGTAACCACGACTCCCAGGCCATAAAAATCTCCGAGGTCAGAAGGCTCGGCCAGCTCCTTGATTCTTCCCGGCAACCAGGTATGAATCAAGGGGGGGCTAATGTACGGCACCGAGATCCCAGGACCCATATAGGCCCTTGGGCCGAGGCCCAACGGGAACAGTCCCATTGCCCCAAGCCCTTCTGGGAACTGCCTTAGCGTAAAAACTAGTTTTGGGCCTTGAATTCTGATAAGTGCTCGGCATAAGCTTTCCCGAACAAGCGTGTGGACCGTGCTCAGGAAAATCATGATATGCTCGGTAAACTACATTACCGAGCACTATCGACTAAACTGGAACCAAGTTCCAAGGCCATAATTGTTGCACCCTACTCTCACCTAAATACCCACTTAAATCAGATAATATTGGACCTCCAATTGCACTAACAATGGCAGTAATTATGATCTCCCCACTAACTTGAAGCTATAAATAGAAGGAGTTGGGAAAGAAGAGAGAGTTCAGAAAAATAGAGGGAAAATAGTCAAGGGAGAAGAGGAAACTGAGTGTTGCTTTGAGTCTCTCTGCCGAGAACGACCCAGAGTAGGAAATCCTCAAGCCCACTACAAATAAATTGTGAGCCCAAGTGAGTAAAGGCCCAACAGTCTCATCCTTGGTTCCCACAGATCCTTTCTTAAAATCATCAAGACTCGACTCGAGGGGGCAAAGGGTATATGGTTAGAAGAGTTGCCAAGCGTACTATGGGCATACAAGATGACGGCTAAAACACCTACAGGAGAGACGCCGTTTCGACTAGCATACGGGAGCGAAGCCGTTATCCCAGCTGAGGTTGGACTTACAAGCTACAGAGTGGAGAACTATGATGAGAGTAGAAACAACGAAGTCATACGCCTACAGCTTGACCTAGTAGACAAAGTCAGAGCAACAGCTGAACAAAGGTTAGCACGATACCAGAACCTCATGACCAAGCACTACAACACCAGAGTCAAACACAGAGATTTCTAAGTTGGAGACCTCGTCCTGAGGAAGGTGATGGATGCCACAAGAGATCCTTCCGAGGGAAAGCTAGGACCTAATTGGGAAGGACCCTACAAAATCACTTCGTGGCAAAGGAAAGGCACCTATCATCTGGAAACACTCAACGGGCAGAAGTTGCATCATCTGTGGAATACCAAGCACTTAAAGAAATACTACCAGTAGACGATAGCATGCCGACCGCTCCTCATTTCCAGTTTATTTCATTCTAGTTGTTTTTATTATCTACAGTACTTTTTAGCCCAAAGGGAAGCTTTTTATTTTCTTTTCAAGAACAATTTTGCTTATGCAAGTGTTTATCATAATAAGAGGAGTTATTCAGAAATATCATGCGCATATATACATTTCTACAAAACCACGCCTATGACCAAAACCTTAGGTGAACGGATGCACCATAAGGACACATTAAAATTTATACAAAGTCCATGAATGGACGGGTGCATCCAACGGATGCCCTATAGCTTTTTTAAGTCCATTGGTGGATGGATACATCCCAAGGAATGCCTTAAAATTTATACAAGTCCATGAATGGATAGGTGCACCCAACGGATGCCTTGCAATTTATTAAGTCCATTAGTGGACAAATACATCCCAAGGGATGCCTTAAAATTTCTACAAATGCTTAAGCGGATGGATGATCCTAAAGGATACCCTGAAATTTATACCAAGTCCTTAAATGGACGGGTGCATCCAAGGGATGCCCCGCAATTTATTAAGTCCATTAAGTGGACGGACGCATCCCAAGGGATGCCTTGAAATTTACTAAGTCCTTAAGTAGATGAGGGCATCCCAAGGGATGCCTGCAAATTTTTTAACTTGTATAATAGACGGGTACGACTTATATTCAACAATTTATTAAGACCAAAGATTGCTAAGTTTATGGGCGGATAAAAATTAAGCCACGTGCGACGAATCCTAGAAGGGAATGACGGGGTGTTTGATCCCCCCTAGAGAAAAAAAAAATTGTTGAAATATTATGGCAAAGGATGTTTAGACATACAAGTAACAAATGCAAGCAGCAGACATAAAAAGATAATAAATAAAAAGCCCATGGGCAAATGTTTACATTCAAAACCCAAAAATATGGGCGACGGTAATAATACCTTAAATATTGTTCTCCCAAGGATTTTTACAATTAAAAAAGGGAAAAAGAATAAAAAGTTAACAACGCCAATTCAAAAATTCATGGCTAATTGACATGGGTCTTCTCATCCTTCTCTTCATCAACCGTCTTGGTCTCTTCAAGAGGACGGGTCTCATCCTCAACGGATTTGACCTGGTCATTTTGAAGAGTGACCCCTCCGTCACCTTGAGCGTCGAAAATAGGGTCATCCCCAAACAACTCGTCAGTGCCTTCGGTGTCGACGGGTCGGGCTGGGGTTTGGGCTGTGGCGTCAATTGAAATCTGGGACAAGTCCAGATCTGGGAAGGAGGCCTTGACCTGACGGAGGTAGTCGTTGAAACTGTTGGCAAAACAACCGCCTAGCTTGTATAGGAAGGCGTCGGAGTCACGAAATTCCTTTACCACGTCCTCCTTGGCGTGACGAACTTGCTTCTTTAGCGAAAAGATCTCCCCCTCCTTGTCCTTAAGCACGTTTTTCAGCACCTTAGTTTTCTCCTCTGACTCCTCTAAAGCTTTCTTCGTCAGGTCAAGTTTCCTGATCTAAACCTCCTTCCAGGCCTCAAGCTCATGAAGCCCCGCCTCTACAGTCTCAGCCCTCTCTTTGAGACGATCCACCAGTTGCTCTCGGGCCATGCAACTGTCCATTAGGCCCTTCATCATAAGCACCCCCTATAAAAATCAATACATCATTAGAAACAAAGGTAACAAAGTGACGGGAAAGAAAGAAGGACGGATACACACCTATGCCAGACTGAAGAGGCTCATCTCCCCCATGGCCTCGGTTGCATGGTTGCCCAAGTCCTCGTAACCATCAGCATTGATGATGGACGAGAGCTGCCCAATGGCATACTGTGAATCCTCGCAGAGGAGGATGGGGCGCTTCTCAGAGACAGGACCATGGCTCATCATTAAACCCTTCCCTTTCCCAGACGGGGCGGAGGAGGCAGTTAGGTGGTCGGAGGCGTCTCCCCGACGATTAAAACGGTCACCACCTTTAGCTTCTTGAGGGGATGGTCAACCTTGTCCGTCATTTTTCTTTTTAGGAACGGGTTCAATGGGCCCTTTCTCTTAGAGGGCACACCCTCTTCCTGCTGTTTCTTCGCCCGCGTGGCGGCTTGCTGACGAATGAAAGCCCTCTTCTTGCCGTCTTCCATTTCTGCACCAAAGGAGACATAGAGAAAGGGTTATGCAGAAATTACTAAATAAACTAAAAGGTTAAAAGAATAGGCGACGGACTCAAGTTTGCGCGCTTGTTTATCGTAGCGACAAACAGCGGCTGTAGGCTCACGACCCTCACAGTACCAATGAAGGGTGTCCAAAGTGACAAGATTTTGCCATGTCCTCTCCTCCAACAAAATTTTGAAGATCTTCTCCAAAAAGCTCCACTGCTCAAGATTAACCTCTGGACAGTCCTGAGCTACAATAAGGGACGGTTAGGCTAACAAATAAAACAAACGGACAAAATAAATAAACGAGCAAGATTAAAATAGACGAACACATACCAGACGGAAGCATTATACCCCAAGTTTTATCAATGGGCATGTTCTCCCGTTCATCAGGGTGACACATCCAGTTGTCCCCCTGAATAAAGAAGTACCAGTTCTTCTAGTTTCTGTTAGAATCAGGAGTCTCATACACTAACCTAAGCGACAACTTTCTCAGTAAGAAACTGTATATACCCCTAGATTTGACAATTTTGGAAGGACGGTAACAATGGAAGAATTCCTCCACGGTTAGCTGACGTTCCCCATTAGTTAGAACCCCATACAGTACTTTCGCACCAAGGAAGATACTCCAAGCGTTTGGAGTAATCTGGGTGACAGCTAGACCCAAGTATTGAAGTAGGCGACGGTGAAGAGCACTCAAAGGTAGTCTAAGTCCTGCCTTGAACATTTGCTCATACACCCCGACATCTTCAACACCCCGGTAGTAGCTCTTTTCAAACTTGAAGGGTAGACGAATAGGGATGCCGACGGAAATTTGATATCTCTCCCGAAGGGTGTCGAAGTGTGATCTCTTAATAGTTGAGTTGAAATCATTGACCGTCCACATAAGGGGCAGAACAAACTTTCTAAGACCGTCAGGGCCAACGACAAATCTAATAGGGGATTCGGCATTCTCAATGCTCTCCTCACCGTATGAATCCCCACTTGTACTCTTTGACCTGTCCATGTCCGAATCCTTCTCTTCCTCCTCGAAAGGTGAGTTGGCAGACAGGAGCCTTTCTGGATAAGAGGCACCAAGGTCGTTTTGACCTGACGGGTACACCTCATCGTAGCCCACTCCTTCGCGGACACATGATTGTTCACTCGACGCTTCACTAGACATTATTACACCTACAAGTGAAGGGTAAACTCCTAAGACTCTACAGGTCTATATACGTGACGGACATATAACACTTAAAAGAGAGAAAATAAAACATATGAGTACAAGACGGAGAACACTTACAGGTGTGCGATGCAGAAAAGAGACGGAAGCAATATTGTGAACAGACGCGCTGAGGTGACGGAGTACTCAATTCTTGTAGATGACGGTGGTGCTCTGACAATAGGAAATAGTTGCAAAGAGTAGAAATGAAGGGGAAAGGCGACATATATATAGAGGAAACAGCGCAGAAGACGAAGCGACACTTTGATTAGAGTAACCAGCCACTAAAATTTCACCACGTGTCCCATAGCATTTATGACTTGCAACCACCTTGTAAATCAATGCACGATTCCCAAGAACTAGCTGAGGCCGTCACCCCACGTGTCCGTCTGGCGTATCAAGCGACGGGCACATAGAGTGGGGGGCAGCTGATAGGGGTAAATTCCAAGGTAGACAGATTGAATTAGCGGAGTCAGACTTTAGAGACACTATAGTTGGTCTAACAAAGCTAGTTGACGAATTCGTGACCCGGACGGAAAGGTAAGGGGACGGACAGACGCTTTTGAGTGAACAGATAGAAAGGAACGGTCCGTTGAAGCCACGTGTCACCCTTATGGCATCTACATGGCACCCACGTGGCATGGGTAGTCTCCGAGGATTTTGGTATGGAAATGTCTTGCACTCCACGCCCTACCATGATTATAGGAATCCCTGTAAGGAAATCATCTTGATGAAGATCTCCCCTACAAGGAAATACCCTCTCCACCAAGAAATTAAGGTCGGCTCTACACTACTATAAAAACCCCAAAACTCTCACAAATCAAGGTACGCGTAATTTTCCCAACTCTGGCACTCTAGAGTTGTAGAAATTCTCTCTAACTTAACCTTCGGAGGGTATTTGGCCAATACCACACCGGTACTCTCTACAAGGTCTTCTTTGTCTCTGTTTCGTAGGTTTTGTCTAGAGCACGTGGAGACTGTGTAGCTCACTAACGATTTTTGGCATCATCATGTGGCATAAAAATAATAATTCATTTTAAATCTAATTAAATTTTCTTTGAGTTTTAGCTTTCAATATATATATATATATATATATATATATATATATATATATATATATATATATATATATCTTTATGTCTGTCACTACTTTCACAAGTGAAAGGGTCTCGTCTTTGATATGGAATTTTACTTTTAGTGCCACACACATTTGTACTTTTTTATGTAATTTTCTTTAGGGTTTTACTAATATATGTCTTTAGAGCATACACTAGTAAACCATTTTATAGAATTTTTTATTATTATAGAAAAATGAAAAAGGGTTTAGCTTTTTTGACAACTTTTTTGATTTCCAATAAAAGTTTCTTAAAGTGGATGGTTAATGTGTGCCCTTGGAGCTTACATTAACTAGACCTCTTTTCTTTTTTATTTGAGCGAATGCATTTGCAACTTGTAATTAGTTGGGTTGTTCGGTTGGATTTCACAAGTTGACGGAAATTTTTTAAACTAATCTATCATTGATGGTTGAAAATATTTCAAATCTTTGTCAACTCATCAAACTATAAAAATGGTGGATCGATTAAAAATTTTGGCAATTTTAACCTATTAGATTGGGTGGGTTAGACAGTTTAGTTTTAGTCATGTGTTATGCTTATCATAGTTAGTAAAATACGGTATGCGTATATTACAATAGGCACACATATGTGTATCATTTAATATCTTTCAAGAAAAGTACGTTTTAAAATTTTGGCAAAAAAATACAAAAATAGAGAAAGAATGGTAAGTAAATATTACGAGTACAGTTTGTTTATATTTTAAAAGTTTGGATAAAAAAATGGAAACATTTGTATACTTTTTTTGGAGATAAATACAATAAGGAGGGATGTAAATATAATAATAGTTCTTCTATGACCATACACTTTGTCATAACTTGATGAGATGTGTGATTGTGATTCATGAATCATCAATTTCATATAGACCTATCACTTTTTTTTTTCCATCTTTCACTAACTCACATGTTAGAGTTATAACAAAAATTATAGCAAAAAAGTTGTATTCATAGATTATTTTTATTAATATATAGTATTTGTTAACATTAGATAAAAGACATTAAGAAAAAATAATAATAAAAAGAAAAGTAAAAGAGAGGAAAATATATTACATTTTTATGATGAATAGGAAAATATATTACATTGAGTAGAAGACAAATAGTTATTATTATTATTATTATTATTTTATTAACGTGTACCCTTAGAGCATACATTAGTAATCATTTTAATAAACTTTTTATGAAAAAATGAAAAAGTGATTAACTGTTTTGACAGTTTTTTCAATTCCCCATAAAAAGTTTTCCACAATGAATGATTGATTAACTGGACCATTTATTTATGGGTCATGCTAACAAGTGTCCTTAAAACAGGTAATTATTGAGTGCTCCCGGAATACCATAAATGTGTACTTCCTCCTCTCACATAACTATGAGTCCTACTAATTAAATTTATAATGGGACCCACAATTCATGTGAGAGGGAGGAATATGCATTTATGGTACTCTCGGAATATTCAGTAATTTTCCCCTTAAGGCAATGGTTAATAATTCATTTTAGGAAAGTTTTGACACCACTTTTATGTGAAATAGAAAAAAAAAAAATCAAAACATTAATTGCTTTTTTTTTTCCTTTTCCCATAAATTTTTTTTAAAATTGACTATTAACCATTATTTTAAGGGCATCTGTTAGCATTTTTATTTATTTATTTATTTATAAATTTGGGGAAAGACAAATAGTTTGATGTCAACGAGACAGTAGGCTTAGGCACAATAAAAATTGACTATATTAGGAGTCGGTTAGGAGGTAAAAGTAAAACCGCTCATAGTGGGAGAGTAGGTAATGTAGATGTCGATACACTTTTGTTTTTTAATTTGTCGGCATCACTAGCATGTGGAATTGGAATGGTCTCTCTAGATTAGCACAAACAAAAGACAAAACATAGTGTCTGATGAAGGTGCATCTTCTAAAATTTCTATATTGACTGCCGTGTTACCGTGTTTGACCCAAACACGATTGGGTTAAATTTCTGTAGTGTCTGATGAAGGAAAAGGAATCTCACCAAGCAATGAGGCAGGTTAATGACATTTGACAGGCACATATTAAATTAGTACATACTTATTAGATTACTCCATGAGAGATAAATTATTAAATACTCCATGATTATTAACTAGCATATATCGTATGAGAGGGAAATTATTAAATACTTCACGAGCATTAAATATTAACAACTTGCACGTCTTTTATTGTAGGTCTTTGTCTTTTATTGTTAGTCTAACACTATTGACAAATAGTGTTAGACAAATGTTCCTTTGTTGTCTAGCGTTATTGTCAAATTTTCTGGCCCTTTTTCAAGGGTTTGGCAAATATTCATTTGTTGGAAAAATATTTAATTAGTACATACCCCATGAGAGAGAAATTATTAAATACTTCACGATTATTAAGGGTACGCTCTTGTAATGGAATAGTTATTCATGTATAATAGCAATTCGGTCATTTGATTGCATCTTTATTACATGGATTAGTTATTACATTGGAATAATTATTCTTTAAATTGAAGAATAACTATTCCTCTTTAAAATGGATGTAATAGTTATTCCTTAATCCTTAGTGCATATAATAGGTTAAAATTAATATATTTCCAAAAATATAAAGTTTCCTTATACATCATCATTTACAAGCTTTCCATATGTAGCAACCAAACTTATGAATGGTAATAATTATTCCATTACAATGTTTTCTATTCCCAATAATAAAGATTACTATTCTTAATATAATCTACATTCAGTGTACCAAACATACTCTAAGTATTGTCATCTCAAACGTTTTTTAACTTCATTGTTTAGTACCATTGGCAAATATTCATTTGTTGGAAAAATATTGTCAACTCACACGTCTTTTATCTTTGTTGGAAAATATTGCAAGGGCTTAATTGTTTAGTACTATTGGCAAATACATCTTTTATCTAGATCCAAGGGCTTGTCTAGCACAATTGGCAAATATTCCCTTGTTGGGCTTGCTTGGTGTACTTGGGGAGCTTCCTTAAATAATTTGTATATATCTAAAAGTTAAGATGTAGAATTTAATATTGCTGTGCTCTTGTTGAGTCACCTCATTAGTCACATCATACTTTTTTTTTAAAAATTTCCTTTATGATTTTTCTATTTTATTTTATATAGAAATAATTAAATATAGTTAATGGACAAACCTGTTAATGCACTCCATTACTATTCAACATGTTACTATTCATTTGTTTTAAATGCAAATATTTGACTATTCAGCTACCCAAATTGATTTCAACTTTTCATTTTCTTCTTTCTAATTTCAAGTAATTGTTGAAATTGAATAATTCATCATCATTTAGTGGATATATGCATATGTTTACCAAATTGATTTCAACTTTTCATTTTCTTCTTTGTAATTTCAAGTAATTGAATATTTAAAATTTTCATCTTCCTATTCTAAAGAAAAAAAAAAACTCTTCTTCTCTTCCTCCAACCTTTCTCCTCCATCTTTTGCCTCTTTATCTCCCTACTACTCTTTACTTTACTGTTATACTTTCTTCATCATTTCCTCCTTTTTATATTTTAACTCTTCTTCTTTCCATCTTTTTTTATATAAATTTAATATCATTTATTTGATTCAATCCATATTTTTTTCCACACAAAAACTGTGAGTACTCTCTCTCTCTCTCTCTCTCTCTCTCTCTCTCTCTCTCTCTCTCTCTCTCTCTCTCTCTCTCTCTCTCTCTCTCTCTCTCTCTCTTACTTGATTTTTGTTCTTTCTAATTTAGGTTGATGGTTTTTTTATTTAATTTTTCTGTGTTGTATTTTTAAAATTTCCTATCACAAATCACTCTTATAGCTTTGGTTGAATTTTGGTTTGGGTTAATATTTAGTTTTTTTTTTTAAATAGAAATTTGAGTTTATATCAAAACAAAATATACATGGCTACGAATTTGAATGTGCCTACCAATTAACCTCCACTAAACAGAGATGTATTCACAATGTTTTTAGTTTCATATTCTTCATTGGTAATGTGAATTTGAGAAAGAGAAAAGGTTAGGCAAAGGATCTATGGTATTTCATAATCCCCTATATCTTGAAGAAAGTGAAGGGACTTATTAGTCTTCCTTCTACTGAATCTTTGTATAGAAAGCCTTTTGCTATAAATTCCTTGAGTTTTTGTTATTTTGTAATCGCTCTATAGTCTATACTTTGACAAAAAGTGAATACGGTTTTTTTTATTTGTAGAGTATCAAAAAAGTAAAAAAATATTCAGGATAGTAATTTTGTATTGTTGTATCTTATGTGTTTGGTAAAATTTCTTTTAAAAATCTTATATGTTTTTCTCAAATCAATTTTTTATTTTTATTTTGGTCATTTTATTATAAATAATTAGCATCTGCACCATCAAATTTTTAGTTAATCTGAACTTTCTTGGTAAGTTTTTACTTTGCTTAGTTGATCATCTTTACAAAAAATGCCAAAAACAGAATAAGATAAAATATAATTTACCTTATAGCATCATTATGCTATTAATGTTTTTATGTATAGATACTTAAGGAACTTTTTCTTTTTGCATTTTATTTTATTTTATATTTCCTTTTTATAATATATGATTTATTGATAATGATCTATTGCATAGTTATCTTTATTTACTTTTTCACTTAGTTTCAATTGTGAGGAAGAAAGAGACGTGGATCTATGTTTTTGAGAAAAATATATCTATAAGAGTTAAATTGCATACATCTGTATTGTAATAAATAAAGTATACACAGTTACAACTTTTTTTAGAGGAACTACACAGTTACAACTTGGTCTAATAGTTCTCACATTATCAATTTTTTTTTTTTAAAAAAAATAAAATTATTGTATTGTGTTTTCATACATATCTCACTATATATAATACCTGACTACAAAATATATTTTGTTACACTACAAAAATTTTCTAATTTAAAACATAATTTCAAATAACACATATTGAATTTTTAATAATATACAATCTACTATATTAATTCAATAATTATCCAATAAAAAATAATCATATCATATCTTCTCACATATCGCGCGGGTCTGCGATTAGTTAATATAATATATAGAGACATTTTAGTCCAAAATGCCTAAAGCCCAATGAGTATATGATCAATTATGTTATATTAATCATTATTTATTCTTATCATTATTCAATGTGAGATGTCACTCGCACATGTAACCCAACATCATTTACCAAAACTGTATAAAATATTCATAAAAAAGAGTACATAAACATCTATTTTTTTATTTATGATCAAGTGCTCAATTTTATTGACAAACTCAACAATAATATTCTACATTGAGACTAGAAATCACCCCTTGTCACATTTTGAAAAGTTCTTCACATTATTGTCCATGTGAACACATTCCCTTTCTCGTTGGAGGTTCCAATTTCCAATTAGTTTATGTATTCAACTAAACCTCAAAACTCTATAACCGATTTCTAAGCAAAACTTATGATCCGTTTGGATTTAGGGGAGGAGGGGGAGTAGAGTAGAGTAAATTTAGCTTAAAATTAACCAATTTTTAGCCAATTTTACTCTACTTTCCTCTATTCCCCCTCAATCCAAACAGGCCCTTAGAGCCAGGTTATATTCTAATTGGTAGTTGATATATCTAGATGACCACATTTGCATTCAGCCAAAAATTAAAAAAAAAAAAAAAAAAAGGACCACATTTGCCAAATTATATACATTAACCTAACATGGACGGTTGTGATTGCGACTTAGCACTTAAAATAAATGGTTTAAGGGTAAAAAAATTTTGTGCTCACACTTCACATAATTTAGTAATTTACAACTAATTGGTGTAGGACTTTGAATTTGACTAGTGGTTGGTTCGAGGTTGCTACATCCTACATACGACAAAATGTCTTCATTATTTTATACTAACCAATTGATGTTGGCAATGGTTTGGATTATATTTTAAGGTTGATGTTTGTGAATTAGCACTTAAAATAAATGGTTTAAGGGTGAAAAACTTTTGTGTTCACACTGCACATAATTTTGAAAATTTACAACTAATTGGTGTAGGACTTGAATTTGACTAGTGATTGGTTTGAGGTTGCTACATACGACAAAAAGTCTATTCTCTAAAAAATAATTAACCAATCAACCAGCTTGAACATTGAGAATTTGGAGAAGAATAAACATCGAGACTTGATGTTAAATTGAAGGTCTTCACTATTTTATACTAACCATTTGATGTTTGCAATGGTTCCGATTAGATTTTATGGTTGATGATTGCGAATTAGCACTTAAAATAAATGGTTTAGGGTCAAAAACTATTGCATTCACACTTCACACAATTTAGTTGTGGGAGAACAAAGTTCGGCCCATACCAAACTTGGGCCAAGGACCACCAGCCATAGGTTCGTCCCACAATCAAGAGGCTTGAGTTGAATTACTCAAGTCGTTGTATTCTCTACAGCATCCCAGCAAACCTCCTATGTCCCCCGAGAAAGAAAAGCAGTGCCTTGGGGGAGTCCATCAACCAAGCGTAAGATACGACGCTAGGTTCAAGTAATGAGAAAATTATGCTAGCGACAGAACAATAGGCCCTACCCTTGACATAAAATTAGACACGTTGGAACATTATTCTAAACTCAAGAGGCCACCGAGGGTCCTAGTCATCGTGGGTGGAGGGACCCACATGCCAACAAGATATCCTCTCATCATTTTGGGTCCACTAATGAAAGGGTATAAAAATGGAAGGAGAGGCCAGACCATGGGGTTGGAACATCTTTGGGGAAAGAGAAACACGAGAGAAAAAGAGGAAAACACTAGTTGGTATTTAGGGAAGGTGATACAACTTGGAACATCTAAGGAGCACCTTAGCTGTTTGAGATCCTCCTTAAGCAGTGATTTTTAGCAAAAATCCACATCATAACTACTTTCATCCACCACCCACAGGTAAACTTCTCTTAGGACCTCCCATTGTGAGCTATACCCAAAACAGTATACAAATTAATTAAGGGTCCAAGCCCAACAAATGCAAAGTTGTTGTGAACCGCACCACCACTTTAGTAATTTACAACTAACCAATAAGTTGCCCATGAGATGCACAGATAATTTTGTGATATTTTATATAAGACAGTTTTCGATAATGTTGTACATATATTATAAATAAATAATTAACTAAATTAGAGTAATGAAACATATACATTTTAAAATATTAGAAATTAGTTTAGCAGCTTTACTGCATATTTGTATCCTTCTTAAGGTAAGATTTTTTTTTTTTTTTTTAATCGTGAAATAGAAAATAAATGCTAACTCTTTGACCGTCTTCCACTCATCGAGAGTGCAACATTAAGATATGGTGTGGGCAACTGTATATACATATGTTTTATAGATAATTTAAAATTAAATCATGGTAGAATGCGGTTTTACATTGCGTACCAAATATTTTCTCCACTTAAATACTCAAAACAAAAACTATCCAACCAAATTATCTAAACTTAAATCATATTTGAGCTCCTAATTTAAAAAGAAAAAATATTACCCGTAGGGGTTTTGGCATCTTGATGGTGGTGGGAGGCTAGTATAATAGAGGTGGTGACCCCTCGAATTCCTCTTTCTCTATCTTTCAAATGTTTTGTTAGTCTTAGGTCTTTTATATTGATAATATTTTTTATATTGGCAATATATAGTAAAATAATGTGTTTTATTTAATAATCCACAACATTTTTGTGTCTCTCTATCTCTCTCGAGGGCCTTATTTGGTTAGTTATTACTATTATTTATTTTATTTATTTGCTTTTTTTAAAATACTAAAACAATGGGTATGCTAAAAGATATGATGAATAGAGAAATGTGTGGTATAAGTTTAGTCAATTAATGAGATAATAGTAAAATAAATTAATGTGAACTTTTGGGTAACAATAAAAAAAAATTAATGAAAGAGGTAAAAAAAATGCTAAATGTAAAATTAGAGCGCGTCACTTGACAGGGTCTCATGCACTCTCGCATGAGTTCTCTACTTTTATATATATATATATATATATATATATATATATATATATATATATATATATATATTGATTGATTGGTGTAGGACTTTGAACTTGACTAGTGATTAGTTCGAGGTTGCTACATCCTACATATGGCAAAATACCAATCAACCAGCTTAAACTTTATTATATATAAAACAGCTTAATCATTGTGACTTGATGTTAAATTAAAGGTCTTCACTATTTTATACTAATTAATTGACGTTTGCAATGGTTCGGATTATGTTTTAAGATTAATGAATCATAATCAAATCATAATGACCATTAAGAAATTATAATAAATCTCAATTTTGCTCATATACGTAATCGTCTAATACTTTAATTATAAACTTCTTTTTCAGTGCAATTGGAACTTATCTTATGGGCAGGGATGGTGAGTAAAGTAGTCAACGGCTCACTGTTTTGCAAAAGATCATCTGCTATCAATATTCAAGTCTAGAAGTATGCTCTTTGTATGCTTGGTTTAGCGTATGCCTTTAGTTCATTCGTTTAGGAAATAATTTAGAAACTTTTTATGTAAAAGAAAACAATTTTTTCTTTTTTTTAACAATTTTTTATGTTTCTCATAAAAGTAGTATCAAAATTTTCCTAAAACGGTTCATTAAAAAATGCCCTAAGAGCACTCATTAACTAGGCAATTATATATATTAAGTTTTAAATCGATGGTGTTAGGTTCATAATAATAGTTATTTAGTATCAAGCTAAGTTATTGATCTTTTATTCGAGAGTATGAGATTGTACTAATTCAACTAACTAAAATGGTAAACTCTTGCTAGTATCTTGGGGACACCCTTAAAGAATTTTTCCTTGTAATAACCTGGTGTGTGTGGGACGGGGAGACGGTATATGCCCGAAGGAATAGTTAGATACTTGAAAAGATCTGGATACCTTTGTTTGTTTAAAAAAAAAAAAAAAAACTAAAATGGTAGAACCTACAGTTAGCTATTAATGCAACTTCTTTGTTGCATTGATCCTTCTACTTTGCACATGACCAAACCATCTCAAATGATTCTTTTATCTCCTTTTTCTTAATAGGAGCCACACCTATATTTAAACATTTTATTGTTCATTTTGTATTTTTTTTTTTTTTTTTTGATAAGCTGTTCATTTTGTATATGATCTTTACTTATATTTCTACTTATTATCATTCTTATTTTAGCTACACTGCCTACACATTTCATTAACATGTTGATTTTTAACAATTTAACAACCCAACATTCAGTGCCCTATATCAACTAGTCTTATATCAATTTTCGATCTCAGTATCCTTAACTATCAAGTTATACAACTCCATTTAATTTCTTCTTTTTCAAAACTTACTCCATATATAATATATTAAACCTAAAACCTTTGGATAATATAGCTTCCATCCAGATTACAATTTAGCATTGACCCCAACGTTTAGTTTCATCCAATTAAACTATATCATTTGCAAAAATCATACACCAAGTATTTTCATCTTGAATCAATAAATTGATCCAGAAATTATTAGTTAGATTTTTTGGTCATACAAATGACCATGAAAGCAAGTGATAAACCAATCGATAAATTTCCTCACAGAATGTGACAAAAAATAGCATCATTTCAATCCCTACTTGTACCATTAGAAAGAAGGTTATTCTACTAGACTTTCACAACATTTGACAGTGACTGTTAGGGAAACTAGTATCAGAACCTTGTAGTTTGTACACTCAAAACACTCATAAAAATGGGGGATCCTAACAAAGGTTCCGTATTTTGGACAGGGTATTATTTTCCCAAGGGAGTTTCTAACAAATGCGGATAGTTGCAAACAATTCCTAGTTGGTATATTATTTTCTCATTAAAGCAGTGCCTTTGAATTTTTGAACACGTCAATATCTGCCTAACTTTTAGATAGCACATTATTTGTGACATCAAAACTTTAGAAGAGTCACACTGCAACATCAGCCACTGGGGACTAATGTAACAACTGGTTTGACATATAAATTATACTTAACGTGAAAGAGAACATTAACTTCCTCAGAATATTGACAAAAAAACTGCAGAGAAATTTTGATATTAAAAAAATTAAAAAGAAGCCAGATTGTATTATATACAATTACAGCTTTTTATGCCCAAGTACAGTACAATATTCAATTTTCATCTTTCAACTTGTATAACCATAAATGAGGTCCTGGTCATTACTTCCAGATTTGAGGTCACAGACATATATGATCAAGGATTCAAGATCCATTTCCTTAACCTGCAGAACAACAGGTATCAGCATAACTGTTATATACAAAGCACTATCGGTCCCATGAATTACTGCTGCAATCAATATGTTTAAATTTAAAAAAAAAACTATTTTTAAGACAAGAAAGAAGATCCAGCTAGAACAATTCCATGAATTATTTAGTAGTTAATAAATCTGACATGTACTTTGGTTAAGTGATATAACTCTTGTTTCTCTCATATGGTTGGGAATATATAACATGTAATAATATTGCCTACGGCAGTGAGAGGATTATGTTTCTATTCAGAACTGATCCGTAAGCAGTAATGCTTACAGAAGAAAATGCACTATTCTAAGCATTTTAACTATTGCTTCAGGAACAAACATTTTACTTTTCCTATCACTTTTCTTATACTCAAGAAGTACAAGAAAAATGCCTAAACAAATAGTACCTGCATGTCATCATTGGTTAATTTCTTTTCTCTTCTTCTTTATAGCTTCTATGAGTTCTTAGTTTCCAATATAATGCACACATTTATCTACTATTTTCCATGTGGGAACAATTTTTTGTCATGGGCTTTCTGTAAAGGTTTACTACGGTATCGGCATACACATTTCAGAATTCATTATCTATTATATCAAATATGGACTATGTTGAACCAGTCAGTCACCAGATTGTAACTGCCCATTCAATCTGCTCAGAATACCTCACAACACCAATCCTTGATCACTTTCTCACTCTCTTACCCCACCCCTCTCCCCCCAATGATGTGCAAGGAGACCACAGATCAGAGAGCATGTTAGAAGGGGGGCATTTGGTGAATTGATACCCCACAGATCAGAGAGCATGTTAGAAGGGGGTGCATTTGGTGAATTGATATCCCTTATTGTGAAGTAAATTCTTGGATCATAGTTGGGTGATTGAAACCCCCAGGAACACACACACACATGTGCATGGTTGATTACTTTATATCCCAGGTAAATTGGCCACTTTCATTCAACACACAGCATATATAGTGAAATCTAATAAAATAAAAACAGATTGAGGCCAAATCATACCACAGTATTCCTATGCATATCATAAACTACACCACATTGGTTTCTTGGGATAAATGCATGTTTTTTGAGGTCTCATCCTGAAAGGAAGATGATAGAACATATTTAGACAACCGCATTTGCACTTTGAAAAATATTTTATATTGAAGAAACAAAAATCAAGGATGACACTAACCATTTTAGAGAACTGGTCTCTAATGGAGTACTTGAAACTCAGCATTGTCTCTCAAATATCATTAGCTGATTGGAACTTCATGTCCAATTAACCTGAATGGGACTGCATCATTTTGAAGCTGTAAAAAGAGTAGTTACAGTCAATAGGCAGATAATCAAACAGACCATTGAGCATATTTTTTGTCTTACATGTAAGGTGGTGACAAATATTTAGATGCTTACTAGGTCAAATTTTTCAGAAGATTTGTGCCCTCTCAATGAAATTTCCAAGTTAAGAGGTTATTGAGTCATTGTCCTTAGTATAAAACAAGCTTAACCATTGTTATACATCTTAAAAATCTATACACACTTGTACAGATGATACTTTACAATATATAACTCATATACTTACAAATCTCCACATGCTTGAGAAAATGCTATTGCAATCAATGCAAAATGAAGTAGCACACGTATATTTAGGCGCACTGAACACCTAAAACTAAGTGCACACTGACTACAGTCCAAAGATTTGAAGAGGGAAAAAAATAAACAAGGTTGCAGACTGCTTATAAGCTTGTCAAAATCTACCCTACACCATTACAACAAATGTCTTGACCTGCTTTGTTACAACCTTATTAGAAGCTGGATTTCCATAAATCAAGCAAAAATCATTATAATTTGGTTTCAATTTGGTTCTGTTTGAAATTGTTTCTGCAGATTTCAACATAAAGAAACTGTTGGCCACATATAATTGAAACTAACATCTAAGACTACAATAAGTTGACAACACACCTTTGTATAAGCACCCAATCATTGTAAGCTGAGATCATTTGCCATGTTTCATCCCATGTAAACCCTCTCTGTTAAAGGAGTTTTCATATCATAGTACTAAACTTCTAGAAAGATTTTTGAGAAGTTTTTTTGTCATATTGCAATGCAAATCTTTCATTGAACGACATTTTATACCTGCTTGATTGTTGAAACTGTAATCATTCTTCTTCTCCTTTATGCATCTCCCTAGCATTACATCATTGAGATATTTGTCCATTAAAAGCTGGGGTAGCACTCCTTTTTAGATAAGAAAAAGTATTTCAGAGATGATCAATTCAATTCGGCAACTGATACTTTCTTTTACAAAATAAATGCTGAGGTGTGAATCAAAAAACAAATAAACAAATAAATGATGGGGTAGCACTCTTCTTTAACAAGGGTTACATAGATCAACATTATCTACCTTGGTCAATAACAATGTATACTATTTGAATTGATAATTATATGGGTCCTGTTAAATTAGACTATGGATAGAAATGACAGAAAGGAGACTTGATATTGTAGGTTAAGAATAGAAGAATGAAAAGAAGGAAATATTAGTAGACAATGACATTCTTAAATGATTTGGGAAGATTCACTTTGACATCAAGATCTGCATTGCATGCATTACATACTGAAACATTGTACTTTTGTTAGAAACCTCTGCACCATGTATAAAGCATAATTTTTGATAGCACATAAGAGATATATTTCTATATGCCCAAGCATTAGGATGCACCTGTATATTATATACACAAGAAACATAAAATAATAAAAAATAAATAAATAAATAAATAAATTATTTAAAAGAGATAAGAATAGGTAACTGGCAACTCACCTTGGTATAAGAATCCTAGACATAAACCGCAGCAGTTATCTCCGGTTGAGCAGTCTGGCCATTTCAATTCCAATGTTGATGTCCAATTTGTTCTCAGACATTCACTATCATCAGAGAAGCAACCCTCGTTTTCTTCACCTACTGGAATAATAGAATAGATTAGTGGGAATAGCTATGGATTGAATCAAACATTTCAGAGCTTTATGCATCAACTATGCGAGAAGCATATACCATACTTGTCATCGTTGACAAATAATAATTTATCTAATTGCTATGATATGGGTACATAAACAATATACACAGCCAGTAATTCTCTCTATCTCATTAGAGAACATATAAGGAATTAATAAATGACTGTTATATGGTATGTCTATCTCTATAATTAAACATGTTTGATAGAATTAAATTTTTATGAAGTATAAGGACGTACTAGCTAGACACCGGAACAGAGTCATGATAATGGAGGGGTTTGGTTGCTTATGACTTCATCTTGTTTTCTGCTTGATCTCTAGAACAATAATCCTGATAATAATAACTAAATAAATAATTATCTTTGTAACCAAATTAATCAATACCCAAAATAGGCACAATATAAGCAAAATACCAATAGCATACATTTCGACGCTAATTATAGCTGCAACATTTATGCATATGCAAGACATGATATAAAGACAAAAAATTTCATCCCATGAATCACAGGATATAAGCACACAACAATATATTCAAATTAGTGTAATGACTTGACCTTTGCCCGGCAATCTCCTCTCTGTCCTGAACCCCTTCCCCCTCCTCTACAACTACACCATTTAATTTTATAAATCTAAAACTTCAAAAACAGTTTAAAATCATTTCATGGAGTCCTTAGAAAAATCTATGCATTTGTATAAGTACCATCTGCTAACAAGAATGTTGCTCATGTTAATTTGTGCACATGTCGTCACACCAATTGTCTTTCGCTCTTCTCAATAATCCCATATTACTACCTACCATTGTGCTCTAATTCCCAATAATACAAATTCCTGGCTGATATTGCACTCTTATTACCAACACTTGAAAACATATCTAGAAAACAGACTCCTCCTCACGTGTTATTCCCAAAATAAGACCATTTTGCATCACTTACCTCACTCACCTTAATAACTTTTCTACTGAAAGATCCCAAGCATTCCAAAATCCACATGCCTTCCAAAAACTAATTGGTATTGCAAATTATAGAGGGAAAATCAACCACCACACAACTCCTAAGCTTGAATCTCACACTTTTAAGAAAATTTTCAATAGCAATTCCTTTCCATCAAGGAAAATAGTCTCACACTTGTATGTAAATTTTCAAGAATAATTCCTTTCCTTCAACGTAATAATCAATCTCGTACTTGTATGCAATTTTTCAATAGCAATTCTTACCATCAAGGAAAATAGACTAACACTTATATGAAAATTTTCATTCCTTTCCTTCAACGTAAATTCTTTTTGTGAAATAATAAACTACTAAAACACAAATTGGATCTCTATAAACAAATACAAGGATTACAAACTATAAAATCATATCTTCTTATACTATACATCAAACAAAAATTATATCCAAATTGAGATCCAAGCTACCATAAATATCTCTTCTCAACCAGAATCTCTCCCCCACACCCCCCAACCTTTCCCCCATTAAAAAGGATATGTAACCTAGATTGTAAAATAATTTGGGCCTAACAAATCTAGGAGCCTACGAATCTCAAAAGCCAGTCTAACAAAAATAGCTAACAATTTCAAACCAAACTTTATTAGAATTTACATAAGGTGATAGACTCCAATTTATACATAACAAAATCAGGATCCATATAGAATAACAATAACTTACCTAGTTATGAATTGCTTCCCCATATACAGCATTACCCACTCCTTTCAAACCCCTTGTCAAACTCCAATATATTAATATGACTATCACCCTACCTCCCTCAACCACAGAATCAAGTCTTAAACAAGTGCTAGGCAAAAATCTAAAAATCAAGATAGATGAAAACTCACGTTAAAATCCATGTATGTGAGGCAGGAGAAGATCAAAGAACATTTCTGGTCTAACTGGAAACAGGAATTATGGTCTAACAAGTAAATAATGGCATAGGGTATTGAAATTGAAACGTCGAAAGAATTGGATTTTTAATCAAGTTTTAGTCATGGGCTTCTAAATTTTGCAAATTATGTGACAGATGCTTTCTCTTTCCAGATCATTCCATTATTTTCACTAAATGCCACCCTTGTCTGGAAGCACATTTTCTGAGTCTCAGATGACTTCCCAACTTCTGTATTGCAAGAACCTACCCCAAGCATTGCCAATGTATTTATGGTTTTCTTCCCTTCTTGATCTGTTGGAATTTTGCTTGTCTTTATGCTAGAAACAATAAGTAATAAAAATAAAGCAGTACATTTGCTTCTTTGCTGATTGTTATATAGTTGAGCTTACAAATATACTATGTTTCCATTAAGAATCTGTCCTTATTAGGATGGTTAATAAACGAACAAGTGTGTATGAGACAGATGACCTGATATAATTTGATGCCCCTCAAACAAATTTCATCATATACAATAATACATTAGTCCTTAAATATACCATAACATATATCTTCTTTTATGTAATTTAGATTCTTCTTTATACATGTGCTAAACTGAAAACTTTTGAATTTCTCAAAAAACAATCAAATTAGTAAGAAGTAAAAACATAAGTATTGAATGAATAGAAGAATAATCAACAACTGCACAAATGCTTGCCCCTACTTTTTTTTTGTTATCTTCTTTGACTGGATCAAGCCAATAAAATTGTCCCTAATACCTTTTAAAAAAAAAATTACTTATTTCAAGTCCTCAGCCTTCTCAGGCAAAGGACTTTTATATTTAAAGGCAAGAGTGATAAGATCATATAAATGCCTATAATAGAAAAAATCGGGCGGTAGGTTAGCATAAGAAAAAAAGAATTTACATCAAAACAGAGGAAACAAAATTGTATACTAAAAAAATTTGTTAGTTCGGAGACTGCAAAGTTTGAATACAAAGAAAGGGTGCAGCATAAGGTAAAAATCTTCAGCAAAAATGTAATAAAAACATGTCCAACTAGCCAAAAAGCTGATCCGTGCATAAGATTTCTCACTACATAGAAGCATCATTGCATGCTTATTTAAATATCCGAGTAGAGCCAACTATATTTCTGTTAAGTACAACCAAGATAAAATAACTACAGGTCCAATTCACACAAACAACTCAAGGGATATCAGCATTGGGAAATGGCTTCTACTATGCAAAGGTCTAGGTAGGTGATCATTACAAGAAATTGAATTCAACAACAAATCAAATGACCATCAATTCTGCTTCTTCTTTGTGTTAATGTCCTCTCAAATTGAATTAGTAACTGTATGAATGAGCCTGTGAATTTAGAGAAAGAGAATGGGAAGTGACAAATACTGCCAAAGATGCAAATCAATAAGCAAAAGAGGGAGACATACTCCGGCATTTTACAACGTAAAAGAAATCAAATGAAGATGATGCAAAGGAAAACAGTTTCAAGGGAATAATAGTACCTGGGCATATTTTTTCAAAATTTGATTAAGAGATTCTTAGTTTCTTCGATGGTGACTATGGATTGAAGCTGGCGTCATTTTTTATGGAGGGATGGGCCATTGAAGAAGAACTCAAATCAAACACATCACCATCGGTTGAGTCGATACCCAAATTTAGAAAACCCAAAATTAAGTCAAACCCATTAGCTTTATCCACTGGAAGCCTTAAATAAGATGTCAAGGAAAGAAACTAGTGTCATCAAGGATTAGAGGAGGTTCAGGTTATCCCGCGTCTAAGTCCGTTGAGACAGGTTATAGTAGCAGTGCGAGCTCAGTGTTGTCAGAGTTGTCATCAACATTTTGAGAGTTGTTATGGATGATAATGGAATTTTGAGGAGAACAAATGCATTCCACATGTGCCCCCATCCTTGCAATGACAGGTGCAAATTTTCCTAATTCACTTGTCCAATGAGAGATTTTACATGAAACCTCAACTTGATTCGAATCACCTTGCAACAAGTCTCCAAATTTCTGCTGCAATTGGCTTTGAGGTACACCGTAAAACCACAAATGATCACGCTTCAAACCCTGAAAGATCGGTTGCCGCATGAAAGGTTGCATATGACCATTGATGGAAATGTTGACAACACAAACCCAACTGATTATATCATCACGGAGAGAACCGCACTTATCATTATTTGCATAATTGTCTTTCAACGGAACTAGATGAAAAGCAATACAAAAGGCAAATGTTGGAAATTTTGGACCTACCCAAAATGATATGGAGCTTTCAATGCTTTGATGGTTGGACCACTTTGGAATCTTCTTTTCTGGTACTATAATATTATATCTCTCTCCAAAATCAATCAGATACACATCTAGATTTGAACGTAACTCTTCTTCAATTAGGAAGAACTTGGAGAGGGAGAGCTGGGAAGAGTAATCAATCTGATGTGAATGGGAATCTACAAATACGTTGCCTTTCACAGCTGAACATTTCATATTTGGTGAAAGCTCTAAATTTCTTCCAAATTGCATGCAATTAGTAAATTTGAGTAATTGGAGTTTACCAAAAGTAGTAAAGTATTTGGAAAGGTAACCAAAATTGTTTCTTTATAAGAGAGAAAGGTACCTGAAGGAATAGTTTTCTTAATGATTTTGAATTCAAAGAGATGCAGTTTGACACATACACAGATCTTATACTTTCTGGAAGCTTTGGAATTTTCTTAAGCAACATGGAATCTTCAATTAGAAGAAAATTTAATCCATTGAATCTCATAATGCTATCTTGGAGGTTCAAATTTTCACTCCTGATAATAAACATTTCTTTGAGAGGTGGAAACAAGAAGTCAAATTTTTTACAAATTTCAACATCAAAAAACCATATTTTGAAAAGCCACCATAAGAATTGCATAGTGCTTGTCTACCAATCTCCACGTCCTTTGCAAATTGGACATTGCCATGAAGAATGAGTTTGCGAAGATATTACAATTTATATTGGAAGATGACACAAATAGAAATAGGAACCTATATCCAATCACTCAAGCCCAGTGAGATTCCTAAATGATGAAGGAAGCTCTCTAATGGCAGTGTATGCCAGACTTAGGAACTTTAAATTGTCCTTTTTTTGTGGAATATCAAGGAACCTCTCAAACCTATTGCACTCATAAAGAATTAAAAATTTAAGAGATTTCATCATGATGCAGCTTGGAAGAGTTTGAAGTTCAATGCAACCCGTAAGGTCCCAGCTTTCAAGCTTATCAAGACATCCATTAGAGTCATGAACCTTGACTAATTTCATACACTCACAAAGATTCAATTGCTTTATGTTTGGGGTGGCAATCGATAAGTCAGGCAATTCCCTAATGTATTGACAAGATTGGAAATTCATATATAGCAAGCTTTTACACTGTATCCTCTGTAGGAAAAAAAAAAATCAAAATTAACTTCAACAAATGTTAAAATATAGTTTAATCATTAAAGAAGTAATAATAAATTATAAAAAAAAAAATTATACCTCGAGAAGCTTGTACAATATAACCCTACTTTCTAGCATGCTTAGTACGGTGAGCTTTTGAGGGCAGAAATTGGATGGTAAGGAAGATAAAGGAAATCCATGCCAATCAAGCACCCTTAATCCATTGGGAATATATTCAAGATCTCCACAAATGTCTACATTACTAGCCATAAGGAACTTGAGATTTTTCATTTTTTCAAGACATTTAGGCTCTAATTGAATCTTTGATGGTTCAGCTGAGCATATCATTAAGCCTCGAATTTTTTTTGACCCCTAGTTAGACAAAGCATTAAGTGAATCACACTATACAATAAAGAGTATAATGACGGTAAACTTAAACAAAAACCAAACTAATAAACTTAAATTTTCTTCCACATTTAAATGGAATAAAAATCAATAAATATGCCTTTTTAAAAATGAATTAAAATGATGCATACCGTATTTTCAGTTAGTACATCAAGAACATCCTCATAATGCCATAGTCTACTATGTTCTCCAGGTAGTTGTGGTGATTCCCATCGAACAATGTCCTTACCCATTTGTTGTAGCAAGTCATGCATTGACAATTTGTCATATTGATCAACAGTTATTAGACACATATCAATAAGTTTTTTAATTCCATAGATTGGATGTAAATCACAAGAATCTAGTACATCCATGACATACTTCTTATGAAATCCCTTAAAGAAACATGCAATATCAAGGAAAATATCTTTTTCAGCTTCATCCAATCCTTCATAACTTATTTCAAGTAAATTTTGAATTTCTTTGTTAGGAATTCTTTCATACTTATCTATTGCACTTTTCCATTTAGGTTTAGTTCTTCCACACAAATCAACACCCATTATTACTAGAGCTAATGGAAATCCCTTGGTATATTATATAACTTGGTTTGCAAGTTCCAAGTAATCTTTTTTAGGTTTGTTGCTTTGGAAGGCATGCATACTAAAGAGTTCAAGAGCTTCATCTTGATCTAATTCCTTAACCTCGTGCATTGAAAAACGTTTTCCAAGAGTAGCTACCAAGTGTTTGTTTCTTGTTGTTATAATGATTTTGCTTCCAAAAGCAAACCAATCACATCCTCCAAGCAAATTTTCTATATGGACCCATTTATCCACATCATCGAGAACTAAAAGAATCCTCTTAAAAGAAAGTCTTTCCATTATCATATTGATTCCTCTAGATTTGTTACCCACCTTTAAATTTCTATCTCTTAAGATTTCAAAAATAAGTGTCTCTTGTAGTTTGATTACACCATTATTTGTCCCCAATTTTTCTCTAAAATTTTCTAGATAACAAAATTCATCAAAATGATCACAAATTCTATTAAAAATAGCTTTTGCGATTGTTGTTTTACCTATTCCACCAGGGCCATAGATTCCTATCATGTGAGCATCATTTGACTCAATATCTGAAAGAATGGTCTTTACACAATTATTTATTCCAACAGGATATCGAGCAATAGATACTGGCTTGCGATTCAATTTAGAATTTGAGATCTCTTCAACAATTTCTTGGATAAATTTGGACTCACTGCAACTGTCATTCACATAACATTAAAAAGAAAAAAAAAAAAAAAGAAAAAAAAAAGGAGTTAGACTAGAAAATAGAAATATGAAGACAAACCATATTTAAGATGTTCAGTGTGTACATTAAATTTGAAATATTAGCAATTAAAGTAAGTGGCATGTACTAATTTATAAATCAATAACCATCATTATGGTTTTTTTTTTTTTTTCTTCTTTTTTTTTTTTGAGAATCATTTTTTTTTTTTTTTTTTTTTTTTTTTTTTTTTTTTTTTTTTTTTTTTTTTTTTTTTTCTTCTTATGGTGAACCATCATTATGTTAGCACTTTCATTTTTGTTGGGAAAGTATTTTTAGCTTTTAGGCATAGTTATCAAAACATATTAAGTATTAAACAATCAAGGGAGTAGTATGGTGGTTCATTGGTTCAACAATTGTGTCACTATCTCAACGGTTAAACAAATAATTTATTTATTTTAAATAAGAATGAATTAAAAAAAAACAAACAAAAAAAGTGAAGATACTATAAAAAAATGCAATGGTATTCAATAAGTACATAAATATGTAGGTATAACATAGAATGATATTAATAGAATATTATTGTTTAGAAATTTTATTTAAATATATAATTTAACATATGCACGTATATAAAATGGCTAAATAATTGGACATTTTGAATTGATCAAAATGACTTAAATATTAAAAAACAAACAGATTGAATAAAATCATGCAATTTGGTATTTTTCTAAAAATCCTGGTGGATTTTCATGGTTTAATCCTTTTTAAAAATAAAAAAATGACAGTTTCCTTCATACCAATCCAGATTTTCATACGATTGATCAGCTTGAGAGTTCAATCGTCAGTTTGGTACAATTTTGATAACTATAATTTTAACATTAAGTTGCATGGAAAATCTAGTTAGGTGACAACTGAAACTTACTAAATCTCACTTTTAACACTAAAAATAAATTATTGAGGAAGTTTTCAAGAAAAAATTTAAATGAATAATACGTGGGTGAAACTCTTATTTAATTGGTAAGGTAATGTACATTTAAATTCTTCTTTCTACCAATTCTCCCAAAAAAAAAAAAAAAAACCATCTTTCTAGTTTCTACCATTGCGAGCTAACTTCTATAGTAGAAGATATGAAGGAAAAGAAAAGTAGATTCATAATTTGGCCAAAAATTTGGGGTCAAAATAAACCACTAAAACTCATAAAAAGTACAAGAATTGTCACTAAACACATACCTTTGCTGGTAATGCCAACCAGATATATTGGCTACTTCTTGGAGAGCGTTTCTCCATCTTTGTACTTTCTTGTTGTCCTTAATGTTTTTTTCATGTTTATCTAGAGCTTTTCCAAACTTTCCATTTTGGTTACATAGTTCTGATGGGTCCACCTTATAAAAAATTGGTCGCACCAATTGGTCATTCTTCTTGCACTCAATAATCTTGGCTAACTCATCCAAACACCAAGTGGATAATGCATAGTTTTCAGAGAATACAATTATTGATATTGTTGAGTTCTCAATGGTTTTCAAGAGCTCTGTAGAAATTTATTCTCCCCTTAGGAGCTTATCATCGATGAAGGTGTGAATACCCCTTAAATACAAAGCCTCATACAAATGGCTAATAAAACCACAACGGGTATCTTGACCTCTGAAACTCAAGAAAACATCAAAGTTCTTGGATTGGTGGGTGAAAGAGGAAGATGAGGCTTCTTTGTTGATCACAAGAGCCATCAAGATTTATGAGCAGACTGTTGTAAAGATCTGGCAGGAGGAGAAAGAAAACTGTTAAGATGTTGTCAATATAACACAGGAATGTGAATGACAAATTTGGAAAAGAGTGAACGCAAGCAAGAGGAGCCTTTAAAGGCTGCTTGCTTTCGGTGTGACCAGTACCTCTTTAAACTTTTTAAGTGCCAAAATGTTTAGTAGCTAAAATGTTTGTGTTTTGTATTCATCAATATATATATATAATGGTTTTTTTATTTTTTTTTTATTTTTTTATGGCATGTTGGAGGAGTGTGTACCGAAAAATAGGATGTGAAACTATCACAGCCCAAAAGCTTTTAAAAGTGGAGCCACTCAGCACTTAGATAACTAAAATGATTTTTATTTATTTATTTAATAAAGGAATCATGGTTTTCATAATTAAGGATAATATATTATGTTAGTAATTTACAAGGCTCCTGACAATAAAAAAAGATGACTCCAAATCTTCTATCTACTTTACGTTCCACAAATAAGAACATGTCATATGTCACATATTTAATTAATTCATTATTTAGGTAAGTGAAATAAGAAAAAAGGCATAACAATTTCCCAATATTATACCCAACTCAAATACAATAAGATAAACATCAACCTAGATGTAAAAAATGACATAATCTTAGAAAAACAACAAACAAAAGCATATGATAAAGTTTAACTTATATAAAATAAATGATTTAACTATGGTATAAAGAAACTTTTCAAAAAGCCAAGATCTTGTAGTTAAATTGGCACATCTTCATGCACAAATTATTTGAAGGTTTAGGGAGGAAAGAATTCTAGTTATGAAATTAGCAATATATTGTAATTATCTCTTAAAAAAATTTAAAAAAAAAATTGCAAAAACCACGTGATGGTCATTTTACAAGTATAGGCATTTGTGGAATTTAGGGGGACAAGGGCTGAGAGTTCAAGTCTCTAAAAGAGAGTTTCTTGACATACATATACATTTAGATTAAATTAAAGTAGAATTCTATTGCAAATAAAAATAATAATAAAAACTTTTCAAAAATATTCGTATAGAGCTAAACATAGGATAATCACAAAACATTTTTAAGTGGAAAAACTTATGCTTATTATTATTATTTTTTTAATACAAGATAGAAATTCTACTCTAGTCTAATTTAAGTGTATATGTGTATGAAATTTTTTATACAAGATAGAAATTTTACTTTAGTCTAATATAAGTGTATATGTGTATGAAGTTTTTTATACAAGATAGAAATTCTACTTTAGTCTAATCTAAGGCTGCGTTTGAATCGGCGGAAAAGCAATTTCAGAAATCAATTTCCGAAAAATGCATGCGTTTGGCTGTCACGGAAAACATTATTTTCCGGAAAATGATTTCCTGTTGACCGAAATTTTCACTTTGACCACGGAAATGAATTTCTGCCTTCATTTTCACTTCAATTCATTTCCGGGTCTTGCAAAACGCAGAGAGAGGGAGAGAAAAAACAGAAAACACAACACAAGAGCGAGAGAGAAAGAACAAAAAAAAACAATCGAAGAACACAACAGCAACGAGCGAGATCAAGTGCGGAATAGATCAAGCCAACGAACGAGATCAAGCCAACGAACGAGATCGAAGCCAACGAGCGAGATCAAGTACGAGAGCTCCGATCGATCCAGCCACCCAGAGCTCCGATCCGGCCAACGAGCGAGAGAAAGAACGAGAGCCAACGATCCACAAACCCCGATCGATCCAGCCACCCAGAGCTCCGATCCGGCCAACCAAACACAGAAAGACCGAGAGCCAACGATCCACGAACCGACACCGATCTACCTCACACCGGTCACGCCGAGCTCTGCCAGACGACCACCGCGCCAAACGCCGCAGACCCACGGTGAGTGACAGCTCAAACTCACACCGATCCGCCACACACTCACTCACCTCCGATCCACTCACCTCACCGGTCCAGCCCATCCTCCCGATCCGATCTCTGAAATATATATATATATATATGTATATATTTATTTAGTTGTTTATTTATATAAATATTTATATATTTATTTATATAAATATTTATATAATTATTTACATGTTTTTATTTATTAATTTTTGTATTATACATTGTTTATAACTGTGTATTTGTGGGTAATGTATATCAAAATTTTGGGACTTTTCTGATTGCAGGTTATTTATTAATTTTTTCAATTATCCATTGTCGATTAAACTGTGTATTTGTGGATTATGCATATGAAATTTTGGGGCTTTTCTGATTGCAGGTTATTTATCAATTTTTTTAATTATCCATTGTTTATGAAACTGTGTATTTATGGGTGATGCATATATCAATTTTGGGGCTTTTCTGATTGCAGGTTATTCCCAATTGGTTTGTGGTCTGAAATTTTTTTTTAGAATTTTGGGGCTTGACTGGTTATGCATGATTGGTTTTTGCTGTGATTTTTATTAGAATTTGGCTAGTTGGGTTATGTGTAGAAATTTTGGGGCTTCACCCATGCTTGGTGTTATTATGTTCTTGCAGACCAATATGTGTGTGTTTAAACCTTCATTGAAGGTGCTTTGGGTATATAGGTGATTATAAATAGAATGTAATGTGATGGTATTGTGCTATATCAATGTGCAGTTATCAATGTGATGGTATTGTTATAGTGTAAATAGAATGCAATGTGATGGTTTGGATGTTATATGTTTGTGGCTGATTTTATTTATGGTGTAATCAATAGCATACTTGTTTACATACCTCTTAGACTACAATGTTTGTGATTTTGTTAGATGAAGAAAAAAACCAAAGCCGCAATTCTTGCCTCAGTTGCATCTGTCCTCCTTGTGGGGGTTGCATTGTTAAAGAAATTACGACGTAGACGTAGAGAACTGCCTAGGGCGCCTTATGTTAACCATGCCGCCGAGAGAGAGGAATACATAAATAGTGTTTTGCATGGAAGTGAGAGACATTGTGTGAATCAACTTAGGATGAAGCCTATAGCTTTCCACCACTTATGTCACATCCTCACTGAGGGGGAGCACGTACGTCCGACTGTTCACATGTCTGTTATGGAGCAAGTGTTCATTTTCTTGCACATTATTGGTCATAATGTGAGGTTTCGTGTAATGGCTAGTCGGATCTATAGATCAACTGAGACTGTTCATAGATACTTCAAGGTTGTCCTTAGGGGGGTCCTGAAATTATATAGAGCTCTAATAAGACTGCGTAGCGAAGATACACCTCCAGAGATAAGGAATAGCAGAAGGTTTTACCCATATTTTAAGGTAAATATTGCGACTTGTGTGTTTTTGTAAATTGTGAAGATTTATGTAATTTTAAACCATTATGTCTGTCGAAAATTAGGATTGTGTTGGAGCAATAGATGGTACACATGTTCGTGCATCTGTGCCACCTGAAATACAAGGAAGATTTCGCGGTCGCAAAGATGGAACCACGCAAAATGTGTTAGCTGCCATTAGTTTTGACTTAAAGTTTACTTATGTGTTGGCTGGATGGGAAGGCAGTGCACATGATTCACGTGTATTAAATGATGCATTTGCTAGGACAGGGGGATTTTCAATTCCCGATGGTATTACACGATTACTTCACCCTTTTGGTTTGTTAGTTTAATAAATATTATGTGTTTTCCTAAACATAGTAGTGATTTGGTTTTTTTTTTTAATATATGTAGGTAAATTTTATCTTGGTGATGCTGGGTATGGTAATAAAAATGGAATATTGTCACCGTATCGGAGTGTACGATATCACTTGAAAGAGTTTAGTGATCGTCCTCCTGAGAATGCGCAAGAATTGTTCAACCTCCGACACTCTTCATTGAGAACTACCATTGAGCGAGGGTTTGGAGTGGTGAAAAAACGTTTTCGAGTGTTGGATGCAGAACCATATTGGTCTTTCCCAACCCAAGTGAAAGTAGTGTTAGCGTGTTGTGTGGTTCATAATCACATTATGGGGGTTGAACCAAATGACCATATTATGGAAGATGCAATGAACCAAGTAGAGTTTAGTGACCACCAACAAGAAACACAATCCCGTCGGGAGTCCGTCGAAGATAGTAGATCATGGAATGCTAAAAGAGATGAGATATGCCAAGCCATGTGGTCTGATTATATCAGGAGTGGAGAGTAGTACTTTATTTAGATTTCTATGATTGTAATGTGTTTTTTCTTTTTGTTTTTTTGTAAAGACAATGTATGTAATATAGACTTTTGGTGATGTAATGAAAAAGTATTTTTAGCATTACATTGTTATTTGATGGTATTACATTGTCATTTCCATAGTTAGCATGTTCCATTCTATTGTGCACATTCATAAGCGTGGTTGTATGTGTGTTTGATTTGTTATTCATGTTCCGAGCGTAATTACTAAATGCTACTCTCACTATACTATTTTCATATGTAGTAATGTCAAAGGGCAAAGAAAAAGTTAGCGGCAGTAAGCAATTTAGGTGGCTGCCACCTATACATGAGATGATGCTAAAGATACTTACAGAGGAGGCTGGAAAGGGCAATAAGCCCTCTAATACTTTTAGGGCCGGCTCCTTTGCTCTTGTAGCGAAGGAGATAACGGCCCATTTCGGGGTTGAGTGCCACCCTGTATTTGTGGAGAACCGGATGCGGACTCTAAGGTCCATGTGGGGAACTATTCAAGTTCTTAGAAAGAAGAGTGGATTCGGTTGGGACGAAAATCTGAAAATGATAACTTGTGACGCTAAAACATACCAAGAAAAAGTTATGGTATGGCTTCCAACTATATTTTCTTAATATAGATAATAATATATGTTTTTGCCTTTTATATGAAACTTATAGTGTCATTCTTTTTAGAATTCCATTGCTTTTATAAGGTTTTCCAAACATGACTTTCATGTCACCTTACCTATGTATTATATCTATACATATCTATGCGTTTTCATCTATCTATATGTGTATATGTGTCTGAGCTACAATTTTCTTTGGTTCTCGGTTTGGTTGCTAATAAAATGTTGGAAAAGTAAAGAAAATATTGATACTTTCTTTTTAAGGTGATTTTTTTAATGGGTTTTTTTCAGCTATGACTTGGGAATAATAGGAAATTAAGGACCCACTGTTTTCTTTGATCTTTCTATTTGGTTGCTAGGAAGAAGTGAATGAAAGAAAACAAAGTTTTTAACCAAAAGATTTGTGCTTGCTGTTCTAATTTTTTTTTCTTTTTTTTTTTAATTGGGCTCTCTTAGCAGTGAAGTGTGCATAATAGTAACATAATGTATTGACTTGTTTCATCCTTATTTGAGAGTTTTTTTGCATTACTTGTTTGATTACTGAGAAAATGTAGGAAAAAGTATGGAGTATTTGCTTTAATTGTTATTGCATAGTCTTTTATATTGAATTTATGAGTGAAGTTATTATTGCATTGTTATATACGTTCTTTTCTCCCTTACAGGCACATCAGAAGCATGCCGAGTATCTGAACAAAAAAATTGAGTTTTACGATGAATTAGCGATTGTGGTGGGGAAGGACACAGCCACAGGTGGCTTTTCTAAGTCCTATGTGGATATCGAAAATGAGCCAGATAATGGGGATAATGGGGATAATGGGGATAGTGCAGAGTTTGTTGCAGATAATGTGGAGGAATGTGTGGTTGAAAAGGGGAAGAACGCAAATGAATTATCCACCACTGGGTCGGGAATTTCCAAGTCCCGCAAAAGAGGGCGTGCAGCTTCTAATGCTGATGATAGTGTGCTGACTGATCTGTCTGATCAGCTGAAGGAAATAGCTGTCGCTCTGAAAGAAATTAATCGGGGCCCGGTAGATTACACAACTTTGTATAATGAGATAATGGCTATGATGGCAGATGGATATAGCGAAGATATGTTCGCTACTGCCTTCGACCATCTTTGTGAGAATGAGAAGACGGCACGTGGATTTTTAGCCAAGAATGCTAGGTTGAGGAAGCTGTGGTTAGATGGTTATTTTTTCTCACAAATTTGATTTGCTTATTTCATGTTGACTGTGATGGTAGATTTAGGAATTAACTTTTGTTGTAGTATTAATATTGACCTATCAATGTATTATATATGTACTCTTTTGTATTATTGGGACGATACAATTGCCCAAATTATGTATTTGTACTGTTCAGATACCACAAATAGGTATCATTTTTGTATGCCATTGAGGTGTAATGCCAATGGTGAATGATTGATGTGGCTGTTTTTATATAAATATTATGGGTATATTCGAATGATTATGTTTGATGTTGAACCAAATGACCATAATTTTTGTATTGTTACAGATATGTATAGGGAATGCAGGTTCTTGAATTTTATCTATAAGAGCAAAATATAGCTTCAAACTAGTTATTTAAGCTCTAGCTCCAGCTCGATTAACACCATGGTTTTGGTGAATTGGAGACTTATGATAGTTATGGTGATGTTGGTGCCTATCTTCTTTGCGTTTATTGGACTTAGGATTATGCTTCGGCTCAGCTACTTTTTCCTTAATAGTATTGATCTTCTCCAATTCCTCCAAAACTTCATTCATGGATGGACGATTTTTTGGGTCAAATTCTAGATCATTTTCCGTAAAATGATCCAAACTATTTTCCGTAAAGTATTTTCCGAACCAAACATGGGAAAACGTTTTCCGTAAAGTATTTTCCGTAAAGTATTTTCCGTAAAATATTTGGACGAACCAAACACCGGAATTAATTTTCCGTAAAACGATTTCCGTAAAATATTTGGACGAATCAAACACCGGAATTGATTTTCCGTAAAACGATTTCCGAGACAGCCAAACACCCGAATTCATTTTCCTTTTCCGGAAATTAGCATTTCCGGAAAATATGTATTTTCCGGAAAACTTTTTCCAGCAACCAAACACAGCCTAAGTGTATATGTGTGTGAAGTTCATCTCCTACAAACTTGAACCCCGGTCCTTGCTTTCAACACCCCACAAATACTTATACTTATGAAGTGACCATTGCACCAAAAATATGCAGTGGTGCAATGGAATTGTACTCTTGGTCATAACCATACACACTCAACTAGGTTTCATTTCCATTATTAAAATATCATAATTTCCGCAATAACTTAAACAGTAACAAAGAAAGAAAGAAATATAATATGTGATATCTGTAAATCTGCAATCAAATAGAAATCAATGAAATAAAAAAAATCAAAGATTTTCAAAAAACAACATTCATAAATCTGAAAGCAAATTTACTGATTGAATTATTAAGGAAAGAAAAACATTAAAAAAAAAAAAAAATGAAGATCTATGTTTCCTTACCTGATCTGAGTTTGTTTGTTGAGTGTGAGAGACTGAGGAGAGAGCACTTTTTGTTGACAGAGAAGACTCGAGGAAAAAGAATCTAGGAAGGAACACTCTTCGCGTCTGAGACAAGCAATTAAAATGGATGCATTTCAATTTCATATATGCAAAATACCATTATACCCTTGACATTTCCAATATCCCGCCTCTCCTTTATTATTATTTATATTTTTTTAACTCTCTCAAATGAGTAAAAAAAAAAAAAAGGAAAAGAAAAGGTCGAATCAAATTCCAAATTCCATTGGATAAAATTCTACTTTAAAATAAAACAAAGAACGAGTTTTGTACAATCACAATTCATAACAACTCGTCCGGTGCCGGAAATTCCACTTATTTTTACATCAAAATCTCAGTTTTGCAACTACCGTCGGTGTCGGATGGGTGTCCTTTTCAGCGATCGGTCGAAGAAGACTCCTGAGAGACCCCCCGAACGACACATCGGGGGTCCGAAATTTGAACCTTGCGTTACTGTCACGCACGAGTTTGCAATGCCTCCAGACGCGGTATAAATCAATAACCCCTCAAAAAACAATCTTAGTACTATTTGTAACAACGTTTTTATTTCTTAAATCTTGAATAAAAAAAGTTCAATACAATTAAGCTTTGCGTTTTGTTATATTCTTAATCTTATAATTTAAATTGCAATTAATTTTATAATTTAAATTTCGTTGTTACACCTTCATTTCTCAACATTGTAATCTGCTCGAATAGTTGAATCATAGTTGACACTTCGGCTGCTGCTTTCTCTTTTTATTAGAGCTTGCCTAACATTCCCAAAGGACCTTTTACTCCAATTTTTCAGTTGAGATTGACAGCGATTGACTTTTTTGGAACACTTGTCCATTGGAGGACCAGCGATTCGTGCACCCCATACTGAGTGAACCACACCCTCACAAGCTTCATCTTTAAGCCACATTGCTTCGAAACAGTAGGGCCGTTCTGGTCTGCAGTAGAATCATACTTGTTCATCGTCAGAGCAAAGCCATATAGGCTTGTGATCGGACGAGGAACCTCGATAGCACAGTCATATTCTTGCATATCTGTCACTATCTTCACTATCGAAAATGTCTTGCCTTCAATATAGAATTTTACTATTAGTGTCACATGTGTTTGTACTTTTATCTGTAATTTTCTTTTTAATTGAGTCTACGCATTTGTAACTTGCAATTTGTCTTCGGCTATGGCAGCCTGACAAGCAGCAGCTGCAAGAACTTGTGGAGAGGGCCTTAGCTGAAGCTGCTATGAGAAGTGCTCTGGAAGCTGCTGATGGTGATGAAATCTTGGCTATTAAAATGCTTCGCTTTGCAGAGGGTGCATGGGCTGGAAATGATACAAATACAAAGGTTTAGTTTGAATCTTTTGAGTTCCTCATCTAGCCTAGGCCTTTCTTTTAATTCCTTGCATGCTATGTTTTAGCAAGCATATCTATCTTCTGATGTAGCTCTATCCATGTGACACTAGCATCTTGTCTAGCAACTTTTGCCATGAGGTGGAGTTGCCATAACTATAGTGCCATTGAAGTTTTCAAAATTAAAGAAGAAAGTTTTATGTTTAGCACCTCATTTTAATCAACTAATAATTTGATAAGAAGCTAGGTAATTGCTAAACTGTGGGAATTTGCCCTTAATTAGGAGGAAAAGTTGTCTCATTCATCACATGTATGCATCCTTTCTCTGTGTGTCGGTCCCACATATGACTGGGGCTTACATAATATAAGAGAAATGATGTATGTAATCGATGCATTGCAACTTTGATTGATAAAGCTAGACTCAATTACTAAGTTCCATACAAGTAACCTAACAAGTTGACTTGTATTTTATGATTTGAATTCAAAATGAATGTAATTATTCCTTTCATGAGCATCACTTTAAGCCTTGCTCCATCAACGGCGAAAATACAAAATCATGCAGTGGACTATTTTTTTTTTTTTTTCTTTTTTTGCATCTGTCATTCAGGAGTTTTTTTTTTTTTTTTTTTTTTTTTTTTTTTTTTTTTTTTTTTTATAAAAGAAACATTCAGATGTTTTGCTTATAACTAAATAAAAGCCTTAAAGGCTTGTGATCAAAAGAGGAACCTCGATAGAGCAGTCATATACTTGCACATCTGTCACTATCTTCACTATTGAAAAGGTCTCATCTTGGGTATGGAATTTTACTATTACTGTCACGTGTTTGTACTTTATCTGTAATTTTCTTTTTAATTGAGTCTATGCATTTGTAACTCGCAATTTGTCTTCAACTATGGCAGCCTGATGAGCAGCAGGTGCAAAAACTTGTGGAGATGGGCTTTGCTGAAGCTGCTGTGATAAGTGCTCTGGAAGCTGTTAACGGTGATGAAATCTTGGCTATTAAAATGCTTCGCTTTGCAGAGCGTGCACGGGCTGGAAATTATACAAATACAAAGGTTTAGTTTCAATCTCTAAGTTCCTCATCTAGCCTGGGCCTGTCTTTTAATACCTTGTGTGCTATGTTTTTGCAAACATATCTATCTTTTGATGTAACCCTATCCATGTGACACTCGCTTATTGTTGAGCAACTTTTGCCATGAAGTGGAGTTGCCATAACTATCAATGTCATTGAAGTTTTCCAAATTAAAGAAGAAAGTTTTATGTTCAGCCCCTTGTTTTAATCAACTAATGATTTGATAAGAAACTAGATAGCTGCTAAACTGTGGGAGTTTGCCCTTAGGAGGAACAGTTGTCTCATTCATCACATATATGTCATTTCTCTATGTGTTGGTCTCACATATGACAGGCTTACATAATATAAGAGGGATGATGTATGTAACCAATGCATTGCAACCTTAATAGATAAATAGAAACATGGAACAATAAACAGAAACACATGTTGTCACATGTATACATGTATGTTTCCCTTTGCTAAGCATGGTATTCAAAGTTCGATCACAGCCAGGCAGAAAATTCATGCTAAGCAACACCATTTTGTTCTTTTAAATTTTCAATTTTGGAAGGCTTATATTATACTAACAAAGAGAGAGATGGAAATGCGAGGAACTTCAAAGGGAACAGAAGAGATTGGAAGAGGAGAAGGAAGAAGAAAAGTTGAAAATTTAAAATAACAAAGATAGAGAAATGGGTTTTTTATTTTTCTTTATAATTGTTTATGTTAAAGTTATGTCTGATTGCAAGCTTCATTGGTGCGTATTTTTTATTTTGCAAGTTAGTCACGTTGTTGATAAACATTCACTATGTTGAGAGTGTTTTATAATTTGTTGCTGGTTTAGAGATCGTAGATGGGTGTGGCATATATGAATCCAAAATGATCAAATTTGATGACTTCTATTATTAGTAAATGACTAAATGTATGATGAACAGATATTAATTCATTTTAATTTATGTAAAATTCTGTGATTACTATTGTAGTTATATTTAATTAGCTTTGTACTCATAAATATAAGGTAAAAGAAGGAGATGGTAGTTTCTGCATTCATCTTTAGATAATGAAGTTTGCAGAAGTATTTCTGTTGCTGTCTTTGTTTAGTATATCAGCATCAACTTATGAACTTGATTTTCTTTTGACTATTATTGGAGGATGGTGCATTGATAATTCGAAAGCCATGAGCAATATTTTGCTCTTTACTTCCTGGCATGGAAGCGAGACATAGGGCCTGTTTGATTTGAGCAAAAGAGAGGTGTATTTTGTATTCATTTTCAGTTTTTGTAGGATTGACCGCTAAAAAACTTGTTTGACTTTGTATTTGTATTCAGTTTTCATTTTTAGTATTAAAAATAAAAAAAAAGGTTTGAATACAAAAAATAAATACAACTTTTTGGTGTTCTCATTTTCTTGAAAATGAATACAGTGACATTTTCATAAATAAATAAAAAATCAAATCCGTGAGTCTCATTATCACTGACTTGTCACATCAAAGAACACGCTCTTTCTCTATTTGTTGGTGGTTGTCATAAAAAAATAAAAATAAGATAAAAAAGTGAAGGGGAAGACAAAGTAGAAAATGATACCAACAATAAAATAGATGGAAACAAAAAATGAGTACAAAAAAAAAAAGAAAAAAAAAAAAAAGAAAAGAAATGAATACAACCTCAACACAAACCAAACAGGCCCATAGATTCAAGTGTTGGCTTAGGGATGCTCACTTAGAATGGGCGCTTGTTTGATTTGAGCGAAAAAGAGATACATTTTGTATTCATTTTCAGTTTTTCGTAGGACCCTCTATTAAAAAACTTTTTTCTAATGAGAATTAAAAAACTTGTTTGGCTTTATATTTGTATTTAGTTTTCATTTTTATTATTAAAAAAAAAAGAATTTGAATATAAAAAATTAATACAACTTTTTGGTGTTTTTATTGTCTTGGAAATGAATACAGTGGCATTTTCGTAAAAAAAATCAAATTTATGGGTCTTGCTATCATTAACTTGTCACATCAAAGAATACTCTCTATTTGTTAGTGGTTGTCGTAAAAAAAAAGTGAAGGGGAAGACAAAGCAAGAAATGATACCAAACAAAGAAATAGATGGAAACAAAAAATGAGTATAAGATTTGAGTATATAAAATGAGTAGAGAAAATGAAAATAGAAAATAAACAACCTCAACACAAACCAAACAGGCCTAGCTTTCTTAAATCGATGAAGACTAGATCTTCCATACTTTTTTTTTTTCTTTTTAAATTTTCTAAATTCCCTAAGAGTTTGATAAAAGAAATCCCCCACAATAATACTAGTATATTTGATTCGAGATGCAATTTCAGCATAAGCATCTACCACATACTTGGAAGAATTTGAAGTTTAGTGCAATTGATAAGACCCCATACTTCAAGCTTTTCAAGATGCTTAACAAAGTCATGAACCCCATTCTAGGCATGTTTTGTCAAAAGATAATTCAATTCAACAACAAACAGCAAAATTCCAGTAAATTCAACCTAAAAACATTGAGAACCCAATGTTGGTGTGGGAATGTATTCCAAACACTTTATACATTGTTGTGAATCCCACATTGGTTAGGAGAGAACTCACTTATGTGTTTATATGTCATTGTAAGCCACCATTGATATCTTAAGATAGTGGGCTTTATCCATATCACACACGCACACTGCCCCTCCCTGTCGCACAGGTCCAGATTAGTTTTCCTTCTGCTCTGCTTTGCTCTACCCTCTCTGTTATGGTTTGCACACACTTCCAGGTATACTTTAAGGACAATGCTTTCGTAGCGTGATTGTACAACATTGTGAGATCATTCTAACCTTCTTTTTTTCAGTACTATATTTCCAACACCCAACAACGACCAAGTCTATGTTCCAAAATTTTGAGATCGACAATGGATCCTCAAGAGACTGAAAAAAACAAAAGTCAATTGCAATTGATGTTAAGCACTGAATAACCCCAATTCAGATTGCTTCACACTATACAAATTGTATAAACTATAAAGTACTCACATGTAACAAAACCATTTTTTTATAAGCTTTTTTAGTAGGTACTATACAATTATCAGACAGAAAAATACTCAAATTAACCTTTCATTGAAAGTTGTGAATTTCAATTAGCTTAGTTAGTAAAATCTTTTGTTATTGAATATGAAATTTAGGGTTCGAATCCCAGCCTATACAAAAATCTAATTGGTATCCATATGTTGAAATTCTACTGTATAGGTCAAAAAAAAAAAAAAAAACCATTAACCTAAAATTTATGGACCATAGTTAACAAACTTGACTGAAAAATGGAGACAAAAAAGTATACTCTCAATTTAAAATGAATGAATTTCATAATTAAGATTAAATATTACAAATATAAACACTAAAATCTTAATCGGAAAATAGACCAAGCTAAGATTACATTTACTATGATAATAACAAAAACATTTTAAAAAAACAAACAACTATTTTACTATAGTCCCATGAACTACTGCTGCAATCAATATGTTTAAAAAAACTATTTTTAAGACAAGAAAGAGGACCAACTAGAACAATTACATTAATTATTTAGTAGTTAACAAATCTAACATGTAGTATGGTTCAGTGAAATAACTATGGTTTCTCTCATGGTTTCTCTGTTAGGACCCTGACTGAAGTACATTGAGAGGCTGCGTGGCTGGACAGTGTAGACTGCAGGGCTAGGCAGTCTGTGATGCAGGGCAGCCTGATGGATAATGCAGGGTAGTGTGTTGGGTAGTGCAAAGTAGTGTGTTAGGATGAGCTGTTGTGACAGAGTGGCAAGAGAGGCTTGTAACTAAGGTGTTGTACTGTTGTGCTATTGTGGTATTGCATTAAGTGTTGTACTTAGTTAGTTAGGCTTAGTTGGTTAAGCTGTGCTGTGTTGTACCTAGTTAGTTAGAATAGGATATAAGCCACAAATCAGATTGTAAGCATTTCATTTTGAAGAATAATACAGAAAATAGCTAATTCTTGAATTTGCTACTGGAGGTAGATTCCCTCGAAGAATCAATCAATGGAGGCCTAGTTCCCTCGAAGAACTACTAAACTGAAAATCAATAGGTTGGATTCTTATCATTTGGTATCAGAGCCGGTTCAATCATGGTGCAAGAAACAAGATACTCCTTGTTGAGCGAGACTGTTTCATCGGTTCAGCAGAGGATGGATGATCATGCCTCCGCCATGGAAATGATCTCTCGAAGGTTGGAAGCTTTAGACAACAATTTCAAGGGATTGCAAGCTATGTTCGAAGAGAGACTGCCAGCAATACAACAACACGAAGGCTCTGTTCCTCAGGCAGGAAACAATCATGAAACAGAGGTGCGATCAAATCAAGCTCACCAAAGATCTGAGGTAGGTGTTCAATTCCCTAAACCTATTAGATTGGAGTTTCCTAGGTTCAGTGGAGGTGATCCTTCTGCTTGGATTTTTAGAGCTGAACAATTCTTTAGGTATTATGAAATTCCTAAAGAAGAAAAGGTTTTGAATGCTTCTTATCACCTTGATGATGAGGCTTTAATCTGGTTCCAAGATTGTGAAAGGTCTTTGGATTCATGGGAAACATTTGTTAGGGCTATACAGGTCAGGTTTGGACCTTCCTCATATGATGATCCTATGGAAAATTTGACTAGGCTTAAACAGATTACTACTGTGGCTGTTTATAAAAGTCAATTTGAGATGTTGAGCAATAGGATCAAGAATTTACCTGAGTCTCATAAACTTAGTTGTTTTTTAAGTGGATTAAAGGATGAGATAAGGTTGGCTGTGAGGATGCAAAATCCAAGGACATTGAGTGCTGCTTTTGGGTTAGCCAAAATTCAGGAGGAATATTTGCTCACTTGTAAGAAGGCTTATAAACAATTCCAAGAACCTAGCAAGACTAATTGGCAAGAATACCCAACAACTAGGCATGACAGTAAAGCTGAAGCTAAGGTGCCCATACAAAAAATCACATCAGCCCAAATGGAAGAGAGAAGGAGGAAAGGCTTGTGTTATTATTGTGATGAAAAATGGCAACCTAGACACAAGTGTAAAGGACTCAAATTATTCATGATTGATGAAGTTCAAGAAGTGTGTCAAGTGGAAGTTGGGGATGAGGAATTAACCACAAAATTGCAGTTGAACCAAGCTGATATTACCCTATATGCATTATTGGGCAGTCCTTCCCCGGGTACCATGAGGGTGTTGGGTCAGATTAGGGGACATTGGGTGGTGATTCTTTTGGATACTGGGAGCTCCCATAATTTTCTTGATGCTGTTTTGGTTAGAACTTTGAAGTTGGCTATGGACACTACCAGAATTTTGGAGGTAAAGGTGGCTAATGGAGATGTGATTAGAACTAAAGGGGAATGTAAAGATCTACTGCTTAAAATGCAAGGTAATGAATTTATAGTGAATTTGCATGTGTTGTCTCTAGGGGGCTGTGATGTGGTGCTGGGAACTCAATGGCTTTGCACTCTTGGCCTTATTAGTTGGGATTTCAAGCAGCTAAAAATGGGGTTCATGTACCAGGATAGACAATTATGGTTGCAGGGCATTAAACCTACGGGAACCTTGATTCAGGCTGCAAATGAATTTCTTAAACAGCCAATCACTAAGGGGTTGTTATTGCAGATTGTGTCTACTGAAGTGGCTGACAGATCCAAGGCTTCAAAGGTTTCCACAGAAGTGTTATCCTTGCTTGAAGAGTATGCTACTGTTTTTGAGGAACCAAAAGGCTTACCTCCTTGTAGAGGGCATGAGCATCAAATTCTCCTCAAACCAGGTACTCAACCAACTTGTCAAAGACCCTACAGGTATCCATATTATCAAAAGACTGAAATTGAAACTATTGTTAAGGATTTGCTTGAGTCTGGTTCAATTAGAAATAGCCAAAGTCCTTTTGCCTCACCTGTGTTGTTAGTAAGGAAGGCAGATGGTAGTTGGAGGATGTGTGTGGACTATAGGGCTCTTAACAATGATACTGTCAAGGATAAGTTTCCCATTCCTGTGGTGGATGAGCTCCTTGATGAATTGAGTGGTGCTTGGGTGTTCTCAAAGTTGGATTTGAGGTCTGGCTATCACCAGATTAGAATGAAGGAGGAGGATGTGGAGAAAACAGCCTTTAGGACTCATGAGGGCCATTATGAGTTCTTGGTCATGCCCTTTGGGTTAACTAATGCTCCTTCTACATTTCAATCTCTCATGAATGATGTGTTCAAGCCTTATCTTAGGAAGTTTGTCCTTGTATTTTTTGATGATATTCTAGTCTATAGTAGGGACATGGCTTCTCATGTTTTGCATCTCAGATCAGTCTTGCAAGTGCTGCTTGATCATAAACTATTTGCCAAGAGAAGTAAATGCACCTTTGCTTGCTCTGAAGTTGAGTATTTGGGGCATGTCATCTCAGGCCATGGAGTGAAGACTGATCCTAGGAAGACTCAAGCTATGCTAGGATTAAACATGAGACATGTAAACCAGCTGGACTGTTACAGCCCTTAGAGATTCCTCATACACCCTGGTCTTCCATTAGTATGGATTTTGTGGAAGGGTTACCTAAGTCCTTAAGGCATGATGTGGTGATGGTGGTAGTGGACAGACTTACCAAATATGTCCATTTTATTCCACTGTCTCATCCTTATACAGCAGTTAAAGTGGCTTCCTTATTCATGACTCACATTTTCAGGTTACATGGGCTGCCTGCTTCTATAGTGAGTGATAGGGACCCAGTGTTTACTTCAAGGTTTTGGGAGGAGTTGTTTAGATTGCAAGGAGTTGACTTGGCTATGTCCTCTGCCTATCACCCTCAATCTGATGGTCAGACTGAGGTGGTTAACAGAAGTCTTGAGCAATATCTGAGGGCCTTTGCTGGTGACAAGCCAAAACAGTGGGTAGAGTGGTTACCTTTGGCTGAATTCTGGTTTAATACTAACCATCATACTGCAACTAAGGTGACTCCCTTTGAAGCTCTTTATGGTTTTCAACCCCCTCAATTGATGGATTACATTCCGGGCCTCACTAAGGCTGCTGCTGTGGATGATTTTTTATTAGCTAGGCAGCAGATTTTGGACCTTCTTAAAGGGAACTTAGTAGCTGCTCAAGACAGAATGAAGTTGCAGGCTGACAAACATAGGCAAGAGAGAAGTTTTGAGGTGGGTGATTGGGTTTTTCTTAGGCTGCAACCCTTCAAACAACACTCCCTTCGTTGGTCTAAGGTGGGGAAGCTGGCACCAAAGTTTTTTGGTCCTTTTCAGATTCTACAGAAGATTGGATCAGTGGCATACAAATTGGATTTGCCTTCCACTTCCGGGGTCCATCCTGTATTCCATGTCTCTTGTTTGAAGGCTAAGATTGGCCAATCAGTTACTCCAATTCCAACACTTCCTCCAATTGATGCTCAAGGCCGTATCACTCCAGAACCAAAAGCTATTTTGCAGCAAAGGCACTGTCAGCTCAGAAGGTACAAGGATGCTACTGAGGTTTTGGTTCACTGGGAAGGTTCTTCTCCAGCTGATGCCACTTGGGAACTTCTTCATAAACTGCAGGTTCAATACCCTCACCTTGTGGGCAAGGTGCTTTAAAGGGAGAGGTATTGTTAGGACCCTGACTGAAGTACATTGAGAGGCTGCGTGGCTGGACAGTGTAGACTGCAGGGCTAGGCAGTCTGTGATGCAGGGCAGCCTGATGGATAATGCAGGGTAGTGTGTTGGGTAGTGCAAAGTAGTGTGTTAGGATGAGCTGTTGTGACAGAGTGGCAAGAGAGGCTTGTAACTAAGGTGTTGTACTGTTGTGCTATTGTGGTATTGCATTAAGTGTTGTACTTAGTTAGTTAGGCTTAGTTGGTTAAGCTGTGCTGTGTTGTACCTAGTTAGTTAGAATAGGATATAAGCCACAAATCAGATTGTAAGCATTTCATTTTGAAGAATAATACAGAAAATAGCTAATTCTTGAATTTGCTACTGGAGGTAGATTCCCTCGAAGAATCAATCAATGGAGGCCTAGTTCCCTCGAAGAACTACTAAACTGAAAATCAATAGGTTGGATTCTTATCATTCTCTTTTATGGTTTGGAATATAACATGTATACCTTCGCCTATAGCAGTGAGATTATGTTTTTTTTCAGAACTTTTCCAAACACAGTAATGCTCAAAGAAAATGCACTATTCTAAGCATTTTAACTATTGCCTCAAGAATTTTTTTTTTAAATTATTACTTCAGGAACAAACATTTTACATTATGATTCCTAATGTACATTTTGTACATACGATATCCACACTTTTACACTAGGTGTCCACATTTTACACATGATGAGACAAAATGTGTATGAAGAGTGTATAAAAGGTAAAAAGGAGTAGAAGACAATCAAAGCCCTTTACTTTTTCATCACTACCGCACATGATTTCTTTATGGTTTTCTTTTTACTTTTCTTTTACTCTAGGAGTACAAGCAAAATGCCCAAATAAATAGTGCATGTCATCATTGGTTAATTCTTTTTCTCTTCTTTCTGCCATTTAGATGTCGACAGATTATAGCTTCTATGAGTTAGTTCTTAGTTTCCAATATAATGTACACATGCCTAGAGATTGTAACTCAATTGACATTTCCTAGTATTTCCAATGGAAACGTCCAAGGTTCAAATTCTCCCCCCAAACCATCAAAATATATATATGTGGGAACAAGTTTTTGTCATGAGCTTTCTGGAAAGGTTTACTACGGTGTCAACATAAATTTGTCAGAATTCATTATCTATTATATCAAAGGTTGACTATGTTGAACCAGTCAGTCACCGGATTAAACTTCCCATTCAATCTGCAGAGGGGTGCTTTTGGTGAATTGATAATTTGATATCCCTTACAATGAAGTAAATTCTTGGATCATGGTTGGGTGATTGAAACACCCCAAGAACACACACACAAACAAAGAAAGTTCATAACTTTACGTCTTTCTCAAGTAAAGTAATTTGGCCACTTTCATTCATCACACAGCATATATAGTGAAATCTAATAAAATAAAAACAGATTTTGAGACCAAATCATACCACAGTATCTCATGCATATCATGAACTACATCACATTGGTTTCTTGGGATAAATGCCTCGTTGAGGTCTCATCCTGAAAGGAAGATGATAGAACATATTTAGACAACCACATTTGCACTTTGAAAAATATTTTGGAATGAAGAAATAAAAAATCAAAGATGACACTAACCATGTTAGACAACTGGTCTCTTATAGAGTACATGGAACTCAGCATCGTCTCTAGAGTATCTTGAGCTAATTGGAACTTCACATCCAATTCTCCTGAGTGAGACTGTGCATCATTTTGAAGCTGCAAAATGAGTAGTAATAGTCCATAGTCACCTAATCACACAGACAATTGAACATATTTTTTATCTTACACTTCCAGTAAGTGTCTATCTAATGTTTATTTCTCACACTCATTCTCAAATTACAAACTAAAGGACACTCATTCTAAGTTCATTCACCACTAAAAATTCAAATGTAAGAGATACTCTTTAGATACCTTCAAATTGATAACAGCCACAGGGTCTCCGGATTCAGCATCTTGATTTGCCATATCCCATGTCATTGCCTTCAACCGGGGCAAAGTAACCTAGACATTGTCCATTCAGAAATAAAGTCAGATTCTTGTGTGCTACCTAGTAGATCAGTGAGGTTGCGTATACCATAATCAAATTTCTACCTGATCCTTGAGTAAATCATCCTGCCATTCTCGTTGAAACTTTTGTAGCAGAAGCGTCAATAGTCTTTGTAGTTCAGGCAATACTTCAGTGGGAAACAGTTTATGAATGTCATCCTTGCTGACATTCTCGTAAACAAACCTACGGATCAACATGCGAAGACATACCAAAAGCTGCAATATAGAACATTTGAATTATAACCCACACCAGGTGGAATTCGCTAAGAAAGCCTATCCTACTTAGAAAACTTGAATCACCTTTTATGTAGATAGTGATAATATAACAAGTAATGTAGATGAACACTTTCAAAATGGCTGCTTTATACAGGCAACCTTGTATCATTCTATGCATGTTTAGTCAAAAGATAATTTAGTTCAACAAAAGACAGCAAAATTCCAAATTGAACCTAAGAACACTAAGAACCCAGCACCAAAATTTTGGGATCAACCATCGATCCTCAACAAACTGTAAACAAAAAAGATAGATTGCAATTGAAGTTAAGCACTAAACAGTGAATAATCATGACCCAATTCACATTGCTTCACACAAATTGAATGAAGTATTCGCCTGTAACAGAGAGAACAAATAAAAAAAGCCCCGAGAAGTCATTATTAAGTCTAAATATTCAAAACCATTCCTTTCAAACTTTTTCTAGTAGCAACTATACACATTTCCCACGCACAATTATCGATAAAAAACACTCAAATTAAATTGAACGTTACTTCAATTCCTTTTTCTAATAGCTTCACACAAATTGAATGAAGTACTCGCATGTAACACAGAAGAAAACAAAAAGAAAAAAAAAAAGCCCCAAGAAGTTGTTATCAAGTTTAAACATTCAAAAACATTCCTTTCAAGCCTTTTCTAGTAGCTACTATACACATTTCCTACGCACAATTATCAATGAAAAACACTCAAATTAACCTTTCATTGAAATTTTAAAGTTCTTAAGACAACAACTTTTGTCAGAGTAAGAATGGTTGCTTATCATTTTCACATACTCCACCACTCATAGTGAGCTACTGACACACTAGTACATTGTCATGTCATACAGATACGAGGAAATAAAATTGTAACAGTAAAATAGACCAAGCAAAGATTTTTTGTTTTTTATTTTTATTACATTCACTATGACAATAACAGCAACATGGTAAAAAAAAACACAGAAATTCCAAGACAAGATTTTCAGCTAAATTGAATAGGCGTGTGTACTAGGTGATACATACAGGGTCGAGGTCGGAATCGTTTTCAAGCTGGAGCATGTCGCGGACGATGTGGCGGTCGGCGGGGTCGAGACCAGTTTTTCGTGTTCTCCAAAGGGCTTGGAGAATGTATTCAACTGACTCTTTCGAATTCGACCTCATCAATAGCGGCAAGTGACCCCACAAACTACGCTCCATTCTCTCTACTGTGACTTCCTCAACAAAACAACCCTAACTCCCTATTCAAGTTCTTCACTTCAATTCAAAGTTCAAACCTTGTTGGCACTAGAAGTAGAAGTGAAAAGCTGCAAGTGAGAGAGAGTTTCCCATGTTCCACTTCCAGTTCCTTCCACCTGCTGCGCCTCTGTGCTTTTTACCATTGAAACCGCTTGACTGACTGGAAAGCGATTAGAAAGAGTCAGTTGTTTTGTTTTTGGGTTGTTGGTGGGTTGGGCTTTGAGTTGGGGTTCAATTGGGCTCAAGATGATTCTTTAAATTTGCTAAGCTTGGGGATGGATTGGGCTTGACTAATGATATAGATCCAGTGAGGGTTGATTTGGTAAAGATCTGATGGGGTTGATACTTGATTACTAATTTATTTGGAAAAAAGAGTTTAGCTTTTAAATATGTTTGGAGTTATAATGCTCCAATCTACTATGTGGTAATTTAACAGATTATTCACCTCCAATTTTAATTATATGACTTTTTTAATGAATTATGTGATTTATTTATATAATACATATAAATAGTTTTATAAATTGTCACGTAGTGGGTTGGAGGAGATTCCTCCAAATTGATTTAGAGCTAATCTTTATAAAAATTGATGAATAATATCAGTGTAAATTTAAATAAATTCAAATCAAATATCAAAATTATTAGTATAGGTGAAGACAAACATCATTGAACCTAATTCGTTGGTTCTTCAAGAACACAACCAAGGCCTTAGCTTGCCATTTTTCCCAACAAGATGTCAACGCTACCTTAGGGCATCTTTTGGTTACAAAATTGCTCCTCACATTAAGTTCACACTCCCATGGTTGATCAGGAACGCTTCCATGACTATTCGATCATTGTTAATTGCATTGGACAAGAAGGGTTTTTAAATATGTTTTATGCTATGTTTTAGTCTTAAAAAGAGTTTTTTTTACCAAAAAATAGTGAGGTAGGTAAATATATAATTAAATTAAATTAAAGTAGAATTTTTATCATCTAAAAAAAGAAAATTTTTTGAAAATCGACACAACAACATAACATTGCTGGTACAATTACTAGCAGAAGAATTTGAGAAGGCCCTAAAACGACAACAGAACAACGCCGGTACAATTACAAGTAGAACAACGGTTTCCTTTACTTTCCAAATTAACAAAAAAAGAGAGAGAAGAGATTCAGAACAAAATGGCACCACACGATCTCCACCGTCCGTTCAAACAAGCAGCAATCTCCGATCAACAGAGGCATAGGGAACTCTCCCTACAACACCAAGCACAGCACCGCCGCGACAGTCAACACCAATCTTGCTGCTTAGCCTCTTTCCTCAACCTCCACTCTGACCCCGAACCTGAACCCGTACCCGAACCCTCAGACTCACCAAAAAAGCTCGACATTCGCCACGCCTAGAAACTGAAAGGCGCCGAAGCTCGTAAATGGTTCACCTGACAACTCATGCTCCCCAAGTGGATGATCGACGTCCCTGATCAACTCCCCCAGACTGGTCTCTCTCTCTCTCTCACTATTTTCGATGTACACATAAATGTCCACAATTTCATGCGCGATGTTCACATTTAAATTTAAGTTTTGTTTTTTGTTTTTGTTTTTATATGTAGGTATGTGTTTGCGAGGCCAGCAGGGAAGCGATGCTTTGTGGTATCGAGTAATGGAACGACAGTGAGTAGGTTAAGAAATGGTTCGATACTGCACCATTTTCCTTCTGCATTGCCTAGTGGAGCTAGAACTAAAGATTCCTCAGGCTCTGCTCAGTCATATTCTATACTTGACTGCAATTTTTCATGAGGTAATCTACATATGGATTAGCAAATTGTTAACTCAAGTTTGTTTAGTTTGCTTTTATCTTAACTCGTTAACTGGGTTAACTAGGAAGCACGGACACTTTATTTAGGAGGTTTTACCTGGACACTTGACATGCCTATGCATGTCCCAACTGCATCCTTTAAAAAAAAAAAAAAAAATTGCAGGACACGACCGGAACATAAGAATAGGAGGCATTGAATACCTCTTGCAAAACAAAGAGAGCATTCATGTTTGAACAATAATTGTGCATATGAAAGTTGCTAAACATCATTTAATAGTCATGAATTTGCTTTATTGTCCGTTATTACTCTTAATTTGATATATATTTAATATTATATGAAAAATAAATGCTTAATAATATATAGAAAATATAAATAAAAATATATTTAATAATTATTTAATAGATGTGTCTTGCCATATTCGTGTCTTAATTCAAAAATTTCCGTGTCGCATTGTTGTACCCATACCCGTGTCTGTGCTTCTTAGCTCATTAATGAGTGCCTTAAAGGCACATGTTAAGGAATATTAAACAATCATGATAAATCAACAATTGTATCAAAAACTTAAGTTGATAATATATTTATTCTTTAATGTAACACTCTCTCACATGTGTGGGTCCAAACTAAACATGGAATACAATTTCTAAATGGGGAGGTAGAGTAGAGATAGAATTCAACTTTAAGACTATTTGCTCTGATACCATGATAATATCTTGTCTCCCAAATGCTTAAGTTGATAGGGAATGGGTGAATTTAATCCTTTAAAATTATTCTAATAGATCTTTAAAAAAGATAATTCATTAGTTTGCATGCATAATTAATTGAGCATTAAACTTGTTAGCAAAAGCTTTCACAAAATAAATCTTCTGTAGCATTTGTTGTTTGATTTTGTGATAATTGGGTTTGTGACTTTGCAGTTGGATCAGACTTACTATGTGATAGACATGGTGTGCTAGCGGGAGTACTCACTCTATGACTGCATGGCTGAGTTTAGATTCCTCTGGTTGAGCTCCAAGCTTGCGGAGACTGGTGTGTGTGTCATGTGACCCGCCTTCACGGTATCATAGATACAAATTTAGTCTGGTCCCGGTGGGCCGGTGTACAATTGTGACCAGGCTGATCTATCTGTAGCTTATACTGGTGCAGTCCCTTACGTGAAGGACGGTTTGTTGTTTTTTAATAAGTATGACCTTTTTTTCTATAACGTGGACAATGTTAAATGATCTGAATATTTATTGTTGGATTGGCTTAGTTATTGTTATGAATGTAATTATAGGTTAATTTCAATTAAAAAAAGGAAATAAAATAAAATAAAATCATAGGTCAATAGTGCCTGTATGAATTGTTTAATATTGTGAAATTGGGTTAGGCTTGCTAAGTTGGTGAGTTACTTGCTTGACTAGGATTAGGAAGTTCTAGTGCATTGGTTGGATATGTATGCAATGGTGTCATTAGGGTTTTATTACATGTGGGGTTTGTTGACTCAGGCTGGGATTGATAGGTAAGATGATGTTTTTTCTCTAGTTTATTGTGGATGCATGCACATTGTTTAACCATGCCCCTCATTGGGTTCTTCATGGGTACATGATCATTTTTCTTCATTTTCTGCTTCTTGTTTGATCATGTGACCTGGGCACAAACGTGTGCAAGGGAGCATATTTTTATCATCATGAATGTCCAATCACTTATGGTTAGTGTCTCATTGTTGTTTCTCATTTCAATTTTGAACAATTTTTAAATCCATAGTTGCCATATCATTGTACCTACTATGTGTTGTATTTGTTCGGTTATGAATTATAGAATGAGAGATGCTACGTCTACAACATTTCTACAACATTTTTACAATAAATCACAGGTGGTTAGTGGTTATTGGTTTAAATTTCAAACTAACGCTAAGATTACTTTTTTGCCCAAACAATAACAACTAGTAACAACTTGCCACTTAGAATTTGTTGTAAAAATGTTGTAGAAATGTTATAGACATATCATTTCTCTTATAGAATTCCTTTGGGCCCGATGGCACTTCCAATCTCCACAAGTATGGGGTTGTGGGTAAGGCCCATATCTTATTGGGTATGTTAGTTAATTACCAAGCAAAAAAACTTCTTTTTTATTTATTAATTCCTAATGCCATTTGCATTTTTCCTTTCTTAGCCATGCCCATTATTAAACTAGAGATACACCACTTGCATTAGTTTGGAAGGATGAGAATTGTAGTCAATATGTCATTGACACGGATAGCAAAGGACAGGTTCCAAGCCAACAACAGGTATCTTGTCACTGAGTTCTGTCCTACTGCATTTGCAGTCTTTAAAACTTAAGAAGTTTGGACATGGACTATTGTGTTGTATTATGCAAAGCATCAAATGTTTAAAATGTGTTCTGAACAGAGATTTTCATGACAACTTTTGGGGTTGTCTGCATAACTCTACATTCACTTTATTGCAATAATTTTTTCCTTTAGTATTAAAATCGTCATATTGCTTTCTCTGTTGTTTTCTATTGCATATTTCATGTTATATAATGGGCATGATTTTTCCACGAAACAAAATAGGGTACGCCACATAGCCTAGTGGTATGTCTGGCTCCTTGTGATGTGAACTTGGGTTTGATCCCCCTGCAGCTCAAATTTATTAGAAAACATGATAGGGAAGATGAGGGATTTAAATGGGACAACCATAACTTGGACATACCAAGAAGCAATAGCAGTGAAGAAGGTAGTAGCAATCAGGAAAATATTGAGAATGTGCATGATGAGGAGATGAAATTTATTCATGACAAGACAGCTTGGTACATTTGTGGGTTGTAATAGTATTTTCATTATTTCTAGAATAAGTTGACAACACACCTTTTTTTTTTATAGGTAACAACACACCTTTGTACAAGCATCCCAATCATCATTGTAAGCTGAGATCATTTGCCATGTTTAATCCCATGTAAACCCTCTCTGTTAAAGAAGAGTTATTCATATCATAGTACTAAACCTCTAGAATGAATCTTGAGAAGATTTTTGTCATATTGCAATGCAAATCTTTCATCGAACAACATTTTATACGTGCTGGATTGTTGAAACTGTAATCTTTCTTCTTCCCCTTAATGCATTTCCCCAGCATTACATCATTGAGATATTTGTCCATTAAAAGCTGGAGTAGCACTCTCCTTTTTAAATAAGAAAAATGTATTTCAGAGATGATAAATTTAATTCACAAACTGATACCTCTTCTTTTACTATATAAATGCTGAGGTGTGTATAAAAAAAATGATGGGGCAGCATTCTCCCTTAGCTAGGGTTACATGGATCAACATTGTCTACCCTAGTCAACAACCATGTAAACTATTTGGATTGATAATTATATGGGTTCTGATAAATTAGACTATGGATAGAATGACAAAAAGGAGACTTGATATTGTAGGATAAGAAGAGCAGAATGAAAAGAAGGCAATATTAGTAGAAGATGACATTCTTAAATGATTTGGGAAGATTGACTTCACCATCAAGATCTGCATTGCATGCATTACATACTGAAACACTACTTTTGTTAGAAACCTCTGCACCATGTATAAAGCATAATTTTTGACGTCCAATTTGTTCTCAGACATTTACTATCAACAGAGAAGCAACCCTCCTATTCTTCACCTACAGGAATAATGGAATAGATTAATGGGGGTAGCTATTGATTGAATCAAACATTTCAGAGTTTTATACATCAACTATGCAAGAAGCATATACTATACTCGTCACCGTTGATGAACAGTAATTTATCTAATAATTGTCATGATTTGGGTGCATAAACAATATACACAGCCAGTAATTCTCACTATCTCATTAGAAAATATAAAGGAATTAATAACACGATTGTTATATGGTATGTCTATCTCTATAATTAAACATGTTTGATAGAATTAAATTTTTATGATGTACAAGGACATACTAGCTAGACACCAGAACAGAGTCATGATAATGGAGGGGTTTGGTAGCTCATAACTTTATGTTGTTTTATGCTTGATCTCTAGAATAATAATCATAATAATAACTAAATAAAGAATTTTCTTTGTAATCAAATTAATCAATACCCAAAATAGGCTTAATATAAGCAAAATACCAATAGCATACATTTCGACTCTAATTATACTTGCAACATTTATGCATATGCAAGACATGATATAAAGAAGTAAATTTTCAGTCCTTGGATCACATGATATAAAAACACACCAATATCTACAAATTAGTGTAAAGACTTGACCTTTGCACTGCTATCTCCTACCTGTCTTGAACCCCTTCCCCTCCTCTACAACTACACCATTTAATCTTAAACATCTAAAACTTCAAAAAAAGTTTAAAATCATTTTATGAAGTCCTTAAAATTCTGCATTTGTATAAGTACCATCTGTTAACACAAGAACATTGCACATGTTTTTTTTTTTTTTTAACTTATTTCAAGTCCTCAGCCTTTTTTGCATTTAAAGGCAAGAGAGAGAAGATCATATAAATGCCTATAAAAGAAAACATCGGGCAGCAAGTTAGCATAAGGAAAAAGAATTTACATCAAAACAGAGGAAACAAAATTATATACTAAACAAATTATTAGTTTGGAGACTGCAAAGTTTGAATGCAAAGAAAGGGTGCAGCCATGAGTTATAAGACAAAAATCTTCAACAGAAATGAATTAAAAACATGTCCAACTAGCAAAAAAGCTGATCCATGCATAAGATTTCTCACTACATAGAAGCATCATTGCACGCTTATTTAAATATCCAAGTGGAGCCAACTACATTCCTGTAAGTACAACCAATATAAAATGACTACTGGTCTATATCACACAAACAACCGGAGGGAAATCAGCATTGAGAAATGGCTTTCTACTATACAAAGGTCTAGGCAAGTGATCATAGCATTAAGTTCTCAATTGCCCAAGCTTATTCAAACCCATCTTTATCACAATCATCCAATTCAACTGCATTTAAGACAATTAAAATCATGAACTATTCAAGTAAAATAAAATCCATTATTTTTCTATTTTTTGAAGGGAACAAAATCTATTCCTGAGATTTTAAGTCACTTTGGTTAAATACTTAGTAGTTAGTTCTGCCAAATCCTGCAGACCTGACCACTTTGTAAAATTGTTTTAACTCAAACAACTTTCAATGCACTGTGTTTGAACAGAGTCTTCTAGCTAAAAATCAATGGCACCATGACCATTCCATCAATCAAACCTTAACTTTCCAACAACATTCACTCAGGCTACCTATTTTAGAACTAATACCACTATACCAGTGAGCCCCTTCAACACCCCATAACAAACACGCTCAACTAATGAACAACAGTTCTAATCTGTACAAGTAATCTCTTGACTATGGCAATGAGATGGTTTTTTGTGAGTCTTAAAAAGCATAGGCCTTTCGACTTTACTGGTCCATTAACTAGATAAATTTAATGCTTTTTTCTCAAGTAATTTTGAAAACTCTTGTAACCATTACAAGAAATTGAATTCAACAACAAATAAAATGACCATCAATTCTGCTTTTTCTTTGCATTAATGTCCTCTCAAATTGAATTAGTTTCTATGCATATGAGCCTTTGAATTTAGAGAAAGAGAATGGGAAGTGACAAGTACCACCAAAGACGCAAATCAAACAAAGCAAAAGAGGGAGACATACTCCGACATTCAACAATGTAAAGAAATCGAAAAGACATGATACAAAGTAAAACAGTTTCAACTTTCAATTGAATAATAGTACCTGGGCATATTTTTTTGAAATTTGATTTAAAAGATTCTCAGTTTCTTTAATGTTGGCTATCGATTGAAGATGGTGTCATCTTTTATGGAGGGATGGCCCATTGAAGAACACAAATCAAACCCAAATTTGCTATATCAATTGGAAGCTTAGAATCAAATGTCAAAGAAAGACAACTGGTGTCATCAGTGATTGGAGGAGGTTGAGGTTCTTCTGCATCTGAATCCATTGGGAGTGGAGAAAGGAGGTAATAAAGGTGCAAGCTCAGAGTTGTCACCAACATTTTGAGGAGGACAAGTACATTCCACATATGCCCCCATCCTTGCAATGACAGGTGCAAATTTTCTGAATTCACTTGTCCAATGAGAGATTTTACATGAAACCTCAACATGATTCTGATCACCTTGCAAAAAGTCTCCAAATTTCTGCTGCAACTGGCTATGAAGTACACCGTAAAACCACAAATGATCACACTTCAGACCCTGAAAGATCAGCTGCCGCATGAAAGGTTGCATATTACCATTGATGGAAATGTTGACAACACAAACCCAATTGATTATATCGTCACAGAGAGAATCGCACTTATCATTATTTCAAGTCCTTAGCCTTCCAAGGAAAAGGACTTTTGCATTTAAAGGCAAGAGTGAGAAGATCATATAAATGCCTATAAAAGAAAACATCGGGCAGCAGGTTAGCATAAGAAAAAAGAATTTACATCAAAACAGAGGATACAAAATTATATACTAAACGAATTGTTAGTTTGGAGACTGCAAAGTTTGAATACAAAGAAAGGGTGCAGCCATGAGTTATAAGGCAAAAATCTTCAGCAGAAATATATTAAAAACGTGTCCAACTAGCAAAAAAGCTGATCCATGCATAAGATTTCTCACTACATAGAAGCATCATTGCAGTCTTATTTAAATATCCAAGTGGAGCCAACTACATTTCTATAAGTACAACAAAGATAAAATAACTACTGGTCCATTTCCCACAAACAACTGGAGGGAAATCAGCATTGAGAAATGGCTTTCTACTATGCAAAGGTCTAGGCAGGTGATCATAGCATTGAGTTCTCAATTGCCCAAGCTTATTCAAACCCGTCTTTTATCACAATCATCCAATTCAACTGCATTTTAGACAATTAAAATCATGAACTATTCAAGTAAAATAAAAACCATTATTTATCTATTTTTTGACGAGAACAAAATCTATTCCTGAGATTTTAAGCCACTCCTAGTTAAATACTTAGTAATTAGTTCTGCCAAATCTTGCAAACCTGACCACTTTGTAAAATTGTTTTAACTCAAACAACTTTTAATGATTGTGTTTGGACAGAGTCTTCTAGCTGAAAATCAATGGCACCATGACCATTCCATCAATCAAACCTTAACTTTCCAACAACATTTACTCAAGCTATCTATTTTAGAACTAATACCACTATACCAGTGAGCCCCTTCAACACCCCATAACAAATACGCTCAACGAGTGAACAACAATTCTAATCAGTACAAGAAATCTCTTGACTACGGCAATGCGATGGTTCTTTGTGAGTCTTAAAAAGCATAGGCCTCTCAATTTTACTGGTCCATCAACTAGAAAAATTTAATGCTTTTTTCTCAAGTAATTTTGAAAACTCTTGTAACCATTACAAATAAAACGACCATCAATTCTGCCTTTTATTTGCATTAATGTCCTCTCAAATTGAATTAGTTTCTGTACATATGAGCCTTTGAATTTAGAGAGAGAATGGGAAGTGACAAATACCACCAAAGACGCAAATCAAATAAAGCAAAAGAGGGAGACATATTCTAGCATTCAACAATGTAAAGAAATCAAATAGAGATGATGCAAAGGAAAACAGTTTCAACTTTCAATTGAATAATAGTACCTGGGGCATATTTCTTTGAAATTTGATTAAGAGATTCTCAATTTCTTTAATGTTGGCTATCGATTGAAGATGGTGTCATCTTTTATGGAGGGCTGGCCCATTGAAGAAGAACACAAATGAAACCCAAATTTGCTATATCAATTGGAAGCTTATAATCAGATTTCAAAGAAAGACAACTGGTGTCATCAGTCATTAGAGGAGGTTGAGCTTCTCCTACGTCTAAGTCCATTGGAAGTGGAGAAAGGAGGTAGTAAAGGTGCAAGCTCAGAGTAGTCACCAACATTTTGAGGAGGACAAGTGCATTCCACATGTGCCCCCATCCTTGCGATGATAGGTGCAAAATTTCCGAATTCACTTGTCCAATGAGAGATTTTACATGAAACCTCAACATGATTCTGATCACCTTGCAACAAGTCTCCAAATTTCTGCTGCAATTGGCTTTGAGGTACACCGTAAAACCACAAATGATCACACTTCAAACCCTGAAAGATCGGCTGCCGCATGAAAGGTTGCATATGACCATTGATGGAAATTTTGACAACACAAACCCAACTGATTATATCATCACGGAGAGAACCGCACTTATCATTATTTGCATAACTGTCTTTCAACGGAACTAGATGAAAAGCAATACAAAAGGCAAATGTTGGAAATTCTGGACCAACCCAGAATGATATGGAGCTTTCAATGCTTTGATGGTTGAACCACTTTGGAATCTTCTTTTCTGGTACTATAATATTATATCTCTCTCCAAAATCAATCAGATACACATCTAGATTTGAACGTAACTCTTCTTCAATTAGGAAGAACTTGGGGAGGGAGAGCTGGGAAGAGTAATCAATCTGATGTGAATGGGAATCCACAAATACATTGCCTTTCACACCTGAACATTTCATATTTGGTGAAAGCTCTAAATTTCTTCCAAACTGCATGCAATTAGTAAATTTCAAAAATTGGAAGTTACCAAAACTAGTAAAGTATTTGGAAAGGTAACCAAAATTGTTTCTTTATAAGAGAGAGGTACCTGAAGGAATAGTTTTCCTAATGATTTTGAATTCAACGAGATGCAATTTGACACATACACAGATCTTATACTTTCTGGAAGTTTCGGAATTTTCTTAAGGAACATAGAATCCTCAATTAGAAGAAAATCTAATCCATTGAATCTTGTAATGCTATCTCGGATGTTCAAATTTTCACTCCCTGATAATAAACATTTATTTGAGAGGTGGAAACAAGAAGACAAATTTTTTACAAGATTCAACATTAGAAAACCATATTTTGAAAAGCCACCATAAGAATTGCATAGTGCTTGTCTACCTATCTCCACATCCTTTGCAAATTGGACATTGCCATGAAGAATGAGTTTGCGAAGATATTGCAATTTATAGATGCTACTTGGAAGATGACACGAATAGAAATAGGAACCTATATCTAATCGCTCAAGCCCAATGAGATTCCCAAATGATGAAGGAAGCTCTCTAATGGCAGTGTATGCCAAACTTAGGAACTTTAAATTTTCCATTTCTTGTGGAATATCAGGGAACCTCTCAAACCTATTGCACTCATAGAGAATTAAAAATTTAAGAGATTTCATCTTGATGCAGCTTGGAAGAATTTGAAGTTCAATGCAACCCGTAAGGTCCCAACTTTCAAGCTTATCAAGACATCCATTAGAGTCGTGAACCTTGACTAATTTCATACATTCACGAAGATTCAATTGCTTTATGTTTGGGGTGGCGATCGATAAGTCAGGCAATTCCCTAATGCATTGACAGGATTGGAAATTCATATATACCAAGCTTTTACATTGTATCCTCTGTAGAAAAAAAAAATCAAAATTAACTTCAACAAATGTTAAAATATAGCTCAATCATTAATGAAGTAATTATAAATAAATAAAATTTTACCTCGAGAAGCTTGTACAATATAACCCTACTCTCTGGCATGTTAAGTACAGTGAGCTTTTGAGGATGAAAATTGGATGGTAAGGAAGATAAAGGAAATCCACGCCAATCAAGCACCCTTAATCCGTTGGGAATATTTTCAAGATTTGCACAAATCTCTACATTACTAGCTATAAGAAACTTGAGATTTTTCATCTTTTCAAGACATTTAGGCTCTAATTGAATCTTTGATGGTTCAGCTGAGCATATCATTATGCCTCGAACTTTTTTTGACCCCTGGTTAGACAAAGCATTAAGTGAATCACACTATACAATAAAAAGTATTAAACTATTAATGACGATAAACTTAAACAAAAACCAAACTAATAAACTTAAATTTTCTTCCACATTTAAGCGGAATAAAAACCAATACATATGCCTTTTGAAAAATGAATTAAAATGATGCATACCGTATTTTCAGTTAGTACATCAAGAACATCCTCATAATGCCATAGTCTACTACGCTCTCCAGGTAGTTGTGGTGATTCCCGTCGAACAATGTCCTTACCCATTTGTTGCAGCAAGTCATGCATTGACAATTTGTCATATTGATCAACAATTATTAGACACATATCAATAAGTTTTTGAATTCCATAAATTGGATGTAAATCGCAAGAATCTAGTACATCCATGACATACTTCTTATGAAATCCCTTAAAGAAACATGCAATATCAAGGAAAATATCTTGTTCAGCTTCATCCAATCCTTCATAACTTATTTCGAGTACTTTTTGAATTTCTTTGTTAGGAATTTTTTCATACTTATTTATTGCACTTTTCCATTCAGGTTTAGATCTTCCACACAAATCAGCGCCCATTATTACTAGAGCTAACGGAAGTCCCTTGGTATATTTTATAACTTGGTTTGCAAGTTCCAAATAATCTTTTTTGGGTTTATTACTTCGGAAGGCATGCATACTAAAGAGTTCAAGAGCTTCATCTTGATCTAATTCCTTAACCTCGTACGTTGAAAAACATTTTCCAAGAGTAGCTCCCAAGTGTTTGTCTCTTGTTGTTATAATGATTTTGCTTCCAGAAGCAAACCAATCACATCCTCCAAGCAAATTTTCTATCTGGACCCATTTATCCACATCATCAAGAACTAAGAGAATCCTCTTAAAAGAAAGTCTTTCCATTATCATATTAACCCCTCTAGATTTGTTACCCACCTTTAAATTTCTATCCCTTAAGGTCTCAAAAAGAAGTGTCTCTTGTAGTTCGATTACACCATTATTTGTCCCAGATTTTTCTCTAAAATTTTCTAGATAACAAAATCCATCAAAATGATCACAAATTCTATTAAAAATAGCTTTTGCGATTGTGGTCTTACCTATTCCACCAGGGCCATAGATCCCTATCATGGGAGCATCATTTGACTCAATATCTGAAAGAATGGTCTTTACACGATAATCTATTCCAATAGGGTATCGAGCAATAGATAATGGCTTGCGATTTAATTTAGAATTTGAGATCTCTTCAACAATTCCTTGGATAAATTTGGACTCGCTGCCACTGTCATTCACATTACATTAAAAAAAAAAAAAAAAAGAGTTAGACCAGAAAATAGAAATATGAAGACAAACCATATTTAAGATGTTCGGCGTGTGCATTAAATGTGAAATATTAGCAATTAAAGAAGTGGCATGTACTAATTTATAAATCAATAACCATCATTATGTTAGCACTTTCTTTTTTGTTGGGAAAGTATTTTTAGCTTTTAGGCATTGTTATCAAAACAATTACGTATTAAACCGTCAAGGGAGTAGTACGGTGGTCATTGGTTCAACAATTGTGTCACTGGCTCAACCGTTAGACAAATAATTAATTTATTTTAAATAAGAATGAATTAAAAAAATACAAAAAAAAAAATGAAGATACTATTAAAAAATGCAATGGTATTCAATTAGTACATAAATATGTAGGTATAACATAGAATGAAATTAATAGAATATTATTGTTTAGAAAATTTATTTAAATATAGAATTTAACATATACTAGTATATAAGAATGACTAAATAATAGGACATTTTGAATTGATCAAAATGACTTAAATATTAAAAACCAAACGGATTGAATAAAATCATGCAGTTTGGTATTTTTCTAAAAATCCTGGTGGTTTTTCATGGTTTAATCCTTTTTAAAAATAAAAAATATGACAGTTTCCTTCATACCAATCCAGAATTTCATATGATTCAATAGCTTGACAGTTCAATCATCAGTTTGGTACAATTTTGATAACTATAATTTTAACATGAAGTTGCGTGGAAAATCTAGTTAGGTGACAACTGAAACTTACTAAAACTCACTTTTAATACTAGAAATAAATTATTGAGGAAGCTTTTAAAAAAATTTAAGATGAATAATATGTCGGTGAAACTCCTATTTAATTGGTAAGGTAATGTACATTTAAATTCTTCTTTCTACCAATTCTCCAAAAAAATATATCATCTTTCTAGTTTATACCATTGCGAGCTAACTTCTATAATAGAAGATATGAAGGAAAAAAAAATGTAGATTCATAATTTGGACAAAAATTGGAGGTCAAAACAAACCACTAAAACTCATAAAAAGTACAAGAATTGTCACTAAATACATACCTATGCTGGTAATGCCAACCAGATATATTGGCTGCTTCTTGGAGAGCGTTTCTCCATCTTTGTACTTTCTTGTTGTGCTTAATGTTTTTTTCATATTTAGCTAGAGTTTTTCCAAACTTTCCATTTTGGTTACGTACATCTGATGGGTCCACATTGTAAAAAATTGGTCGCACCAATTGGTCATTCTTCTTGCACTCAACAATCTTGGCTAGCTCATCCAAACACCAAGTGGATGATGCATAGTTTTCAGAGAATACAATTATTGATATTGTTGAGTTCTCAATGGTTTTCAAAAGCTCTGTAGAAATTTTTTCTCCCCTTTGGAGATTATCATCGATGAAGGTGTGAATACCCCTTAAATGCAAAGCCTCATACAAATGGCTAATAAAACCATAACGGGTATCTTCACCTCTGAAACTCAAGAAGACATCAAAGTTCTTGGGTTGGTGGGTGAAAGAGGAAGATGAGGCTCCTTTGCTGATCACAAGAGCCATCAAGATTTATGAGCAGACTGTTGTAAAGATCTGGAAGGATGAGAAAGAAAACTATTAAGGGGTTGTCAATATAACTCAGGAAAGTGAATGACAAATTTGGTAGAGGGTGAATGCAAGCAAAAGGAGCCTTTAAAGGCAGCTTGCTTTCAGTGTGACCAGTAACTCTTTAAACTTTTAAGTGCCATACTGATGCTGCTTTCATTGCAATATTATGGAAGTTTCTTTATGAAATTTTTAACTCTGAGAAAATTTCTAAGCACCATACTGGTCATTGCCGTCAAACAGAATTGTAATTTCGTATCTTATTAGTCAATATCCAAAGCGAGCTGTAATATCTAACAAACACTTCCCACTTACGATAATAGTTCATTTTCTATGTTGGCATTTTAAGAGGGGAAATTCTTGGGGGAAATGGCAGCTTTTTTTTTGGATGGAGGGAGAGAAGGAATTTAGTAACTGAAATGTTTGTGTTTTCTTTTCTTTTTTTTAATGAAAAAATGCTTGTGTTTGTTTACAAGATTCTGTTATTCATGAATAATAAGGAGAATAGTTAGGTGGAATTGGGATAGCTAACTGGAGATTATTTAATGGTTTTTTTTTTTTTGGCCTGTTGGAGTAGTGTACTGAACATGTGCAATAGGTGATGTGAAACTATCACGGCCCAAAAGCTTTTAAAAGTGGAGCCACTCAGCACTTGGATAACTAGAATGATTTTTATTTATTATTTAACAAAGGATTCATGGTTCTCATAATTAAGGATAATAAACTATGTTACTAATTTACAAGGCTCCTAACAGCCAAAAAGATGACTCCAAATCTTCTGTTCTACTTTACGTTCCATAAATAAGAACATGTCATATATCACATATTTAATTAATTCCTTATTTTAGGTAAGTGAAATAAGAAAAGAGGCATAACAATTTCCCAATATTATACACAACTCAAACACAATAAGATAAACATCAACATAGACTTAGAAAAATAACATAATCTTAGAAAAACAACAAACAAAAGCATATGATAAGGTTTAACTTATAGAAAAGAAATGATTTAATTGTGGCATAAAGAAACTTTCCAAAAAGCCAAGGACCTTATAACTGAATTGACACCTCCTCCTACACAAAGTGTTTGAAGGTTTAGGAGGGGAAAGAGTTCGAGATGTAAGGTTAACAGTATATTGTAATTATCTCTAGAAAAAACTTGTGGGAGTTTGGAAGGTAAGAGTTGGGGTTCAAGTTTCCAAGAGGAAGCTTCATACACATATACACTTAAATTAATGGAATTGAACTCTCGATCATAACCATACACACTCAACTAGGCTTCATGCCCATTATTAAAATATCATAATTTCCACAATAACCTAAACAGTAACAATATATTTACAAAATTTCCTAGAAGAAGGGATATATATATATACATATATATAAAAGATAACAAAAATATAGAGATCAATAATAAGGAAGTAGAAGTAGCCGTTGCCTCACCCTAGGTCTATGCAGCATTGTGGAGCAATTCCTACAAATCCCGCAAATATTGGCAACAATAAAAGCAAATATTGCTACAGATGCGAGAAAAATGGGTTCTAAGATTTGGAGTTCAAATTCAAATAATACTTGACCATGTACTAATTAACCTCCCTTATAGAAAATATTTTTTCATCAATTCTGTTTTTCTTTAATCAAGTGAAAGGGAAAATTTGGTGAAATTGGATATAGCTTTGGTGAGTCTTTTGGGGGCCTTTTTAAGGATTGGGGTTGTGGAAGGGAAGGCATGTATCTAGCCAAAGAAATAGATATAATTTTTTGTGATATCCGTAAATCTGCAATCTAATAGAAATCAATGAAATAAAAAATATCAAAGATTTTCAAAAACAAAATTCATAAAGCTGATAGCAAATTCACTGATTGAGAATTATTAAGGAAAGAAAAACAAATAAAAAACACGAAGATCGAAATTCCCTTACCTGATCTGAGTTTGTGAGAGAGAGAAATGAGATAGGAGAGATTGAGGAGAACACCCTTTTTTGATGAGAGAAAGACTTTCAGGAAAGACTTGCGGAAAAAGTAACTAGTACACTCTCTCCGCGTCTGTGAGAAATGACAATCAATTAAAATGGATGCATCTCATATATTCAAAATACCGTTATACCCTAAAAAAGTAACACTCTCTCCTTTCCCATCTCTTTCCTTTTTTACTTTGTCGAACCATCCAAGCACTTTCAAATTTTTATTCCGTTTGAAAAATAAACCCTTTTTTTTTTTAAATATTATTTTTTCATTATTTTTTCAATATATATATATATATATATATATATATTTTTATAAAATTTCTTTTTTTTAATAGTTATTTATTCATTCCCAATTATTATATTTTTAAGTAAATCCCTTAACCATAATACTTTTTACATTGTTCGACCGTATCTATATATAAAAAGTGTCAATGCGTGTAACTACAGTAGCTACAATATTTTCTGGTTTGTTTAATTAACATTGTAGCCATAGTAGCTATAGTTTTTTTTTTTTAGTCATTGGTTTGTGCTTTTTTTTTCTTTTAAATATTTATATGAGCTGACATATATATTGTTATACTGACACTAAAAATTTTACAATATTTTCATAATTATTGAGGTGCCCAGTTCTTATAAGTTGAAATAAAATAGGAAAATGAGACTATGACCAATTACAATTGAAAATAAATATTTTGTAAAAATGTTATAACACTTGTTGCGTGAATGGGTAAAAGCTGCAGTATTTTTTTGTTTGCTCAATATGTACTGTTCATCACTTCATTGGTTTTTTTTTTTTTAGTCATCGGTTTGTGCTCTTTTTAAAAAAATATATATATTTATATAAGTTGGCATATATATTGTTATACTGACATAACAAATTTCATAATATTTTCAGAATTATAGAGGTATCAATTTCTTATATGTTGAAATAAAATAATAAAATATGAAAATGTAACCAACCACAACTGAAAATAAATATTTTGTGAAAATGTTGTAACACTTGTTGTTATCCAAATATTTTTACAATTATTGACATCTTAGTTTCTTATAGATCAAATAAATAAATAAAAAACCAAGTCCACAACATTTTCAAATTAATTTTACCACAAATCATAGGTAAGCTACTATTGCTAGATAAAAAAAATGATATCAATCGTGGTTCCATTTTAAAATCAATAACAACTTGTCATTTAGAATTTGTTATGAAAATATTATGAAGAAGACATTTCTATAAAATTAATAATAATATATTAGACCAAAACTTACCATGGTTGAAAATAAAGACATTGTGAAAATATTATGACATTTTATTGTATTCCTAGATTTCTTTTTTGGTTTAGTCAAATTTGATGAGCAAAAATTCAATGTTTCACGCATAATTTTTTTTGGTTGGTTTTTTGTTTGTTGTTTCCTTTAATGCATAATTTAAAGTGGTTGTTCCAATTGAAAACCAATAACAATTTACTACCTAAAATTTTTTGTGAAAATGTTATGGATGTTACATTACTCTGAAATAAAATTATAAAAAATCATATACCAGGGCTCACCATAGGTAAAATAAAGGTATTGAAAAAATATCACGACATTTATTGTGTTCCTGACTCTTTTTTTTTTAGCCAATTTGTTGAGCCAAAATTCATAGTTTTATGGACAGTTTTCTTGGGCCGACTTTTTTTTTTTTTTTTACACATTGGTTAAAGTAAAAAACACATAGTTTTACTAACAAAAAAATAATTATGGAAAAAAGTACTTTCCCCCTTTATATTTGAGGTAGTTTCATCTCCCAACTTTAAAGTTGAATAATTTCCTCTTTTATATTTTGTAGACAAGTATATAGTCCATGTTGTTACTCTCTTAGTTAAACATTAACAAAATCTTATGATTCCTAGAATATTTTATTGTACAATATCTAAAATGCCTCACGAAATTTTAATGTCCCAAAAATCTTCTGTGTATTTTGAGTTTTATGTGTTAGTCATACTTAAAAAGTAAAAATAGCGATGTATGGTATTCTATTTGTTACCTAGAGAGTACTTATTTATTAGTGGTTTAAATCTTTTAAATTTATAATTTTATCTCATAGAAACTTCAATGACATATGTTTTTTTTGTTATTTTGTTCTTTTCTTATTTGTTTTCTTCCTTAAAAATGTGTTCATTAAAAATTAAGTAAGCTAAGCATCATAATTAGGCTCATGAAATAAAATGATGAAGAAGGAAGTATGAATAACAAAATATTCATTGCAAATGGTTGTAGATTTTTTTTTTTTTTTTTTTTGAGAAAATAACGGTTGTAGATATTTAATTTGATGAAAAGTATCAATTGTAGCATATGTCATCATTTATTGCGAAAATTTAGATATTGTGACAATGTTTTTATCAAACCTAAATTGTTTATTGTTGGAAGATGACGACATTTATTATCATTCTTAGTAGAATTTTTTTGTAAGTAGATATATATTGTCTTTAGTAAATAGATTCTACAAAATGAAAATGTATTTTATATTAAATGATACCACGCTATTCGTATCAAAATCCAATAAACAAAAGACATGTATACAAAAATAACTACCCACTAACACATGTTTTTCAATTATTGGTAGGTTAGTTATTTTTTACTGACATGTCTCACACTTATTGGATTTTAATACGGACAAAGTTTAGCTACAAAATTAGTTGTAGCCTTAGGCTACAAACTTACTTAATATTTTTTTATTGGAGGTGAATTTTGACAAATCCACCATTGGATTACATCTTCTTCTTATATCCTCCATGCTTGCAAAATTTCAAGAAAATTAAAGATCAATAGCTATGTTATCAATAAAATTTTTAAATTGCAAGTTTTTGTAATTTAAAATTATGCACAAAATATAAGCTTATAAATCATATAGTAAATGATATTCAATTGACACAAAATTTAACATGTATATTAAGGGCGTAAAAAACATGCAATTCAATGGTTAGATTTTCAAAATATGTTGTAAAATTTATTTTATTGAGTGAGTTTGTAGCCTTAAGCTACAATCAATTTTGTAGCTAAACTTTGTCCTTTTAATACCGCTGGTATGATATTATTTGATATCAAATATATTTTCCTAAGAAATTATCATACTAAGTGCCCGTTTGTTTCCACTTTCTCAGCCCAAAAAGCCCATTTTGAAAAAAGCCTATGTCCAAAGCCCGTTTGGCTGAGACCAAAATGCAACTTTTTGGAAAAATTTGCATTTTGGGTTTGTGAAGAGAATGCGCAGGATGGAAAAGGAGCTCTGAGCTGCATTTTGAAAAAAGTCCATGCGCGTTTATCAACTATCCGTTAGACTCTGTCGGCAATTACCAAATTACCTTTCAATAAATCAGAAGATGTCCTCATCTTCTTCCTTTGATACACACAAACACAAACACACCCATACAGATGCACAGAACCTGCAAGAGCACCACCACAAAAACGCAGATCCCACCATCCACAACACCGTCCAACCATCACCACCCAACCACCACCACCATCACTCGTTAAACCCACCCCCACCAAAACCCGTTAAAACAACGGAAACCCAAAATATAATGAAAATCAAACATGATTTACCTAAAATCCACAAAAAATAACTTAAAATTAAACCATCAACTGAAAACCCATAACCCAAACCCAAAATCAAAATACAAACTCAATGGTAGCTGAACACTTGAAATCAGATGAGAGAGATTCAACCATGCAAGCTTCAACAGTGAGGGATTTCTCTGAAGTGCATTTTGGTCTGTAGCTAGAAAGTCACGGCTTCTTCTTGACCGATCCGGACCAATCTTCTTTGTCTTCTTCTTCTTTCTTCTTCGTCTTCTTCCCAAATTGCCCACTGTGTTTCAAAAGGCAGAGTTAAAATGTGGGTACTGGGTACTGGTCTTCTTGAAGTGTAGGTACTAGGTACTGCCAGTAATATGTGAAGGAAGTGGTAGGGAGGCTCTGTGTGGCAAGAGAAAAGGGAGAAAGGAGGAAAGAAAAAAGAGGCTCTGTGTGGAATGTTTTGGAGCGTGGAGGAAGCGGTAGGGAAAAAAGAGGAAAGAAGGAAAAAAAGAAAAAAAAAGTGAGGGTACATGTGTGGAGGAGAAAAAAAGAGGGAAAAAAAATAAGGAAATACGGATGAAAAGAAAAAAAAATAAAGAATAAGAAATTAAAATTGAGAAATGCTATCACAATATTTTTACAATACTTTCACAATAAATCTTAAGTGGTAGGTTATTATTAGCTAATATTGGTAAGAAAAAAAAAAATTTTAGAAATAGAAAAAAATAATTGTAATAGTACGTTCAAATTAAAATCAGTATAAATTATTACAATATTTTCACAATAAATCTTAAGTAGTAGGTTATTATTAGCGAATATTGGTAAAAAAAATAATTTCACAATATTTATTTAAGTATGAAATAAACTCTTATATATATATATTGTCCTTTTTGGTAATTTATCTCTCAAACTATCATTTTTATAAGTGCTAGCCAAACACTCAGTTTTTTCAAAAAATATTTTTTAACAGCTTTTACCAAATACTCAACTTTTTAAAAAAACACTTTTTCATTATGCACTTTTTGAAAACTCCACTTTTATCAAAAAACACTTTTTCAAAAAATCCAACCAAACTCACCCTAAATTGATAGCCATATGTTAAATGGTTATTCTAAATTTAAATACATGGTTTGATACTACTTCAAAAAAAAAAAAAAATCTTAAATTTTCTCACTCAAGGGGCAGCGCGTGCAACCCTTGCTAGTTTTCTTAAAATTTCGGAGAGTACTTGTGTAACACCCCAAATATATTTTTTTTAAAGCAAATTTTCCAATGAGAATAATATCTAAATTGGACTTTTTTTTAATTAGTGTGGTTAACTATTTTATGGAGGAGTTTTGAATATTTGGGCATGTGATAGTATTTAGTTAATTTTGGAATGGGCTAATTTAAATATGGGAGAAACTTTAAGGGTAAAGTTGTAATTTTGATCCCAATATATTTTGGAACAAGTGGTCCACACCACAATGCTCCCATCAACACAACCCCTTTCTCTTATGGAGAAAGTTTCTCTGCAAACTGAGTTGTAGGAACTCTCTCCAAACCGTGAGATGTCAAAAGGAAAAAATGACACCTGTCCCATCACTAAAACTAAAATTCAAGAGGACTCCGTTAACCCAAACGTTAGGCATTCTCCCGTTAATGGACTGAGCTATATTTCCCCCTCTTTTTTTATCAAAACAGTAACTATTTCCCACCATAACCAAAACTTCTGCAAATGAAAATGTTCAGTCCATAAACCACACCAGTCACTCACACTCTCTCTGTCTCCTTCCTTCAGCCTCATATAGCTCAAATCCCTTCTCCATCTCTTTCTTTCGTTCTTTTCCCTTTATCTCTTCAATTGATCTTAGCCACACTCAACCAATGCTCCCTCCGCCTGTCTCCCCCGATCATTCCATTGTTTCCGATAGTCCCACCCATCCACCACTCTTCACCGTTCCACTCATCCAATCCCTTCCCTCTCAGTTGGCGCCACTCCCTCCAAACCTCTCTCATTCTGCCGTTCCCACTCCCTTCCCCCTTCTCTCTGTCTGCCTTCCCCATCCCCAACCCAATTTGTCCCCGCCGAGAACCACCTCTCCATACCCTTCTTTCTGTGGCAATCTTAATGATGAAGATGGTTATTTTCGCGGTTATCTCTGTGATGAAGACAAAGATGATTCTTTTGGTGGTAATCTCTGTGACGAACACAAAGACGACGATTCCTTTCGCAATAATCTTTATGACGAAAACAGGGACGACTGCTCAACCTTTTTCAAGGTTTGTTTTCCATTAGCAGATTTGAGATTTTTATGCATTGGTTTGTTATTTCTATTGTTGTTCATTGTTTGTGATTGATTTTCAAAGTTTGAATATTGGAGCTGCCTGATCTTAGTTGAGTTTTGTAGCTTCGAATTTTGGGTTGAAAAAACTTAGCTACAGTTTTACTTAGGTTCATGTAAAAACTGAGAAATCTAAATAGAATTGAGAGGATTTCATTGATTGAGAGAGAATTACGAGAATTACAAGAATTGGGAAAAGAATGAATGAAATCAATAGGTGCTCTGTTTTATATACACAGGAATATATAACTAACTCCCTAAAGGCGCCAAAAAAAAAAAAAAAAAAAAACAGTTATATGAAACTTCTAGAAACTGTACATGTGTTAGTCTTTGTGTAACAACCTCCTTGATTCACGGAACTAACTCCTTCAATGCTAAGTGAATTATCCGTAGTTTATCTTCCTTTTTCTTGTCTTGTTCTTTTTGCTGGGTTCAGAGGGATAGCAATTATGCAGCCCATGTATCTGCAAAATTTGCTTTGAACTCTAGGGACCATTTTTGTTTTTCTAATGGCAATCTCCCACCAAGAGCTTTAAAAATTGTTTAATTGTGTATTTAAAAATCTAGCAAGCAAATAAAATGAAGATTATATAGTGTCTCTGTAGATTTTGATTCGTCTTTGTATTGTACCTCATGGTTTCTAGCATCAATGTTTTTGTTGTGCAATGTAATAAATTTTCTACATTGTTTCCAAATAAGGTGGCTACCAATGATCCAATACTATCACATAAGTCAACTTTAACTCCACACCTAAAATGAATAATGTAATAAATGAACAATTCAATAGCAGGAGTTCTTTATGGAATTAATGACTAAATGAGAATTTACATATTTGATAGTGTACATGCCAAGGTTTAGCCACAACGTCTTCTTTGCAAAATATACATCTAAAACACTAGTACTTTTGTTACACTTGTTGTATGCTATGTAGTAGAATTTCTGGTCCAACTTGCTAATAGAGATTGACGCCTTGACCCAAATATTCACTTGTTGTGTTAATTGATTGCCATATTTATCTTTCTAACTCATTGGTTTTTTATTCAATCAAAATTTATATAAGAGAGAAAAATTATCTTACCATTTTAAGCAAATTTGGTATAGTAGAATTTTTTGTAAAATTTTTCATTGGTGGCATTATAGAGTTATTGGATGAAGATGAGAGATAGAGTTTTTTGCTAATGATATCTTCCAATAAATTTTCATTCTCAGTAGCCTTATAGGAAAGAAAAAATAATAGAGGTTTATAAATATGCACATAAAAATGATTGAGAATCTCAGTGGAAGCTTATAAATATGCACAAAAATGTTTGTGACTATCAGTAGCACTATGTGCAGCAAGCAAATATTGTCTCATTCCATTGTATGAAAACCACTTATGTAACAAAAAATTACATACAACAAGCAAAGGTTGTCTCATTCCATTCTATTCAAGGCATCTGATGCAAGCTTTGTGGTCTGAGCAATGCATTCCTCATCAGCAAATGCTGCACTGCTTGCTGCCCTCTTGGCTTGACCAGTGCATCTAGCATCAGCAACTGCTGCAATGCCTGCTACTCTTATGGCTTGGCTAGTGCATCACTCATCAGCAGCTGCTACACCACTTGCTACCTTTGGCTTGGGTTATGCAACTCTGCTATGGGATTTTGCTTGCACTTTTAATAGTTTACTAATTAAATTCAACTATTTAGGGGCAAATACATAGTTAAATTTAATTGGAGAACATAAGGTATAACATTGAACCAGGTGTATCTAAGTTTTGTTCTTTTTTGTAACTGGGTATCTAGGAAACAAAAGTATATACTTACTAAAATAGATACTGATTTCAGCATAGATTTGAGGCTTTCTTTGTTATTTGGAGTTATGTAAACTACATGAAAATGTTAGTTTTGTATCTTTGTTAAAGTATATGTTTCCTTTACTTAATCTGTTGTTGCATCAGCTCATTTACGTGGTTTTTTTTTTTTTTTTCATATGCATATTTATTTTCCTAATCTGCTTACTTTTTTTCTTTTTCTTTTTCTTTTTTTTTTTAAATTCAAAAGGAAGCTCAAGTAGTACCTACTCATGGAAGCCCAAAAAAATCAAGCACTGTAATAGACACTCCAAAAATTGGCATGAAATTTGATTGTGATGATAGTGCATATGAATTTTACAAAGATTATGCCCACCAAGTTGGCTTCAGTGTACGGAAACAATTTATAAAGAGAGGAAATATGGGACAAGTCATAAGGAGAACATTTTGTTGCTCAAAAGAGGGTGAACGAGGTGTTGACAAACGCCAAGAACAGGTACATTTTCATCGCCCAATCTCACGAGTAGGTTGTTTAGCACAAATGACATGTCAACTTCAAAAAGATGGTATGTTAGAAGTTGTTTCTTTTCATGAACAACATAATCATGAGTTTGCTCCTTCACCAATGAAACATATGTTAAGATCAAAAAGAAAAATTGCACCTGCTCAAAAAGCTATTGCAAATGATGCAGAGAAGTCTGGAATATCAATAAAACAAACTATAGATTTATTGAGCATGCAAGTTGGTGGTCATGAAAATCTTGGTTTTTTAGATTATGACTATAAAAATCATGTACATCGTGAGAGGAGAAAGGCTTTAAAGAAAGGTGATGCTCGTGCTATATGGAATATTTTCATAATATGCAATTAGAAGATCCATCTTACTTTTATTCAGTACAAGTTGATGATGATGGTCTAATATTGAACATATTTTGGGCTGATGCTAGATCAATAGTTGATTATGGCCACTTTGGAGATGTTTTGTGTTTTGATACAACTTATAGGACAAATCAATATGATCGACCCTTTGCTCCATTCATCGGGGTTAATCATCACAAACAAACAACCATCTTCGGTGCAGCTTTACTTTATGATGAAACCATAGAGTCATTTATGTGGTTGTTTAAAACTTTTTTGAGTGCAATGTCAGGGAAGCAGCCAAAAACTATACTTACAGATCAGTCTGCTGCAATGGCTAAGGCAATAGTAGAGGTATTTGTTGAATCGAATCATCGTTTATGTGTATGGCATATTTATCAAAATGCTGCTAAGAAACTAAGTCATGTATTTCATTCATCAAAGCACTTTGCAGCTGATTTGAGCACTTGTATGTATGATTATGAAGATGAAGATGAATGGCTAGTTGCATGGAATAATATGCTTGAGAAATATGATCTTACTAATAATAAATGGTTGTGTGGGATATTTGATCTAAAAGAAAAATGGGCCATGGTATATGGTCGACATATGTTTATTGCTGATATGAAAAGCACCCAACGTAGTGAGTCAATGAACAATGTGTTGAAAAAATACTTGAAATCGAAATATAATTTTTTGCCTTTTTTGGAACATTACTCTAGAGTCTTGGCTGATAGAAGACGTCAAGAACTACAAGCCGAGTTCAAAATGAGGCAGACAACACCAGTTTTACAACTTGATGTGGAGATGTTGAGACATGCTGTAAAGTTGTACACCCCAAAAATGCTCAAAATGTTTCAAGATGAATATATGAAGATGGGGGATTGTACAATTTTCAAAGTTAGTAAATCTGATACTATCATTGAATACAAAGTTAAATATAGGCAAAAAACTCAAGAGCACCTTGTTAAATATGAAGCCTCAACAATTAATGTTCAGTGTAGTTGCATGAAGTTCAGTTTTGTAGGAATTCTTTGTGTCCATGCTTTGAAGGTTCTTGACAAAAAAAACATTCAGATACTTCCAACTCATTATATATTGAAAAGATGGACACAAGATGCAAAGCTTGGTTCTATCAAGAACTATCATGGTGTTGATATTAAAGGTAATGCTCAAGAGTCATTGGGAAAGCGTTACTCTCATTTATGTCACAATTTTCGTGAAGTTTCCATACTTGCAGCAAAATCTGAGATTATGTATGATTATGCCAAAAAATGTTCTGAAACATTATTGAAGGATTTGCAAGAAATGAGGAAAAAATGTTATTCCCTTAGCATGGAGGATCATTCAAAGGTCCATGATGAAGTTGTTCTTGAGGATGTTTTACAAGGTGATAATGGATGCCAATCCCATGAGGGCATAACTTTTCAGGATATACGTGGAATTAAAACAAAACCTACTGTTGGACGTCCAAAATCAAGGTTGAAAGGTGTGTTAGAACGGCCAAGAAATCCCAAATCTCAAAGAAAAAAGGCATGTGAGTCAAGACAAGTTCAATCACTTGGATGCCTAAATAAAGTAAGATATGCTACATTGCACTATAATATATGAATCTATATGTCTATAAATTTATTTTAAGTTTATGTGACAATTATTCTTTGCACATGTTATAGGCCAATTCCTCATTTGACATTAATTCTCTTGAAGAAAATAGTAATGTTGAACAAGTTTCACAGTTGGTGGATAATTTCACTCAGGTATGAATCTTTGGATTTGAGTTTTCAAGTACTTTTCAACCTATCGATAATAATCACTGTGCATTTTTTTTTCCTGGATAATTACCAACTTTAGGCCTTTGACAATCCCCCCCCCCCCCCCCCTCTCTTTAAGAAGGAAAAAAAGAGAAGGAAATGCTTCCTTCCTGTAACAAAGCTTGATTGACTATGTGGGGGAATTAGTTATAAGAATTTGTTTATATGTGTGTGTGTGTGTGTGTGTGTATTGAATGAACACCTCACTACTTGAAATAATAAGATATACATGTCATTGACGTAAATTTGTTAAAATGTAGGAATCTGTCTTTTGTAGTCATTTGGTTGGACAAGACTATGTTGTTGGACAAATTGTTGAGACAAATCAGGTATACATATTCCTTGTGATTTTTGCTACAACTTGAACCTATATTTTTCCTAAGTTTTTTTTTTTATACATATATTTATATTTGGTGGCATATTTGCAGGTTTCAGTAGCTTTTAATGATAATTTATAATCCTTGAAGAACACCATATTGGAGACTTTTTGAATTATATTTTTGCAAAGCATGTCTTAGTTGGCAAGCTAGTCCATATTTTTGGACAATTTTTTGTATAGCCAGTGGACAATATATGATACATACAAATGACAGTTAGTGGACAACAACATATTGGACAATTTGTTAGAAATAATATCTAACAATTTTTGTAACTAATGAAACTACTCAAACATGTTAGGTTTTATATTTGCATGTTTGAGTAGCTTCTAGTTAGGCACTAATGATATATGTAAAATGACATATTTTTAAATGCAATGGAAATGTACATTTCTATATGTTAAGATCCATATGTGCATAACTGCATATTATGTAAAGAAAAAGTTTTGTACATGCCTTTTTTGTTTCATTGCTAAGTGGTGTTCATTTTTGGATTTTATGTTTCGAGATGACTTTATTTCATGCTTCAGAATCTATAAACTAGAACAAATTGATATATTATAAAAGCTTTATAACCTTTTAGATTGCATGTTATGTTTGCAACTTCTTCAAAACAAGTGAATAATTCACTGTTAGCAACTTCTCTCAATTTTAGCATAATTCACTGTTGGTAGAGGTGAAAAATTGAAGCAAATATCTCCCACTTTTCAGCAATGATATCTGCATTATGCCTTAAGTTGTGCTCATCTCTAAGAATATCAGTTAACACACATTCCATATACAAAGTCCAATGGAATTTTTTTTTTTTTTTTGGTTAAAAGACAATAACATTAAACTAAAAAGCTACATCCAGTTCAGTACAAAGTTTGTTAAAAAATACACAGAAATCCTCCAAAGCCTTAGCTAAGTCCACAGGTGGACTTGTAAACAAAATGAAATCTAGTTCTTGGTCAGCACCTATTCTAGCTATCAAATCAGTGCCTATTCTAACTCAACAATAAGGCAAGGCATACATAAACTCGTGGATTTCGTGGTGAAGTCACACAATACATAAACTCCAATGTTTGGTTGTGGATCTCCATAGGCAGATTTGGATTTGGATTTTTCCTGTTGAAGGCGTATGAATTTCTGCTCTTCCATATACTCCACACAGCAAAGTTGAAATAACTTTTGTCTTCTCGTTCATTTTCAGTTCTTGGTTTTCTTTTCATTTTCCTGGTTTTCTTTTCATTTTCCTGCTTACCCTTGTCATCCCATTCCCTATATGTTGAAATAATCATGATAAAAAAAAAAAAAAATTAAACATCTTATAGATGCAAACATTACATGATATGACATATATGATAAAAAATAATAAATATAATAAGGCCAATGGTGAATATAGTTTTCAAACATAACTTATTAAGGGATAAAAGCAATATGAGAGCTTCTAAACCATAGTATAGAAGCTTGTATTAGCTATTCCCTTTCTACTAAAATACAGTACTCAAACCACATGTACATGTCAAATAGCCCATGGTTTTTTTTTTTTTTGGATAATGGGAGTTATATATAAATGAACATGTAGCACTCAAATTTGTAACATTATGAAGTCCGTTACAAAGTTTAGTGCAAAATTTCACAAAGGAAAATCTAGCAATGCTATTTTATACATTATGGTTCTTGATTAGTGTTTTCTCTAGTTTGATTTAGACTTTAATCTATTCAAAGAAACTTATTTTAACATTTACAAAGCAAAAAAGAAAGTTTGAACTTTATACCACCTTTAAGCCTTTATAGACCCCTAGCATCAACAATTTTCAAAATTTCAATTATGACAATAGATTAGACAAAATAACATGACTTAGCACCTTTAAGCCTTTGACAATTGTGATCACAGTACATTAAACAATTTTTTTCTTAACAGCTTGTATCACTTAGCTTGGTATTTGCTTTCCATAACAAAGGCTGCAAACCTAAGAGCTACTATTAAGAACAAGTGCAGCGACTTTGTCTTTCAAAATACAAAGTACAAGACTTCACAAATTGCCGGATAAATGATTAGGAATTTCAACTAAGCCATCCAAACATAACAGCCTATTGCATTTTGGTTACCCATTCAATCATTGCATAGAAAGTGCATAATGCATTTACATATAATACAAATATATATATATATATATATATATATATATATATATATATATTTTATCAAACTACTAATTAACACATCACAATTTTAATGCCTACCCACAAACTATGAAAAACCACATATTATTTAAGCATGAGTTTTGAAACCATTCCCCTAAGTCTGCTCTGAATTATGCAGTAACAGGAAGTATTGGCTAATTGTTTCTGCTTTAACACAAGTCTGTAATGGCCTTTCAATTATCCTGTCAATTTTTTATTTTCATTCTCATTATGTTCTTTGTAATCCTACCTAAAACCCCACCCAGCAAGCAAGGAACTCCACCATCAAATCCTCCTCCAAGAATCCTGCCACCCTCCTTCACAACTTCTAGTATCCCTACCCAATTACCACCGGTAAAAAAAGTTTAGCCACAACAAACCCAACTACCACTGATAATCACTACCAACAAAAACTGATAGGAAAATTAAATACATAGTACAACATCAGTTTCAGACACAATTCCATCGATACTAGGGGCTACAAAACTCAAGTAAAATCAGGAAAACACCAATATTCAAACTTTGAAAATCAATCACAAACAATGAACAACAATAGAAATAACAAAACCATGCATAAAAATCTCAAATCTGTTAATGGAAAACAAACCTCGAAAAAGGTTAAGCAGTCGCCTTTCTCTTCGTCATAGTCATTACCGCGAACGAAATCATCTTTGTGATGGGGATAACTGCGAAAAGAATCGTCTTTATCTTCGTCACTAATATAACCACGAAAATAATCATCTTCATCACACAGGGAGGGATTGCCACAAAAAGAAGGGTTTGGAGGGGTAGTTCTCAGCGGCGACATTGTGGGTGAGGGATGGGAACGATAGAATGAGGGATTCGATGGGTGGAATGATGGAGAGTGGTGGATGGGTGGGATCGTCGGAGACAAGAGACAAATCGGGGGGGACCGGCGGAGGTAGATTGGTTGGTGGAGTTTGGGGCTGAAAACGATTGAATATAGGGAGAAGGGTCTGGAACAAAACAGAGAGATGGGAACCGATTTTCTTTGAAGGAGAGAGAGAGAGAGAGAGAGAGAGAGAGAGAGAAAGGACTGATGGTTTTAATAAAAAAAATATAACGGAGAGTGCCTAAACGTTTGGGTTAACAGAGTTCACTCGAATTTGAGTTTTAGTGAGTGGGACAGGTGTCATCTTCTCCTTTTGACATCTCACGGTTTGGAGAGAGTTCCTGCAACTCAGTTTGCAGAGAAACTTTCTCCTTCTCTTATCACCATACGTATGCCCCTTCTCTCTATTGCTCTATTTTCCTATCTCACTCAGCCACCGAAGCCCACACAAATACACACTCTAGCTCCCTCTATTTCTCTCACTCCCTCACCGGTAAACCAGCCATCCACCACCACATTTGGCGGATTTCACCGAAGAACCCCATTAGAAACCTCATACGCTCCATTCGCTCAAAGCTTTAAAGGTAAAACTCTTAATTGTTTGGTAGCTTTTCAGGTTTTTCTAAGATTTCTTTCTAATCTAAGCTACATGAGTGGTATACATGTGATTGAGTACATGGGTTTTTGAATTGGTGGATTTATTTGTTAAATGGTTAAGGGCTTTTACAAATGATGATCATTTGGGGTTTCTTCATGGTTAAAAACTTGGGTTTCCTTGAGGTTGATTTTTTTTTTTTTGTAAGAGTGTTAACTTTGAATTTCTGAAATTGGAGTGTGAGCGTGTGCTTTGTTTTTGCATACCTAGTGTTTGATAAGTTGTTTATATGAGATTTTGGGTTTGATTCCTTGTTCTTAATATGCTTTAAATATGGTGGTTTTAATGTGGGTGAATTCTCAAATAATTTGGGCTAGTCTTACAACTATAGCAATTTTCTAAAGCTGTCATGACAGATTTGAGTCAGCCTCAATGCATGATTTTTAATAAATTACAGAAAAATCATTTTGGGCTAAATTTTCTGTGGTACATTGTATACATATAGGGGAATGTTCCCTTAAAGTTTTGAATTAATCGGATAACATTTCATTGACAAAACAATTTTTACAAATGGCTGCCCTATTATGTACTGAATCTGAAAGTAAGACTAAAACGCTGAGAAATTGTGGAATTAATCCCATACCTCAATTGATCTTATCTTGGCTTAAATATACTATTTAGTACTCAAAGAGATTCATGAGTATGTTATTTTATCTTATGATGCACATTTTTGCAGTAGTGAATTTAAAATGTTTTGGTTGTATAAGCACTATGAGTTTCTTGGATGCTTGTTTGGTTCTTGCTTGGGAAAGGTACTTGTCTTATGATGGGCAAGCTAGACTTTAGGGCCTTTGGTTTGATTTTAGGGTATTGTTACGATTTATGGAGATAAGTGTGATCGTACTTTGTGAAAGACCATGTTATTGATAGGATTGATCATTATGTTTCTAGGTTCCGATATTCTTGGTGATGGACCTAGTAACTGGATTAGTTGATTTTGTGGTCCCCAGTTGAGGTAAAATTGGTTGGCCTTCTGAGGTAAATAGCTTTTTAATGGGATTTTGAAAAATAACCATGTTATATAAATGTTTTTGGGTTGGACACGCTTTTGGAAACTACCTATGGAAATTATATTTTCCTAAAAACTATTGTGTCGTAACCTTAATATATATATATATATATATATATATATATTTATGATTATATATGGAAATGTATCATATTTGGTATTGCATTTGGGGAAATGCATGAATTGTTGATGAGCACTATTTTATTTAATCTTTGATAAGAAAATCATTGATTTTATGGTGTATTAAAAAATTTATAGATGCTTATCTTGTCTTGTATTATTTGGGAAATTGATAGAAAATCTCTTGACAAGAATGAAGTTGAAAACCTTACAAACTTTGTAGAAGTTATATTATTTAAGGTTTCCTGGAGATCACCCGATTTGGTTTCAGTAGTCTTTGTGACAACGGAATCAAATCCAGGTCAATGCCCTTTCACTTTGGATGACGCGTTCTTCCTTGCTGTCCATGGGGGGAAGAGGTTCCTTGCTTGTGTGTGGGTGAGGTTGTTGCCCATGGAGCCAAGAGATCACATGCAAGAGAGGTCCTATTTGACGTGCTCTCTCTGCTGCCCATAGGGGGAGAGAAAAACCTTGAGGGTATGGGTGAGGCTGCTGTCCATGGGGCCAAGAGTCTGCATATTAGAAAGGACAATATCATGCCAGTTGTGAATGGGTGAATCCCTTGACTGGTTTATGTGGTAGTATGGTATATTTATGATAAATTACTGTATGTTAGATTTTATGGCTTTGGAAATTATATTGTTAGTGCTCACAGATTATAGTATATAGTTTCAAGGTATTTACTTTGAGAAACTTTGTGTTTCATTATTAAAACATTCTTGTCATATATTTATTATTGAAAATGAAACTTGCATTTCCCCAACCTCCATTAAATATGCTACTTATTGGGCTTTAGCTCATCCTACTCTCCAACAGTTTTTCAAATAAATTATCTATACCTCGAACATGGAGCTTGTTTTATTGGTGGTGATTGGAGCATTATGCTAAGTGAGAGATTTATGCTATGATTGGTTGGTGACTCAATCTTGCAAAGTTCAATGAGATCATAATCAATTCGATTGGAGGTTGGATACTTCAGGTCTGTTAGCCTTGGGTCAGTTGGGTGTGGTAGGCCTAGATTTTCTATTGAGGTTGAATACCTTAGAGAGGATCATGACTTTGTGTTTATTTTATTTGGAACGTTGGATTGTTAAGTGTATTTGGAGACACATGATTGTTAGATTGGCTGAGTTATTCTTACAAATGTGATTATAGGTTAATTTCAATTAAAAAAAGGAAAAAAATAAATAAAATCATAGGTCGATAGTGCCTGTATGAATTGTTTACTATTGTGAAATTGGGTTGGGCTTGCTAAATTGGTGAGTTACTTGCTTGACTAGGATTAGGAAGTTCTAGTGCATTGCTTGGATACGTATGCTTTTTTGTGGTGCCATTAGGGTTTTATTACATGTGGGGTTTGTTGACTTGGGCTGGGATTGATAGGTAAGATGATGTTTTTTCTCTGGTTTATTGTGGATGCATGCCCCTCATTGTGTTCTTCATGGATACATGATCATTTTTCTTCATTTTCTGCTTTCTTGTTTGATCATTTGACTTGGGCACAAACATGTGCAAGTGAGCACATTTTTGTCATCATGAATGTCCAATCACTTATAGGCTTATAGCATGTGTCTCATTGTTGTTGCTCATTTTAATTTTGAACAATTTTTAAATCCGTAGATCATTTTACCTACTATGTGTTGTATTTGTTCGGTTATGAATTATAGAATTCCTTTGAGGGCCCGATGGCACTTCCAATCTCCATAAGTGTGGGGTGGTGGGTAAGGCCATGGGTTCATATCTTGTTAGGTATGTTAGTTGATTACCAAGAAAAAAAAAATCCTTTTTTATTTATTAATTCCTAATGCCATTTGCATTTTTTGTTTCTTAGGCATGCCCATTATCAGACTGGAAATGCACCACTAGCATTAGTTTGGAAGGATGAGAATTGTAGTCAATATGTCATTGACACAGATAGCAAAGGACGGGTTCCAAGCCAACAACAGGTATCTTGTCACTGAGTTCTGTCCTATTGCATTGCAGTCTCTAAAACTTAAGAAGTTTGGACATAGACTATTGTGTTGTGTTATGCAAAGCATCAGGTGTTTAAAATGTGTGCTGAACAGATATTTTCATGACAACTTTTGGGGTTGTCTGTGTTACTTTGCATTCACTTTGTTTATGGCAATAATTTTTTTCCTTTAGTATTAAAATTGTTATATTGCTTTTCTCTGTTGTTTTCTATTCCATGTTTCATGTTATATAAGGGCATGATTTTTCCACAAAACAAAACAGGGTACGCCACATGGCCTAGTGGTATGTCTGGCTCCTTGTGGTGTGAACCTGGGTTTGAAACCCCTGCAGCTCAAATTACATATCGCTTCATGCAAAAAAAAAAAAAAAGTCAACCAAACAGGAGATGATAGATATTAAACTCAATACTATTCTCATATGTATATAATGTTGAACTAATGTTGTTTTGATATCATATTGTTTGTCAGAGTAGAGATCTGTGTACTTTGAAATTCAAAATCCTTGATGTCCTTCTCTCAGCATTCCATTATTAGATGCTTGGATACATAAAAATGTCATATAGTGAACATTAATTAAGAGTTGGTCACATTGAAATTTGAACAGCTAAATTCATGGTGTGGATCAAAGGTACCCATCCACGATCTCTAAACAGGCAACGAATTATAAAACACTCTCTTCATGAATCCAAACCGATCAAATTTGATGATTTCTATGATCAGTAAATGACTATATGTATGATGAACAGATATTTCTAATAAATATTATCATTTAAATTTGTGTAAAATTATGTGATTACTATTGTAGTTTTTTTTTTTTTTTTTTTTTTTTTAAAATTATCTTTGTATAAGGTAAAAGAAGAAGATGGTAGTTTCTGTATCCATCCTTAAATGATTGTTGGTTGTAAAAATAGATAATGAAGTTTGCAGAAGTATTTCTCTGTGTCTTTGTTTAGTATATCAACATCAATTTATAAACTTGATTTTCCTCTGACTATTATTGCAGGATGGTGCATTGATAATTCCAAAGCCATAAGCAGTATTTTGCTCTTAACTTCTTGGCATGGAAGCGAGATGTGGATTCGAGTTTTGGCTTAGGGACTCTCACTGAGAATGGTTCCAAAGTTTCAGCTTTCTTAAATCGATGAAGACCAGCTCTTCCATACTTTTTCTTTTTCTTTTTAAATTTTCTAAATTCCCTAAGAGTTTGATAAAAGAAATCCCCCACAATAATACTAATATATTTGATTTGAGATGCAATTCAGCATAAGCATCTAACACACTACAAAACCCAGAAATTTCAAACTCCAATACATGTTATACACATATAAGAATTGCATGGTGGTTGTCTATCAATCTCCAGGCCCTTGGAAATATGACATCGCCTTAAAGAGAGAGCCTTTCAATATGTTGTAATTTATAAATATTACTTGGAAGATGTACCAAATGGTTTTCCAGGAGTAAGTTCTTGAGTCCAATGAGATTTGCAAATGACGAAAGCAACTCACAAATACCAGTGGAGTGTAGTGCTAAATATTGTAAACATTCCATTTCTTGAGAAAAATCGGGGAACTTCTTGAGGCTTGAGCAGCTTGTAAGTGTTAAAGATGCAAGGGATTTCATCATGAAACAACTTGGAAGAATTTGAAGTTTAGTGCAATTGCTAAGTTCCTATACTTCAAGCTTTTCAAGACGCCCAATGGAGTCATGAACCACCATTCGTTAAAAGATAATTCAGTTCAACAACAAACAAAAAATTTCCAGTAAATTCAACCTAAAAACACTGAGAACCCAATGTTGGTGTGGGAATGTGTTCCAAACACTCTATACATTGTTGTGAATCCCACATTGGTTAGGAGAGAACTCACTTATGTTTTTATATGTCGTTGTAAGCCACCGATGATATCTTAAGATGGTAGACTTTTACAGGTAAATGCTTTCGCTGATTCTACAACAATATTGTGAGATCGTTCTATCAAATCAACAACGACCAAGTCTATGTCCCAAAATTTTGGGATTGACTATGGATTCTCAAGAGACTGAAAAAAAATAAGTGGATTGCAATTGATGTTAAGCACTAAATAACCCCAATTCAGATTGCTTCACCCTACACCAATTGTATGAAGTACTCACATGTAACAAAATCATTTTTTTAAAAGCTTTTTTAGTAGGTACTATACAATTATCAGACAGAAAAATACTCAAATTAACCTTTCATTGAAAGTTGTGGATTTCAGTTAGCTTAATTAGTAAAATCTTTTATCATTAAATACGAAATTTGTGGTTCGAATCCCGGCCTATACAAAAAACCAATTGGTATATCCATATGTTGAAATTCTATCATGTATTTCACAAAAAAAGAAAAAAAGAAAAAAAAAAGACATTAACTGAAAATTTATGGTCCATAGTTAACGAACTTGACTGAAAAATGTTGACGAAAAAGTATACTCTCAATTTAAAATGAATCAATTTTATAATTAAGATTAAATATTACAAATATAAACACTAAAATCTTAACCGTAAAAATAGACCAAGCTAAGATTACATTTACTATGATAATAACAAAAACATTTCAGAAAAGCAAACAACTATTTTACTCTAGTCCCATGAACTACTGCCGCCAATCAATATGTTTGAAAAGAACTATTTTTAAGACAAGAAAGAGGATCAACTAGAACAATTCCATTAATTATTCTGTAGTTAATAAATCTGACATCTAGTTTGGTTCAGTGAAATAACTATGGTTTCTCTCATCTGGTTTGGAATATAACATGTATACCTTTGCCTATAGCAGTGAGATTTTTATTTATTTTATTTTTATTTTAAACTATTGCTTCAGGAAAACATTTTACACTACAAGTCCTAATGTACATTTTGCACATACAATGTCCACACTTTCACACTAGGTGTCCACATTTTACACATGATGAGACAAAATGTGTATGAAGTGTGTATAAAAGGAGTATAAGACAATCAAAGCCCTTTATTTTTTCGTCACTTCACAACCATGAATACCACCATTACCAACACCATCATCAAAATAAAAAACACTCCTGCACATGATTTCTTTATGGTGTTCTTTTTACTTTTCTTTTACTCTGGGAGTACAAGCAAAATGGCCAAACAAATAGTGCATGTCATCAATGGTTAATTCTTTTTCTCTTCTTTCTTCCATTTAGATGTTGATAGATTATAGCTTCTATGAGTGAGTTCTTAGTTTCCAATATAATGTACACATACCAAGAGCTTGTAATTCAACTGACACTTTCTGATATTCCCAATAGAGACGTCCAGGGTTCAAATCCTCCCTCCCCAACCATCAAATATATATATATTTGTGTGTGTGTGTGCGTGTGCGCGTGTGTGGGAACAAATTTTAGTCATGAGCTTTCTGGAAAGGTTTACTACAATGATGGCATAAATTTGTCAGAATTCATTATCTATTATATCAAAGGTTGACTATGTTGAACTGGTCAGTCACCGGATTAAACTTCCCGTTCAATCTGCAGAAGGGGTGCTTTTGGTGAATTGATAATTTGATATCCCTTACTATGAAGTAAATTCTTGGGTCATGGTTCCCAAGAACACACACACAAACAAAGTTCATAACTTTACGTCTTTCTCAATTAAAGTAATTTGGCCACTTTGACACAGCATATATAGTGAAATCTTATAAAATAAAAACAGATTTGAGATCAAATCATACCACAGTATCTCATGCATATCATATACTACACCACATTGGTTTCTTGGGATAAATGCCTGGTTGAGGTCTCATCCTGAAAGGAAGATGATAAAGAATATTTAGATAACCACATTTGCACTTTGAAAAATATTTTGGAATGAATAAACAAAAAATTAAGGATGACACTAACCATGTTAGACAACTGGTCTCTTATAGAGTACATGGAACTCAGCATCGCCTCTAGAGTATCTTGAGCCAATTGGAACTTCACATCCAATTCTCCTGAGTGAGACTGTGCATCATTTTGAAGCTGCAAAATGAGTAGTAACAGTCAATATTCGCATAATCACACAGACTATTGAACATATTTTTTGTCTTACACTTCCAGTAAGTGTCTATCTAATGTTTATTTCTGACAATCATTCTCAAATTACAAACTAAAGGACACTCATTCTAAGTTCATTCACCACTAAAAATTCAAATGTAAGAGATACTCTTCAGATACCTTCAAATTGATAACAGCCACAGGGTCTACTGATTCAGCATCCTGATTTGCCATATCCCATGTCATTGCCTTCAACCGGGGCAAAGTAACCTAGACATTGTCCATTCAGAAATAAAGTCAGATTCTTGTGTGTTACCTAGTAGATCAGTGAGGTTGTGTATACCATAATCAAATTTCTAACCTGATCCTTGAGTAAATCGTCCCGCCATTCTAGTTGAAACTTTTGTAGCAGAAGCGTCAATAGTCTTTGTAGTTCAGGCAATACTTCTGTAGGAAACAGTTTATGAATGTCATCCTTGCTGATATTCTCATAAACAAACCTACGGATCAACATGCGAAGACATACCAAAAGCTGCAATATAGAACATCAGAATTATAACCCACACCAGGTGGAATTCGCTAAGAAAGCCTATACCACTTAGAAAACTTGAATCACCTTTTAAGTAGATAGTGATAATATAACATGTAATGTAGATGAACACATTCAAAATGGCTGCTTTATACAAAGCAACCTTGTATCATTCTACGCATGTTTAGTCAAAAGATAATTTAGTTCAACAACAAACAGGAAAATTCCAAATTGAACCTAAAAACACTGGGTAACCCAACACCAAAATTTTGGGATCAACTATGGATCCATAACAGACCATGAACAAAAAAAAAAAGTAGATTGCAAATGAAGTTAAGCACTGAATAAGTGAATAATCATGACTGAATTCACATTGCTTCACACAAATTGAATGAAGTACTCGCACGTAACAGATAGAAAGGAAAAAAAAAAAAGAAGTCTTTATTAAGTTTAAACATTCAAAACCATTCCTTTCAAGCTTTTTCTAGTAGCTACTATACACATTTCCCATTCAATTATCAGAAAAACACTCAAATTAACCTTTCATTGAAATTTCAGAGTTCTTCTAAGACCACAACTTTTGTCAAGAGACTATGAATGATTGCCTATCAAAGACCCACCACTCACATAGTCAGCTACTGTCACATTAGTACATTGTCATGTCATTTAGATAGGAAGAAATAAAATTTTAACAGTAAAATAGACCAAGCTAAGAATTTTTATTTTATTACATTCACCATGACAATAACAGCAACATGTTAGAAAAACAACACAGAAATTACCAAACAAGATTTTCAGTTAAATTGAATAGGCGTGTGTACTAGGTGATACATACAGGGTCGATGTCGGAATCGTTCTCAAGCTGGAGCATGTCGCGGACGATGTCGCGGTCGGCGGCGTCGAGACCGGTCTTGCGTGTTCTCCAGAGGGCTTGGAGAATGTATTCTACTGACTCTTTCGAATTCGACCTCATCAATAGCGGCAAGTGACCCCACAAACTACGCTCCATTCTCTCTACTGTGTCTTCCTCAACAAAACAACGCAACTCCCTGTTCAAAATTTTCACTTCAATTCGAAGTTAAAACCTTGTTGGCACTAGAAGTAGAAGTGAAAAGCTGCGAGTGAGAGAGAGTTTCCCATGTTCCACTTCCATTTCCTTCCACCTATTGCGCCTCTCTGCTTTTTACCATTGAAACCGCTTGACTGACTGGAAAGCGATTAGAAAGGGTCAGTTGTTTCATTTTTGGGTTGTTGGTGGGTTGGACTGTGAGTTGGGGTTCAATTGGGCTCAAGATGATTCTTTAAATTTGTTAATGATTGGATTGGGCTGGGCTTGGCTAATGATATGGATCCAGTGAGGATTGGTTTGGCAAAGATCTGATGGGGTTAATACTTAATTATTACTCCCTCCGTCCCACTTTGTTTGTCCTATATTCCATTTTAGGATGTCCCAAAATATTGTCCTGTTTTTAAAAATAAAAGTCATCAATTTACTAATGTTCCTATTATACCCCTATTAATTTATTAATTCAATTTTTTGATAAATTTATTTAAGGGTCGTTTTGGAAATTTATACATTTTTAAAAAGTAGACAAGACAATAAATGATGTTCCCTTAAAAATTTTGACTTTTCAAACAGGACAAACAAAGTGGGACGGAAGGAGTACTAATTTATTTGGAAAAAAGAGTTTAGTTTTTAAATATGTTTGGAGCTATCATGCTCCAATTTACTATGTGCTAATTGAAAAGATTATTCACCTGCAATTTTAGTTATATAACTTTTTTTAATGAATTATGTGATTTGTTTAAATAATACATATGGATAGTCTTAAAAATTGTCACGTAGTAAGTTGGAGGAGACTCCTCCAAATTGATTTGGAGTTAAGTTTTGTAAAAATTGATGAACAGTATCGATGAAAATTTAAATAAATTCAAATCAAATATCCAAATGATCAATATAGGCAAAGACAAACATCGTTGAACCTAATTCGTTGGTTCTTCAAGAACACAACCAAGGCCTTAGCTCAACATTTCCCAACAAGTCATCAACGCTACATTGGGGCATCTTTTGGCCACAAAACCATTCCTCACATTAAGCTTACACTCCCATGGTTGATTAGGGACACTTCCACAACTATTCAATCATCGTTAATTGTATTGGATAAGAAGTGTTTTTAAACATGTTTTATGTTATGTTTTAGTCTTAAAAAGTGTATGTAACATCTACATAATAGAACTAATTTCGAGTGAGTAAAGTGATAAATTTTTAGTTAGGGGCTTAGCCAAGTGAAGTATGGGCCTAATATCGTGTGGTTAATAGTAATTTTCCACCCAAACAAAAAAAAAATTATTACAGCGATACTAAAAAGGATTTTGAAATCGACATCTGGTTGACATGACAACATATCATCGCCGGTACAATTACTAGTAGAACAGCGGTTTCCTTTTACTTTCCAAATTAACCCAAAAAGAGAGAGAGAGAGAGAGAGAGAGAGAGAGAAGAGGTTCACGGACGAATAAGGTGGAATCAGAACAAAATGGCACCACACGATCTCCGCCGTCCGTTCAAGCGAGCAGCGATCTCCGATCCCAACACCAAGCTCGCTGCTTAGCCTCTTTCCTCAACCCCCACTCCGACCCCGAACAACGCGAACCCGAACCCGAACCCGAAGACTCTCCGAAAGAGCTCGACATTCGCCACGCCTCGAAACTGAAAGGCGCCGAAGCTCGTTGCCTAGTTGCCATATTATTGTACCTACTCTATGTTTTATTTGATCGGCACTTCCAAACTCCATAAGTATGGGGTGGTGGCCCTAAGGCTGTGGGTTCATATCTTGTTGGGAACAATAGGTATCTTGTCACTGAGTTCTGTCCTATTGCATTTGCAGTCTTTAAAACTTAAGAAGTTTGGACATGGACTATTGTGTTGTGTTATGCAAAGCATCAGATGTTTAAAATGTGTTCTGGACAGATATTTTCATGACACCTTTTGGGATTGTCTGTGTAACTCCGCATTCACTTTGTTTATTGCAATAATCTTTTCCTTCAGTATTAAAATCGTCATTTTTCTTTCTCTGTTGTTTTCTATTGCATGTTTCATATTATATAATGGGCATGATTTTTCCGCGAAACAAAACAGGGTACACCACATGGCCTACTGGTATGTCTGGCTCCTTGTGGTCTGAACCTGGGTTTGAACCCCCTGGGGCTCAAATTACCTATTGCTGCATGGCAAAAAAAAAAAAAAAAGTCAGAACCAAACAGGGCTTGATAGGCATTAAATTCAATACTATTCTAACATGCACATAATGTTGAACTGATATTGTTTTGATATCAATGTTGTTTGTTATAAAACAGAGTAGAGATATGCATACTTTCAAATACAAACGCCTTGATGTCCTTCTCACAGCATTCCATTATTAGATGCTTGGATACATAAAAATGTCATATAGTGAACATTAATTAAAACTTGGTCACATTGAAATTTGAACAGCCAAATTCATGGTGTGGATCAAAGGTATTGGTTGGACGGGCTGCCTAGGGAGTTTGAAATTTTAGCCACATGTTAATCTCGGCCATTTAGTTTATACCTTCTTCTGCCCTGCTATGTTGCTTCATGCTAAAATGGGTATCATTGATACCATCCTTTCGCTGGTGATATATATATATATATATATATATATCTTGGGGTTAGTTCTTTTACCATTCATCTTTAAGTTAATGCTCTGTGATAAGAGATTAATTTATTCTGATAAACAGTTCTCGAAATTGGAATATGCATCATGCTAGATGATGTCCATCAATGTTCTTTTGAAATTTTGATCTTGTGGACTAGGTTGAAGAAAATGCCATATAGAAATGTAGACTTCATGGCTAAAAAGATCTTTACATGTCTTCATAAAGCCTGTTGATATGTAAAATGTCTCTAGAGATGTTTACTTATATAAAATATAAAAAAAAAATGTCTCTAGAGATGTATTGTAGTTATTTGTAAAAAAGATGGTTATATATTGTAAGTAGCTGATTATTTATTTATTCTTTGGATCAGGTAGTTTTGGAACTACAAGATAATGGGAACTTGTCTACATCAGATGATTTGGCTGCGTAGATCGGGCCTTTATAGAACAGGTTTGTTTATTGTAGACTTCAAAATAATGATTAACCATGTTGTATAATGCGATGAGTGTTGGTGCCAACTGATTCAAATGGTTGTTGGTGTGTACTAAGCTACTGTGATGCATCCTATAAATAGACTAGAAAATTTTATGCATATTTACATGAGTGAATTGCTTTATTTTGTTAAGTGGCATTTTTCTTTTGGTGGGTTTAACAAGCCAATTCCTTACTATGCAGTATATACATATTAAATTTCTCCAATTTTCGAGACAGAGTCACGTTTAGGGAATCTTTTGCGATTTGCTATCAGTGATGGAGGATTGAATTTTGTGGATGGGAAGCTTGAGAAGGCTGATTTACATTATCTCGGAAAGTCCAATCAAGCACGTGCTTTTGCAGATAGTTACTCCAAGGTTAGTAGAATTTATACATTTATCTATGTTCTTAACTGGTTAAAGTAGATACATGCAAAGAGAATGCCATAATTTATATAAGCAGTACCTTTTAACCCTTAAGGGAGTTGGGATAGTTTCCTGACTGACCCACGTAAGGTAAGTTAAGGGTACCTGCACTGCTGGATGCAAGGGGAAGGTCCATGTTGCTGTTGTTCTGTTAAGCTTACCTATGCCCTTGTTGCGTCATAAAGTTGGGTTTCAATTAAAAGAAAAGAAAAGAAAAGAAAAGAAGATTATTTCCTTATTGTATACTGATTAAAAGATGAGAGGGAATTAGTTGCTTGCCCTATGTGTTATTTGAAGTTGACACTCATTCCTCCTGTTGGGGTTGTGGATGCCACTATATGTGCAAAGTTAGTGTCTATGTCTTTTTAAAGTTAGTTTCCTCCCTGTGCTCTTGTGTCTCCTTGCCTTTCACATTTTTGACAATCCGTCTGTATTCATGTGAAGCGGTTTCTTAAAAAGGCTCTCTCTTTTGATCTTTTTGTTGTTTACACTTGCAGGTTATGTTCCAGTATATGACTCAGCATTCTCCTTTAAGAATTGATGATCTGCTAGCATCTATAACTCATTAAGTGATCAAGAAAACAAACCTTCTGATGTGGAGATGGTTGGTTGATGGTGAGTGTCAATGATAGTGATACGAGATTCATTCCTTAGCCTTTGCCTATTATATAGCAAGCTATATATTATTTATGGGATCATTTAGTTGCTTCGTTCTCCCAAAGGCCTCTCCATTAATTGTTGTTCAATACAGAAGCTGGCTCCTATGCATCAGATGTTTTTTGTGGCAGTCATAGCTAGAGAATTTTGGTTTTGGTTCGATCTAGGATAGTTGTGTACTTGTATTTCTTTGTGAGCCACTTACCGCAGGAATCATACGTGTATGGAAATGTGAAGAATTTTGCCAATTTAAAGGAGCTGTATTTTGGCAGTGTAAAAAGACTTACGGACAGAGGGGATAGTAGAGGTTTATTTCCCATTGTATAATTCATAGGTCAAATAGGTGTGTGAACCAAAAATGAAAAAGGAGAAAAAAATTGTCCTTTCTGTTAAAGAGTTTTGGATACAACAATTGCTTTTTAATTAGAATCAACATCCTCTTCCTGGGATTTTTTTTTTTTTTTTTTTTTTTTTTTTTTTTTTTTTTTGTATTGTATTCTAAATAATAAAAGTGATTTGACAACAATATTAATTTTGGAAGGGAACACAATCAACGGGACAAGGAGGTATCACTGATGATTTTTCTTACACTTCTTCTTTTGAACTTTTCAATATTGGTCCAGTGTCAGTTCCAGCCATTGCTTTGAGTTATATGTCTTGGCACAGCAGCCGGTATGATAAAAAGCTATTGAGTCTCTAATAACAACAAAATAAAAAATCATAATTTCTACTGGTTTAACAATTCTTATTGACAATGTTACATCAATGGAAGGATTGACACTTCTGGCATGAGTTTCCTAAAAAATAATAAAAAAATTAGAGTTTTTTTTTTTTGTTTGGTTACAAAAAAGGAGAAGAATTTAAGATACAATTCAAGAGGCCGAAGTGGTTGGTTCACAACTGTCATGAACACAGGCCAAGACATCTTTGTATTCGCTTGAGATGGTGAAGGAATCATACACCTTCCCATCACTACTTTTCTTGTACTCAAAGAGGAGAGAAGAGTGATTAAATGCTGTTAGTTTGACAAAGCCCCAATCATAGTCTCTGTAAATACTCCAATTAGGTATTGCTGTGGTGAATTCTGATAAGTGGCTACCTCCCCCTCCAACAACAACATGGATTGTTCCCTTCACGGTGCCAGAGTAATGTGATTTGTCTGAATTAACGCATTGATTCTGCATCGCCAGCATTGACGAAAAATAATTAGAAAAATGGCATGGAAGTGATCTCAAACTCGGTATTGCTTAATGGTAAAGTATGATTGGCTTAACATATTTAACAGTGCAGTTGGGAATTGCTTAAAGTGTAAGTTTGGAAAGGAGTAAAATATCCTCAAAAAGACCAGTTATAGCTAGTACTTTAAGAACTTCTCTAATGCAGCTAAGACATTAATAGTTCAAGATGGAATGCAGCCTTGAATGATGGTATGGCATGAGTTGCATATATTGCTAAATAACTCATAGTGAAATTTCTAAATTGCATATATGCGTGCTTGACAAAAAAAGCTACACATACATGGATGAAGCCACAGAATGTAATCATGTTTGCATGGAATTCATAGAACCTCTCTGTATATATTTTACTAGCCATACCTGGTAAATGGGGCATGTTCTTTCATAGTTATGGACATGGCCATAAAATGTAATGTCTACCCTGTATTTCTGTCATAGTTTTTGCAAGCTTTCCCTTCCCATTGGCTCTTCAAATGATCCTTCCTGGGCATACCAACTATTGAGGAATATCCAAGAACACGAGAAGCAGCAAAGATTAACCATGGTTGTTTCCTTCTATCTGCGGATGCAAGGCAATGCTCAATGAACTTGTACTGTTCTGTTCCCTCCCTCCAGTCATGCTCACTGTCAGCTATACAGAAGTGAAACATGCCATAATCTGTTGCATACCTGCACATTTAATTAAAATTATCTGCTTAATAGAGAACAAAGGAATGGTGGATAAAATGAACCAAACTGATGTATGGGACAAGGTATGACAGGAATTCAACTCCCCTCCCTATCAGTCTAACCAAACACAGCTACTATTCTCATAGGAACTGGCTATATAAAAATAGACAATAACAATGCTTTGCAAATTTAAATGCCTCAGGAGAATTTGTGTGTGCTGGCACATCTCAATTCTCACACATATCAATATGCCATAAAGGAAGATATGGCTTTGCTCTAAAACATGTGAACATTAACTTGAGGAAACCAGCTGTTGTTAGCTGCAAAGGGTTTGTTCAAAAGCACCAAGTAATGCATATATATATATATATATAGCACCAAGTAATATTGTTAGTGAGTCACCAAAAGCTTAGTGGATAAGCGCAATGGCAAGGTAATCAGGTGGAGTGACCTTCTGATGAACCATCTGTACTTAATCTACCTTCTTCTATGTACTAGTTCCAAAGGATGCTGTACGTGTATTCTTGAGAAGGGAGGTTATCCATGTATGTGTGTGTGTGCCTTCCTACATTGATGAGCCTCATCCTAATATTTCAACATTCTTAGAAATGCATAAGATAACTTGAAAAATTCATATTCAATTTACCAGAACTTGGCTCTGTTCTCAGCAGGAAAGTAGAACATGGTCTCAACAAGCACACCGCATTCCCCACTTGAATCCAAATTGTACGTTTTTAGACCCCTTAAAACACAATTGATTTAACCTAGGTAATTAGCCAAGTTGTTACTTAGTCCAATTAAACAAGTCTAGGTTATCACAATTATAAAGATCAAATCATGCAAAGCAGCGGAAAATAAATAACACAAGATATGATCACCCAGGAAACCAAACCGGTAAAAACCTGGGGAGGATTTGACCTAGCTATCCTCAAGGTAAACCTGAATCCACTATCTTGAAAGAATCGAAGTTCATACAAAAGGACTTACAAGCACCCTCGCTTGACTTCCTAATGCTACCAACCAGTAGAACTTACTGACACGACCACGTGCAAACTCCGAATCCACGGACTCCTTCTTTCTTGGATTCCCACCAGCTACAAGCACCCCCGCTTGTGTATTCTTTAAGCTTTAATGGCAGCAACTGAATTGATCATCAAGGTGTAGAAAATATCTCCTCCTTGAAAACCCTAAGTTTGTGTAAAAGAAAGCTCCTCTAGATCTCACAAGAGATTTACACAAACTGCAAATATGAGCAACACTAAAACGTGGCTAGGGTTTTCCTTTTATATTTAGGACAAATAAGAAACCCTAAAAACGTTTTAAAACAAATAGGGCTGAGTTGGACGAATCTGCAGAAAAGCAATCTGCCCGAGCTTCTATCGGTCGAGCCTAAGCTTCGATCGATCGAGCCAGGCCGAAAGTCACAGTGCTTCCTGCTTTAAACTCGATTCCAACTTTACATTGACATACAACTTTGAGCTAGCTTTAAACACTTCTAAACACATTGTTTTGATCATGGTTTGCCAACAATACACATTAGAGTTCTAAATACATAAAATCCTAAACTTTAGAACCTAACACAAATTTTCATAGAAGGATCTGTTATTTGGCCAATCACGTTCATGATTACCACTGCGAGATCAAATACAAGATATGTTAACCAATATCACCAAGTAATAAAAAAAAATCTAATTTTAGGTGTCAATATACGGACACAAATAATGAATATTTTGTACAAACCTTGCAACCATATATGGGACAGTTGATGCAATGGGCTCCACCTGTGATGTGAATTGGTCCCATTGTGAGATGTATCCATTTGCATAAGCAAGATCTCTTATATGAAAAACTATGTCAATGTTTTTCCAGTCCTTGATGAGTTGGTCGGTAGTATTCAGTGCACCTGGCTGATAATCACTGTACTCATTTGAACCATCACGCTCAGCCTGAAAGATACAAGAACAGATGAACATTACTTTTTGCCATCTGTAATGTGCAAGAAACTCAATTTAGCTAACAACACAGACACACATAATTGCAAGGGAAGGGCTTGCATTTGTGTCTTAAACTCCAAACATGGGTTCTTAAGCACCCTCCTTAGAGTGAGTTCCATTCTAGTTCAAAAACCAGCAAATGACATCTTTCAGAAACTTCTTTTCCACCCATTTTGCAAATTGTCAATATATCATCTGGTGTCCATCTATTATATATATATATATATATATATATAAATTTCTGATCTATTGATTCTATTTGCAAAATGTACAATGAATGTAGAGCTAGCAAGGTTGGCAGTTTGATTCAAGGTGTGAGCTTAATCTAGTCCTATGTCTTGGTATATGAATAGTTAAAAGCACATTTAATAATTCTGTATTAGTTGTAGTCTAAATGGGAATCAAGAGGTTTTTCTATAGATTTTGGAAGCACAGAATGAATATATGTATACAGATTTATTGGAATCTGTAGCAAATATCATGGATTTTAATCTACCTGGTACCCTGGTCCTAGTACCCAAAGCTAGAACGCAAATGAGTCAGGGAGTAGAATAGATGTTTGCATTTCATTGAAGCTTCCTTAAGTAAATCCCAAAAGTAGCCAACTTTCAAAATCAAGTAAAAGAATGATAATGCACAGAAGGAAAAGCAGCATGACCATGTGATTTCAATCCTAAAACCCAGATGATAAGACGATCCTGCAATAAGGTCAATTCAGGGCATATAATGATATTTGTTACCTACGGCCTCAAGAATTTATTATGTGGGATATAATGAAATATAGAGTGTCTCAAGGCAGTAAAGAATAATCTAATCAAATCAATAACCCGAAGATAGTTATATGCACTAGGAAATTACTATGGTTGAAAGTATGAGCTCATATCTCATCACTTTTGCCTACATTTCTTGTGAGAAGCAAAGATCTTAGTAGATGTTTACATTAACAGATGTCTTGACATTGCAGTTGTAATTTTTGATGCAATGGATTTCTCCTTAGACAAGGTGACTATTTCGTTCAATGTTTTTTTCCTTGGATAATACTTAAAAATTCATTCCATCAATACTCAATGCTACCTTCCCCCCATATCGCCAAATACTATTACACGTTGTAGGGAGTCCTGTCCAGGATATGGGGATGATTTGAAAGAATAGGATTTGCTCCAGATATATGAACCATTAGATAAGACATGGCCCATCCTGTAAGTGTACCTGAAATACCATCATAATAATCATTAGCAGATATTATCATCACTTAAAGGACACTTCAATTTCAGGGAAATGAATTATGTACATACACAGAGTTTGGCCACAAATTTATTAAAAAACTTGTGTGTATGAAACCAGGATCACGCCAGCCTACTGTCCGTGCAGGTGAACCTACAGAATAACAAGGAATTTTGGTTATGCAACACTTCATACCCCCTTATTGAACTATCATATTGCAATGAAGTCTATGCTTCAACAGTTTGTCCTTAAAGAGTGATAAGAACTCATGCACAACCGATATTTCAAGTGGTTTGAAAAAAAAAAAAAATTGCAGTTGGGAAGAAGAAATAAGCAATTCTGACGATATATATTTTCATGAGTTGGCAGGATTTTGAAGCATAAACGTTCTGTTATATTCTAATAAGGCATAGAAACGGGTACAATGAGGTAATATTTATTGAGAAGACTCTATTTGCTTTTCTTTGAAGGCAGAAGGAGATATCAGAGGACTTGGTTTGTCCTGAAATATTATAAGTTCCTCAAGAAACATGGTTCGTTAGCAATCAAGGAACAAGGAAGTGTACTTTAAATATGGAAGAATCTTGAAATTTTAAGGACTAAGAGTAAAATTTTTCAGAATTTGTCAAATCCTTCACTGAATTTCATTCTCAAATGCCACTAAAAACTGATGATTAAGTTGCGATAGTTCAGTAATTTAAGTGTTAAGTAATTAATCAAGGACTTTTGTCACAAATAGAAGCTTTCTCTGAGTTGGACTTTGAGTTTGGGTTCAATTGGGCTCAAGATGATTCTTTGATTTTGCTAAGCTTGAGGCTGGACAGGGCTTGACTAATCATATATATCCGGTGAGGATTGGTTTGGTAAAGATTTGATGGGGTTGATACTTGATTACTAATTTATTTGGAAAAAAGAGTTTAGCTTTTAAATATGTTTTGACCTAGCATGCTCCAATTTACTATGTGGTAATTGAAGAGATTATTCACTTGCAATTTTAGTTATATAACTATTTTTTAATGAATTATGTGACTTGTTTAAAATATGGATAGTTTTATAAATTGTCACGTAGTGAGTTGGAGGAGATTTCTCCAAAATGATTTAGAGTTAATCTTTGTAAAAATTGATGAATAGTATTAGTGAAAATTTTAATAAATTCAAATCAAATATCAAAATAATCAGTATAAGTGAAGACAAACATCGTTGAACCTAATTCATTGGTTCTTCAAGAATAAAGCCAAGGCCTTGGCTTGACATTTCCCAACAAGTTGTCGATGCTACCTTGGGGCATCTTTTGGCCACAAAATTGTTCCTCACATTAAGCTTACACTCTCATGGTTTATCAGGAGCACTTCCACAACTATTTAGTCATCGTTAATCGCGTTAGACAAGAAGAGTTTTTTAATATATCTTATGTTATGTTTTAGTCTTAAAAAGGGCTCTTTTATCTAAAAATAGCAAGGTAGGTAACATTTACATAACAGAACCAACCTCTTGAGTGAGTAAAGTAACAAATTTTAAGTTAGTGGTAAGCAAAGTGAAATTTGGGCCTAATGTTGGTTGGTTAATCCTGATTTTCCACCCACAAAAAAAAAAAAAAAAGTATTACAGCGATACTGAGAGGGATTTTTGAAAGTCAACACAACAATATAACAAAATAGCAAAACGACAACGGTTTCCTTTACTTTCCAAATTAATTCCAAAGAGAGAGAGAAGAGGTTCATGGACAAAGGTGGAAGTGGAATAAAATGTCACCACACGATCTCCGCCGTCCGTTCAAACGAGCAGCGATCTCTGATCAACAGAGGCACAGGGAACTCTCCCTACAGCGCCAAGCACAGCACCGCCGCAACGCCCAACATCAAGCTCCCTGCTTGGCCTCTTTACTCAACCTCCACTTCGACCCGAACCCGAACCCGAAACCACACCCGAACCTAATATCTTTATTCTTGGTTTGTATTCTAATTGCTAAACATCTTTTAGTATTCATGAATTTGCTTTATATGAAAATAAAAAAAAGGTTAAGTTGATAGAGAATGGGTGAATTTAATACTCTAATAATTATTCTAATAGATCTTTAAAAAAGATAATTTCATTAGTTTGCATGCATAATTCATTGATCGAGTATTAAACCCGTTAGCAAAAGATTTCTCAAAATAAATCTGCTGTAACATTTGTGGTTTGATTTTGTGGTAACTGGGTTTATGACTTTGCAGTCAGATCAGACTTACTATGTGATAGACATGGTGTGCTGGCGGGAGTACTCGCTCTATGACTGCGCGGCTGAGTTTAGGTTCTTTTGGTTGAACTCCAAGCTTGCGGAGACTGGTGCGTGTGACCCGCCTTCGCAGTATCATAGATACAGAATTAGACTATCTGCAGCTTATACTGGTGCAGTCCCTTGTGTGAAGGACGGTTTGTTGTTTTATAAGAAGCATGACCTTTTTTTCTATAGCGTGGACAATGTTAAATGCTTTGAATGTTTATTGTTAGGTTGGCTGAGATATTCTTATGAATGTGATTATTGGTTAATTTCAATTAAAAAAAAGGAAAAAATAAATAAAATCATAGGTCGATAGTGCCTGTATAAACTGTTTAGAGCATCCACAACCGATTTTGCTATCTCATCTTATTTTACTATTCTAAAAAGTTACTTTATTAATTATACCATAATATTTTACAATACACCCAACATCCCAAAACTTTATTTTCTTCTTCTACTCATTAAAATAATATATCTTTGTAATAAAATATATTTTTTCTTTTTTGATTTTTCTCAATTTTCTCCCCCGCGTCCCTTCCTGAATCCTCCATTACTTTACTTTTCACCTTCTTCCAGCCTCCTCCTCCAATCCATCATCCATATCAACCCAACTCCTCCACACAACTCCTCCATCATCCATATCAACGCAGATCGGCGAAACAGAAAAGAAAAAAAAAAAAACAAAAAAAACAAAAAACAAAAAACCATTAACACCCACGCCGATCACAACGCTACAGCCACCACAACGCCATAGCCACCACAGCTCCACCGATCTCGCCACCCACCAATCTCCGCCACGCCACAGCCACCACAACGCCGATCACATATACCAGCAAACCCAGAAAAAAGAAAAAAGAAAAAAAAAAAAAAACCCATTAACACCCACGTCGATCACAACGCCACAGCCACCACAACGCCACAGCCACCACAACGCCATAGCCACCATAGCTCCATCGATCTCGCCACCCACCAATCTCCGCCACGCCACAGCCACCACAACGTCGATCACATATACCAACAAACCCAAAAAAAAAAAAAAAAAAAAAAAAACCATTAACACCCACGCCCACCGAACCACCGTCATCAAAACCCACGATCTCCACCGTTGTCAAAACCCACACCTCCAAAGAAACCCACCAGCCTAGCCTCGTCGGAATCACTATCGAAGCCATAGGAGCTCCGATTCAAACCCATCGGAGCCATTGGAGCCACGCCGACCCATCCGATTTCACCGTTGAGGAAGCCACGGGGTCTTGGGTCTGAAGAGAGCAGAGAGTAGATGAGAAAGAGAGAAGGAAGAGAGAGAAAAGAATAGAAATAGTGAGAGAGGAGAGAGAAATTTCCAATTAAAAATGAGAAGAGAGGATTAAAAAATTAATTTTTTTATACCATTCAGCTACAGGACCATCTTAAATGTAAGATGGTACTGTAGCTGTATGCCAAAAAAAATTTAACATTTCCCATATGGCCTTCCAATTGCTGAGCACATTTTGGGCTTAAATGCCAAATGTACCTTACATTTGGCATTTGGCCCTCCAACTGCGGATGCTCTTACTATTGTGAAATTGGGTTGGGCTTGCAAAGTTGGTGAGTTACTTGCTTGACTAGGATTAGGAAGTTCTAGTGCATTGGTTTGATATGTATGCTATTTTGTGGTGCCATTGGGGTTTTATTACATGTGGGGTTTGTTGACTTGGGCTGGGATTGATAGGTAAGATGATGTTTTTTCTCTGGTTTATTGTTGATGCATGCCCCTCATTGTGTTCTTCATGGGTACATGATCATTTTTCTTCATTTTTTGCTTTCTTGTTTGATCATGTGACTTGGGCACAAACGTGTGCAAGGGAGCACATTTTTATCATCATGAATGTCCAATCACTTATAGCTTGTGTCTCATTGTTGTTGCTGATTTCAATTTTGAACAATTTTTAAATCCATAGTTGCCATATCATTGTACCTACTATATGTTGTATTTGTTTAGTTATGAATTATGGGGTTGTGGATAAGGCTCATATCTTGTTGGGTATGTTAGTTAATTACCAAGCAAAAAAGCTTTTTATTTATTTATTAATTCCTAATGCCATTTGCATGTTTCCTTGCTTAGGCATGCCCATTATTAGACTGGAAATACACTACTAGCATTAGTTTGGAAGGATGAGAATTTAATACCACATCATTCCTATTAAAATTTAATAAATAAAACATACGAGGGCAAAAATAATTACTCACTAAATTTTCTCACTTTAAGGGAGAGCACGCTGCTTTGAACGTGTAACCCATTATGAACTCTTAAAATTTATCAAAATCTCTGTGATTTGTAATGAATTTAGCCCAACCCAAAAGCCTTTTTTTTTTTTTTTTTTTTGTTCTTTCTTTCTTGATTTTTTCTCCTCCACACACGTACCCACTTTTCTCCTCCCAATATCTTCATTTTGTTTTTTGAATTTTGTTTTTTCCTTCTTGGCTTTTTTTCCTCCACACACGTATCCCACTCTTCTCCTCTCTATCTTCACCGTATACCCACCCATATACACCCACTCTCTCTCTTTTTATTTTTTGTATTTGTTGTATTGCTTCTACCTCTTCGCCCAGCACTAAATTAAAGTCATCTCTAGTTCAGAAAGTGAGAGAGATCGCCGGCGGAGATCAATGGCCGTCGAAGAGAGTCGTTCGAAGGATGAGCCACCTACTCTCAGATCAGCGCTCTCTCTTATTTATTTGATTAGTTTTATGAGAAAGATTGGGTTTTGTCTTTGTCTTGACTGTTCATTAGCTAAAAAACTTTTTTGAGTTTTAGAGAGGCCGATACTGTTGGATACTTTTTGAGTCAAGCTTTTAAAGAAAGAAGTCAATTCAAATCCCATGGAAAATAAAACAAAGAAGGAGTCTTGTACAATCACAATTCACAACAACTCGCGGTTTTCCGGTGCTGGAAATTCCACTCATTTCTACATCAAAATCTCAGTTTTGCCACTACCTGTCGGTGACGGATGGGTGTCCTTTTCAGCGTTCCGTGGAAGAAAAAGACTCCTGGGAGACCCGCCGAACGCCGCAATGGAGAACGGATCCGGTGTCCGAAATTGGAACCTTGCTACAGACTCCAGGTATAAACCAATAACCCCTCAAAAAACAATCTTAGTACTATCTGTAACAACGTTTTTATTTCTTAAATCTTGAATCAAAAAAGTTCAATACAATTAAGCTTTGCGATTTGTTCTATTCTTAATCTAAAAAAGAAAAAAAAAATTACAATTAATTTTATAATTTAATTTTCGTTGTTACACCTTTATTTCTCAATATTGTAATCTGCTCGAGTAGTTGAATCACCTCTTGAAGTTTAAGCTAAGTTACTTGTTGTCTTTTGAGGTTAGGCTGCCATAGATGAAGAGCCTGAACAGCATGTGCAAAAACTTGTGAAGATGGCCTTTGATGCGGCTGATGTGAGACGTGCTCTGAAAGATGTTTATGGTAATGAAATCTTGGCTATTAAAATGCTGCGCTTTGCAGAGTGTGCATGCGCTGGTAATGATACAAATACAAAGGTTTAGTCTGAATCTCTAAGTTCCTCATCTCGCCTAGGCCTATCTTTTAATTCCTTGCATGCTATATCTATCTTCTGATGTAGCTTTATCCGTGTGACACTAGCTTATTATCTAGCAATTTTTTCCGTGAGGTGGAGTTGCCATAACTATCAATGCCATTGAAAATTTCAAAATTAATTATGCTTAGCGCCTTGTTTTAATCAACTAATGATTTGATAAGAAGCTAGATAACTGCCATATTGTGGGAGTTTGCCCTTAGGAAGAAAAGTTGTCTCATTCATCACGTTTATGCATCCTTTCTTTGTGTGTCGGTCCGACGGTCCCACATAAGAGGGATGATGTTTGTAGCCGATGCATTGAAACCTTGATTGATAAAGTTGGACTTAATTACTAAGTACCATACAAGTAACCTAATAAGTTGACTTGTATTCTATGATTTGAATTCAAAATGAATGTAATTATTCCTTTCATGAGCATCACTTTAAGCCTTGCCCCATCAATGGCGAAAAAACAAAATCATGCAATGGATTTTTTTTTTTTTTTCCTTTTCTTTTTTTGCATCTATCCTTCAGGAGTTTTGTTTTGTATTTTTTTTTTTTTTTTTTGAGAAACATTCAGATGTTTTGCTTATAACTAAAGAAAAGCCATAAAGGCTTGTGATCAAAAGAGGAACCTCGATAGAGCAATCATATACTTGCATATCTGTCACTATCTTTACTATTGAAAACGTCTCGTCTTTGATATGGAATTTTACTATAGTGTCACAAGTGTTTGTAATTTTATCTGTAATTTTCTTTTTAATTGAGTCTATGCATTTGTAACTTGCAATTTGCCTTCAGCTATGGCAGCCTGATGAGCAGCAGGTGCAAAAACTTGTGGAGATGGGCTTTGCTGAAGCAGCTATTGGAAGTGCTCTGGAAGCTGTTAATGGGGATGAAATCTTGGCTATTAAAATGCTTTGCTTTGCAGAGTGTGGACCAGCTGGAATTGATACATATAGAAAGGTTTAGTTTGAATCTCTAAGTTCCTCATCTAGCCTAGGCCTGTCTTTTAAGTCCTTGTGTGCTATGTTTTTGCAAGCATATCTATCTTCTGATGTAGCTTTATCTGTGTGACACTAGCTTATTATCGAGCAACTTTTTCCATGAGATGGAGTTGCCATAACTATTAGTGCCATTGAAGTTTTCAAAATTAAAGAAGAAAGTTTTATGTTTAGCGCCTCGTCTTAATCAACTAATGATTTGATAAGAAGCTAGATAACAGCTAAACTGTGGGAGTTCGCCCTTAAGAGGAAAAGTTGTCTCATTCATCACATATATGCATCCTTTTCTCTGTGTCTCGGTCCAACATATGACTGGGGCTTACATAATATAAGAGGGATGATGTTTGTAGCCGATACATTGCAACCTTGATTGATAAAGTTGGACTCAATTACTAAGTACCATACATGTAACCTAATTAGTTGACTTGTATTTTATGATTTGAATTGAAAATGAATGTAATTATTCCTTTAATGAGCATCACTTTAAGCCTTGCCCCATCAATGGCATAAAAAAAAAATCATGTAGTGGACTTTTTTTCTTTTTCTTTTTTGCATTTGTCATTTAGGAATTTTTTTTTTTTTTTTTTTTTTTTTTTGGGGAGAAACATTCAAATGTTTTGCTTATAACTAAATAAAAGCCATAAAGGCTTGTGATCAAAAGAGGAACCTCGATAGAGCAGTCATATACTTGCATATCTGTCACTGTCTTCACTATTGAAAAGGTCTTCTCTTCAATATGGAATTCTACTATTAGTGTCACATGTTTTTGTACATTTATCTGTAATTTTCTTTTTAATTGAGTCTATGCATTTGTAACTTGCAATTTGTCTTCAGCTATGGCAGCCTGATGAGCAGCAGGTGCAAAAACTTGTGGAGATAGGCTTTGCTGAAGCAGCTGTGAGAAGTGCTCTGGAAGCTGTTAATGGGGATGAAATCTTGGCTATTAAAATGCTTCGCTTTGCAGACTGTGGACCAGCTGGTATTGAAACATATAGAAAGGTTTAGTTTGAATCTCTAAGTTCGTCATCTAGCATAGGCCTGTCTTTTAATTCCTTGCATGCTATGTTTTTAAAAGCATATGTAACTTCTGATGTAGCTTCATCAGTGTGACACTAGCTTATTATCGAGCAACTTTTTCCATGAGGTGGAGTTGCCGTAACTATCAGTGCCATTGAAGTTTTCAAAATTAAAGAAAGTTTTGTGTTTAGTGCCTTGTTTTAATCTACCAATGATTTGATAAGAAGCTAGATAACAGCTAAACTGTGGGAGTTTGCCCTTAGGAGGAAAAGTTGTCTCATTCATCACATATGCATCCTTTCTCTGTGTGTTGGTCCCACATATGACTGGGGCTTACATAATATAACAGGGATGATGTTTGTAGCTGATGCATTGCAACCTTGATTGATAAAGCTGGATTCAATTACTAAGTACCATACAAGTAACCTAATAAGTTGACTTGTATTTTATGAATTGAATTCAAAATGAATGTAATTATTCCTTTCATGTGCATCACTTTAAGCCTTGCCCCATCAACAGTGAAAAAAAAAATCATGCAGTGGACTATTTTTTTTGCATCTGTCATTCAGGAGTTTTGTTTTGTTTTTCTTTTTGAGAAACATTCAAATGTTTTGCTTACAACTAGAGAAAAGCCATAAAGGCTTGTGATCAAAAGAGGAACCTCGATGGAGCAGTCATAGACTTCCATATCTGTCACTCTCTTCACTATTGAAAAGTTCTTGTCTTTGATATGGAATTTTACTATTAGTGTCACATGTGTTTGTACTTTTATTTGTAATTTTCTTTTTAATTGAGTGTATGCTTTTGTAACTTGGAATTTCAGCTATGGCAGCCTGATGAGCAGCGGGTGCAAAAACTTGTGGAGATGGGCTTTGCTGAAGCTGCTGTGAGATGTTCTCTGGAAGCTGTTAATGGTGATGAAATCTTGGCTATTAAAATGCTTCGCTTTGCAGAGTGTGCACTGGCTGGAAATGATACAAATACAAAGGTTTAGTTTGAATCTCTAAGTTCCACATTGAGCCTAGACTCGTCTTTTAATTCCTTGCATGTTATGTTTTTGCAAGCATATCTATCTTCTAATGTAGCTTTATCCATGTGATAATAGCTTATTATCGAGCAACTTTTTCCATGATGTGGAGTTGCCATAACTATCAGTCCCATTGAAGATTTAAAAATTAAAGAAGAAAGTTTTATGTTCAGCGCCTTGTTTTAATCATCTAATGATCTGATAAGAAGCTAGATCACAGCTAAACTGTTGGAGTTTCCCCTTTGGAGGAAAAGTTGTCTCATTCATCACATATATGCACTCTTTCTCTATGTGTCGGTTCCACATATGACTGGGGCTTACATAATAATAGGGATGATGTTTGTAGCCGATGCATTGCAACCTTGATTGATAAAGCTGGACTTAATTACTAAGTACCATACAAATAACCTAATAAGTTCACTTGTATTTTATGTTTTGAATTCAATATGAATGTATTTATTCCTTTCATGAGCATCACTTTAAGCCTTGTCCCGTCAATGGCGAAAAAACTAATCCATGTAGTGCACTTTTTTATTTTTTTGCATTTGTCATTATAGAGTTTTGTTTTGTTTTTTTTTTTTTTTGAGAAACATTCAGATGTTTTGCTTATAATTAAAGAAAAGCCATAAAGGCTTGTGATCAAAAGAGGAACCTCGATAGAGTAGTCATATACTTGCATATTTGTCACTATCTTCACTATTGAAAAGGTCTCGTCTTCAATATGGAATTTTACTATTAGTGTCACATGTGTTTGTACTTTAATCTGTAATTTTCTTTTTAATTGAGTCTATGAATTGGGAACTTGCAATTTGTCTTCAGCTATGGCAGCCTGCTGAGCAGCAGGTGCAAAAATATATTGGGATGGGCTTTGCTGAAGCTGCTGTGAGAAGTGCTCTAGAAGCTGTTAATGGTGATGAAATCTTGGCTATTAAAATGCTTTGCTTTGCAGAGTGTGCACGGGCTGGAAATGATACAAATACAAAGGTTTAGTTTGAATCTCTAAGTTCCTCACCTAGCCTAGGCCTGTCTTTTAATTCATTGCATGCTATGTTTTTGCAAGCATATCTATTTTCTTATGTAGCTTTATCCATGTGACACTAGCTTATTATCACGCAACTTTTTCCATGAGGTGGAGTTGCCATAACTATCAGTGCCATTGATGTTGTCAAATTTAAATAAGAAAGTTTTATGTTTTGCGCCTTGTTTTAATCAACTAATGATTTGATAAGAAGCTAGATAACTGCAAAACTGTGGGAGTTTGCCCTTAGGAGCAACAATTGTCTCATTCATTACATATATGCGTCCTTTCTTTTTGTGTCGGTCCCACATGATTGGGGCTTACATAATATAAGAGGGATGATGTTTGTAGCCGATGTATTGCAACCTTGATTGATAAAGCTTTACACAATTACTAATTACCATACAACTAACCTAATAAGTTGACTTGTATTTTATGATTTGAATTGGAAATGAATGTAATTATTCCATTCATGAGCATCACTTTAAGCCTTACCATCTACGGCGAAAAAACAAAATCATGCAATGGTCTTTTTTTTTTTTTTTCCCGGAGAAACATTCAGTTTTTTTGCTTATAACTAATGAAAAGCCATAAAGGATTGTGATCAAAAGGGGAACCTCAACAGAGCAGTCATATCTGTCACTATCTTCACTATTGCAAAGGTCTCGTCTTGGATACGGAATTTTACTATTGGTGTCACATGTGTTTGTACTTTTAACTTTGATTTTCTTTTTAATTGAGTGTATGCATTTGTAACTTGCAATTTGTCTTCAGCTATGGCAGCCTGATGAGCAGCAGGTGCGAAAATATATGGAGATGGGCTTTGCTGAAGCTGCTGTGAGAAGTGCTTTGGAAGCTGTTAATGGCAATGAAATCTTGGCTATTAAAATGCTTTGCTTTGCAGAGTGTGGACCAGCTGGAATTGATACATATAGAAAGGTTTAGTTTGAATTTCTAAGTTCCTCATCTAGCCTTGTCCTGTCTTTTAATTCCTTGCATGCTATGTTTTACAAGCATATCTATCTTGTGATGTAGCTTTATCCGTGTGATAGTAGTTTATTATCGAGCAACTTTTTCCGTGAGGTGGAGTTGCCATAACTATCAGTGCCATTGATGTTTTCAAAATTAAAGAAGAAAGTTTTATGTTCAATGCCTTGTTTTAATCAACTAATGATTCGATTAGAAGTTAGATAACTGCTAAATTGTGGGAGTTTGCCCTTAGGAGGAAAAGTTGTCTCATTCATCACATATATGCATCCTTTCTCTGTGTGTTGGTCCCACATATGACTGGGGCTTACATAATATAATAGGGATGATGTTTGTAGCCGATGCATTGCAACCTTAATTTATAAAGCTAGACTCAATTACTAAGTACCATACAAGTAACCTAATAAGTTCCCTTGTATTTTATGTTTTGAATTCAAAATGAATGTAATTATTCCTTTCATGAGCATCACTTTAAGCCTTGCCCCGTCAACGGCGAAAAAACAAAATCATGCAGTGGACTTTTTTTTTTTTCGAGAAACATTTAGATGTTTTGCTTATAACTAAAGAAAAGCCATAAATGGTTGTGATCAAAAGAGGAACCTTGATAGAGCAGTCATATACTTGCATATCTATCACTATCTTTACTATTGAAAAGGTCTCGTCTAAGATATGGAATTTTACCATTAGTTTCGCATGTGTTTGTACTTTTATCTGTAATTTTTTTTTTTAGTTGAGTCTATGCATTTGTAACTTGCAATTTGTCTTCAGCTATGGCAGCCTGATGAGCAGCGGGTGCAAAAACTTGTGGAGATGGGCTTTACTGAAGCTGCTGTGAGAAGTGCTCTGGAAGCTATTAATGGTGATGAAATCTTGGCTATTAAAATGCTACGCTTCGCAGAGTGTGTGCGGGCTGGAAATGATACAACTACAAAGGTTTAATTTGAATCTCTAAGTTCCTCATCTAGCTTAGGCTTGTCTTTTAATTCCTTGCATGCTATGTTTTTGCAAGCATATCTATCTTTTGTTGTAGATTTATCCGTGTGACAGTAGGTTATTATTTAGCAAATTTTACCGTGAGGTGGAGTTGCAATAACTCTCAGTGCCATTGAAGTTTTCAAAATGAAAGAAGAAAATTTGATGTTCAGGGCCTTGTTTTAATCAACTAATGATTTGATAAGAAGCTAGATAACTGCTATACTGTGGGAGTTTGCCCTTAGGAGGAAAAGTTGTCTCATTCATCACATATGTGCATCCTTTGTTTGTGTGTTGGTCCCACAAATGACTGGGGCTTACATAATAAGAGGGATGATGTTTGTAGCCTTTGCATAGCAACCTTTGCATAGCATCCTTTTTTTGAGTTTGCTATTGAGGAAGGGGGTTCGTTTTTCTCTCTACGTATTCTTGAAAGAGGTAGGCACACCTCACGTTCTGTCTGTATGGGTAAGGAGAGTGCGAAGAGACTTTTGTTTCACGTTGAGGAGTTGACATCTAAGCATAAGCCGGGTCAGTTTGCGAGAACGGTTCGGGAGGGAGACAGAATTCTGATCCTTCAGTTGGGCTCCAATGCCCATGGCTCTTTTCTGTTATTCTCTGAATTAGACAAAGGCCGCCGGAGGGGATCCATTGTCATACCGGAAGGGTACATGGGGAGTGGCTGGAGAGGATTTGGAGTCCATTTGAGGAAGACTATCTTCCCGGTCAGTCAGAATTACGGCGTTCAGCATAGGAGGACCACCAGGAAACCAGTGGGGGTGACGGAACTTTTCCGGCAGAACCCAGAAGGAGTTGAGAATAAAGGGAAGGAGTTGTTGTCAGGCTTTCAAATTTTGAATCCACAATCTTCTCGGGGAGGGAATTCCGGGTTTGACAAGGGTTGTGATGGGGCTGTTGTCACGTCGGTCATTAAAGGAGCTGCGTGTAGCAGTGGTAATATTTTGCAGACCTTGGATATTTCATTACGCGTCGAACGTGGGAATGAAGGGAAGTGGCACGTGATTTCTTCTAAGGTTATTGAGGTGGGCCCGGTTGCTGTGAAGCCCAGTGGTGATAATAAGCTTCATAGTTATAAATCTGTGTTAACTAAAGGTTGTGGGCCAAGGCCCCTTGTTGCTTGGAAGCCCAAAGCCCAAGCTGGGCTTCATAAGGCTTTGTCTCATCAATCTAAGTTGCCTCGTTCTAGTGCTAAACCCACCTCTTTTATTTCCGGTGCAACTCAGCTTAGTGTGGCTTCGCACAACATGTCTTTTCCTGCTTGCAATACCGAAGCCCAGTTGTGTGAGTCTTCATCTCAGCCTACCGTATCGGACTGTCACGTTTCGGGGATCGGGTCTTCTCTTTCAGCTTGTGCGAACTCTACTACTGCATGTGGCTCTTCTTTCTCGGTGCCTTTCCAGGTGGTTCCTGGCTTGGGGTCTTTGGCGGCTCCTACTTTTTCTGCATGTGACTCATCTTTTGGGCAACCGTCGATGCTCTCAAGCAAGTCGCCAGATCTGCCACCTCTTTTTAATCAAAAGGTGGGTTGTAGTTTACCGACGGGTGACGCGGTAGGAATGGGGTTGGAGAAGGGGATTTCCGTGACTGATTCGGCAAGGTGTTCTCAGCAAGCAGAGGGATCAGAGAAGACAGAACAGATATTCACCAAAGCAACACAGGATTTTGGTCCTACACTTAGTGATTATGTTGGTGATTTGAGCAGAACTTGGGGTAATTCCAATGATTGGATGATTGAATTTCGGGATGGGAGGAAAATAGTTATCCCACTGTCTGCTTATTGTTCTCCTAAGTCCGTAACAGGTCAGCTTGCTTCAGAGGGTGTAGTTAATTCTGGTATGGATTCTCTTGTTAACGAGGGACAAATTATTAGTTGGGATTCTGAGTTTGATGGCGTTGTGGACTCTGGTGACTCTGAGTTCGGGTCAGAAGGTGTGACTTGGGACTCTGAGGAGGGTTTGTTGAATTGGGAACATTTAGGTGGCCCGTTAGAAGTGGCACCTTTGGCGGTGGATAACTCTGTGGTTATGGAGTTCCCTACAGTTGAGGAGAGGGGGTGTATGGTGGATGTCGACAACTCCAAGTTGTCTCTTTGGGTAACTAATAGAATTAAAGCTTTCCAGAAATCTGTTGGGACCTCGTTAGAGGGCTTCGAAGAACAGATTACAGGTTTGCTCTTAGCTTTAGAAGCTCGAAGAAAAAAGAGGATGTTGGATGTAGCCTCTCAGAGGAAGATGGTTAAGGCTGGACAAAAAGGGCATCGTGAGTTGAAGAATTTATTGAGTTCGTGGGGTGAGGAGAATGAGTCAGAAAGGAGCAGGAGTGCTTCTAGGGATCGGGTTGTTGTAGTGCATCAATGAATTTAAAAATCGTTTCATGGAATGTGAGAGGGTTGAATGAGCAAGATAAGCGGCTGCGGGTTAGAAATATGATCCGTAAGTGGAAAGCAGATATTGTTTGTCTGCAAGAGACAAAGTTGGAGTTAATTAATAGGGGTGTCATTTTTAGTTTGTGGGGAGGTCACCATGTGGATTGGCTCTACTTAGGCTCTGTGGGTGCTTCAGGTGGGGTGTTATTGATGTGGGACAACAGGGTTGTGGAGAAGTTGGAAGAAGCAGTGGGTCGCTTCTCAGTTTCTTGTAAATTCAAAAATGTTGTGGACCAGTTTGTTTGGGCTTTTACTGGAGTTTATGGGCCTAATTGTGATAGAGATAGAGGTCCTTTATGGGAGGAGTTATCTGGAGTTTGTAGTTGGTGGGATGTGCCTTGGTGTGTGGGAGGTGATTTTAATGTGGTTCGGTTTCCTTCTGAACGCTCTGGCTCCACAAGTTTCACTTCAGCCATGCATCGGTTTTCAGCTTTTATTTCAGAGCTAAGCCTTATTGATCTGCCTCTAGTTGGGGGGAACTTCACTTGGTCTAATTCTAGAGAGATTGCTTCAAGATCTAGATTGGACAGATTCCTTGTGTCTGCTGACTGGGAGGAGAAATTTCCATCTGTTTGTCAAAGCCGATTATCTAGGTTGCTTTCAGATCATTTTCCTATTCTTCTGGAGGGTGGGAATCTTCTTGGTGGCAAGAAACCTTTCAGGTTCGAGAATATGTGGTTAAAGGATGAGGGCTTTTTGGAAAGGGTGCGAGCATGGTGGGAGTCCTACCTTTTCCAAGGTTCTCCTAGTTTTATTTTGGCTAACAAACTGAAGTCGTTGAAATTGGATTTGAAGAGATGGAATGTGGAGGAGTTCGGTAATATAGGTCTTAGGGTTCAGAATCTGTGGAAGGATCTCAATGTGTTGGAAGCTATCGAGGATGATCGTGTTCTTTCAGCGGAGGAGAGTTTGGAAAAGGATCATATTCGTGGAGAGTTAGAAAAATCAACCTTGTTGGAAGAAATCTGCTGGAGGCAGAAATCTAGGGCTCTTTTTCTTAAGGAGGGAGATAGGAACACAAAATTTTTCCACCGTATTGCAAATTCTCATAGAAGATGCAATACCATCGATAGGCTTCTGGTGGATGGAGAGTTATCCTCGGATCAGGGGATCATTGAGGGGTGTATTTCTCATTTTTATAGGCAGTTATACTCGGAGACTGTGGTCCACAGACCTATTTTGGATGAGGTTGTTTTTTCTAGCATTTCTGAGGAAGATGCCATTTGGCTGGACAGACCTTTTGATGAGGATGAAGTTTATAGAGTGGTCCTTGATTTCAATGGTGATAAAGCGCCAGGTCCGGATGGTTTTTCAATGGCATTCTTTCAGTCTTGTTGGTGCTTGTTGAAAACTGATATTATGAATGTGTTTCATAATTTTCATACCCACGCAGTGTTTGAAAAGAGTCTCAACGCTACTTTCCTTGCTCTCATTCCTAAGAAAAATGAAGCTGTGGATGTTAAAGACTTTCGGCCTATTAGTTTGGTGGGAGGGTTGTACAAGATTATTGCTAAGGTGTTAGCCAATCGAATGCGGAGGGTGGTTCATGGTCTTATTTCAGAATCTCAGAATGCCTTTCTGAAAGGTCGTCAGATTTTGGATTCTGTCCTTATTGCTTCTGAGTGTTTAGACAGTAGACTGAAGGCAGGAGTTCCGGGGGTATTGTGCAAACTGGACATTGAGAAAGCTTACGACCATGTGAATTGGGAGTTTCTCTTGTTTTTGCTTCAGCAGTGTGGCTTTTCTGACAAATGGAGAAGGTGGATTAGGTGTTGTATTTCTACTGTTAAATTCTCCATTTTGATCAATGGTTGTCCTTCTGACTTCTTTGGGAGTTCTAGAGGTTTGAGGCAAGGTGATCCGTTATCCCCTTTTCTCTTTGATATTGTCATGGAGGCTTTGAGCCGTATGTTGGATGTAGCTATTGCGGCAGGTCAGTTCTCAGGCTTCTCAGTGGGGAATGCAACTGGTTCCTTGTTGACGGTGTCTCATTTGTTATTTGCGGATGATACTCTTATTTTCTGTGATGCTGACAGCAATCATATAACAGCTCTGCGTGGGATTCTCTCTAGATTTGAGGAGGTGTCAGGGCTAAAAATTAATCTAGAGAAGTCTGTTTTGGTTCCAGTTGGGGATGTGCCTAATCTGCATGAGCTAGTGGAGATTTTGGGCTGTAGTGAATCTGCTCTTCCGCTGAAATATTTAGGTCTGCCGTTGGGTGCTTCTTTTAAAGATAAGACGATTTGGAATCCTATTTTGGAGAAGATGGAGCAAAGGCTAGCTGGTTGGAAGAGATTGTATTTATCTAAGGGGGGTAAGATTACTCTTATTAAGAGCACTCTCTCTAGCTTGCCTACTTATTTTCTTTCTCTTTTCCCTATTCCTGTTAAGGTGGCCAAGAGGATGGAGGAATTACAGAGGGATTTTCTTTGGAATGGTATTGGTGATGATCGTAAACTTCATTTAGTTAAGTGGTTGAAGGTTTGTAGGCCTCTGAAGAATGGAGGGCTAGGCATTCGGAGCTTGAGAAGGTTTAACTCTGCCTTATTAGCCAAATGGTTGTGGCGTTATGGTGTGGAGAATGATGCCCTTTGGAGAAGGGTAATTGGGGCGAAGTATGGGAACGAGTGGGGCGGTTGGTGTACAAAACCTGTGTCTGGGGCACATGGTGTTTGTTTGTGGAAGTCCATTAGAAAAGGCTGGCTGAATTTTTCTAAGTTCCTTCGGTATGATGTGGGTGATGGTACTCGTGTGAAGTTTTGGACTGATGTGTGGTGTAGGGATCGTCCTCTTAAGGAGGTGTTTCCAGACTTATATAATATTAGTAGGACTAGGGATGTTTCGGTCTCTGAGGTTTTGTGCTATGCTAATGGGAGAATTTTTTGGGACCTTCAATTTCGCCGCTTAGTGAATGATCAAGAGTCTCAATCTTTGGATTCTTGTTTGGGTTTGATCTATTCCACTAAGGTGCGAGGTGTTGGTTCTGACAAATTTAGTTGGAAGCCAACCAGCAGTAGGGGTTTCTTGGTGAGCGGGTATTATCACTCTCTTTCCCCCTCTATCGTCACATCGTTCCCGTGGAAACTTTTGTGGCATTCGAAGGTTCCCCCCCGGGTAGCTTTTTTTTCTTGGACTGCTGCTTTAGGCAAGATTCTAACTATTGATAACCTTCGGAAGAGGCATCTTGTTATTCTTGATTGGTGTTATATGTGCAAAAGGTCTGGGGAATCTGTTGATCATCTCCTCCTTCACTGTCCTTTTGCTTTTGAGATGTGGAGTATGGTTTTTTGCTTGGGTGGTATTTGCTGGGTGATGCCGCTAAGGGTAGTGGATTTGTTAGACGGTTGGTTTTGCAACTTCAGGCGTCATCGTAATATAGTTATTTGGAGGATGGTGCCTCACTGTTTGATGTGGTGTATCTGGAGGGAGCGGAATGCTAGAAGCTTTGAGGGTCGTGAACGGTCCATTCTTGAGTTTAAGTCTTTTTTCTTTCTTACTCTTCTCGAATGGTGCTTAGTTTTACCTGCTTTTTCTTGTTTATCTCTTCCTGCTTTGATTGATCTTTGTAATTTGGTTTCTTGATGTTTTTGCCTTCTTAGTACATTTCCTATGTACGGGGTTGAGTTCTTCTTTAATATATATCTTCCTTTACTTATCAAAAAAAAAAGTTGGACTCAATTTCTACGTACCATACAAGTAACCTAATAAGTTGACTTGTAATTTATGATTTGAATCCGAAATGAATGTAATTATTCCTTTCATTAGCATCACTTTAAGCCTTGCCTCATCAATGGCAAAAAAACAGAATCATGCAGTGGATTTTTTTTTTTTTTTTTTTGTTTGTTTGTTTGCATCTATCATTCAGGAGTTTTGTTTTTGTTTTTTTTTTTTTTTTTTTTTGAGAAACACTAAGATGTTTTGCTTATAACTAAAGAAAAGCCATAAAAGCTTGTGATCAAAAGAGGAGCCTCGAAGAGTAGTCATATACTTGCATATCTCTCACTATCTTCACTATTGATAAGGACTCATTTTCAATATGGAACTTTACTATTAGCGTCCCATGTGCTTGTACTTTTATCTATAATTTTCTTTTTAATTAAGTCTATGCATTTGTAACTTGCAATTTCTCTTCAGCTATGGCAGCCTGATGAGCAGCGGGTGCAAAAACTTGTGGAGATGGGCTTTGTTGAAGATGCTGTGAGAGGTGCTCTGGAAGCTGTTAATGGTGATGAAACCTTGGCTATTAAAATGCTTCGCTTTGCAGAGTGTGCACGGGTTGGAAATGATACAAATACAAAGGTTTAGTTTGAATCTCTAAGTTCCCCATCTAGTCTAGGCCTTTCTTTTTGTTCCTTGCATGCTATGTTTTTGCAAGCATATCTATCTTCTGTTGTAGCTTTAGCTGTGTGACACTAGCTTATTATGAAGCAACTCTTTCCATGAGGTGAAGATGCCATAACTATCAGTGCCATTAAAATTTTCAAACTTAGAGAAGAAAGTTTTATGTTCAGTGCCTTGTTTTAATGAACTAATGATTTGATAAGAAGCTAGATGATTGCTAAACTGTGGGAGTTTGCCCTTAGGAGGAAAAGTAGTCTCTTTCATTACATGTATGCATCATTTTTCTGTATGTTGGTCCCACATATGACTGGTGCTTACATAATATAAGAGGGATGATGTTTATAGCCGATCCATTGCAACCTTGATTGATAAAGCTAGATTCAATTACTAAGTACCATACAAGTAGCCGAATAAGTTGACTTGTATTTTATGATTTGAATTCAAAATGAATGTAATTATTTTTTTTGCATTTGTCATTAAGGATTTTTTTTTTTTTTTTTTTTTTTTTTTTTTTTTTTTTTTGAGAAACATTCATATGTTTTGCTTATAACTAATGAAAAGCCATAAAGGCTTGTGATAAAAAGTGAAACCTCGATAGAGCAGTCATATACTTGCATATCCCTCACTATCTTCACTATTGGAAAGGTCTCGTCTTCGATATGAAATTTTACTATTTGTCTCACATGTGTTTGTACTTTTATCTGTAATTTTCTTTTTAATTGAGTCTATGCATTTGTAACTTGCAATTTGTCTTCAGTTGTGGCAGCCTGATGAGCAGCAGGTGCAAAAACTTGTGGAGATGGGCTTTGCTGAAGCTGCTATGAGAAGTGCTCTGGAAGCTGTTAATGGTGATGAAATCTTGGCCATTAAAATGCTTCGCTTTGCAGAGTTTGGACCAGCTAGAATTAATACATATAGAAAGGTTTAGTTTGAATCTCTAAGTTCCTCATCTAGCCTGGGCCTGTCTTTTAATTTCTTGCATGCTATGTTTTTGCAAGCATATCTCTCTTCTGATGTAGCTTTATCTGTGTGACACTAGCTTATTATTGATCAACTTTTTCCATGTGGTTGAGTTGCAATAGCTATCACTGCCATTGAAGTTTTCAAAATTGAAGAAGAAAGTTTTATGTTTAGAGCCTTGTTTAAATCAACTAATGATTTGATAAGAAGTTAGATAACTGCTAAACTGTGGGAGTTTGCCCTTAAGATGAAAGTTGTCTCATTCATCACATATATGTGTGCTTTCTCTGTGTGTCGGTCTCACATATGACTGGGGCTTATATGATATAAGAGGGATGATGTTTGTAGCCGATGCGTTACAACCTTAATTGGTAAAGCTGGATTCAATTACTAAGTACCATACAAGTAACCTAATAAGTTGACTTGTATTTTATGATTTGAATTCAAAATGAATGTAATTATTCCTTTCATGAGCATCACTTTAAGCCTTGCCCCATCAATGGCGTAAAGACAATCATGCAGTGGACTTTTTACTCCTGTTGTTTGCATCTGTCTTTCAGGAGTTTTGTTTTGTTTTTTTATTTTTATTTTTTGGAGAAACATTAAGATGGTTTGCTTATAACTAAAGAAAAGCCATAAAGGCTTGTGATCAAAAGAGGAACCTCAATGGAGCAGTCATGTACTTGCATATCTGTCACTATCTTCACTATTGAAAAGGTCTCATCTTCGATATGAAATTTTACTATTAGTGTCACATGTGTTTGTACTTTTATATGTAATTTTCTTTTTAATTGAGTCTATGCATTTGTAACTTGCAATTTGTCTTCAGCTATGGCGGCCTGATGAGCAGCGGGTGCAAAAACTTGTGGAGATGGGCTTTGCTAAAGATGTTGTGAGAAGTGCTCTGGAAGCTGTTAATGGTGATGAAATCTTGGCTATTAAAATGCTTCGCTTTGCACAGTTTGCACGGGCTGGAAATTATACAAATACAAAGGTTTAGTTTGAATCTTAAGTACCTCATTCTGCCTAGGCCTGTCTTTTAATTCCTTGCATGCTATGTTTTTGCAAACATATCCATATTTTGATGTAGCTTAATCCGTGTGACACTAGCTTATTATTGAGCAACTTTTTCCATGAGGTGGAGTTGCCATAACTATCAGTGCCATTGAAGTTTTTAAAATTAAAGAAGAAGGTTTTATGTTCAGCGCCTTATTTTAATCAACTAATGATTTGATAAGAAGCTAGAGAACTGCTAAATTGTGGGAGTTTGCCCTTAGGATTTAAAGTTGTCTCATTCATCATATATATGCATCCTTTCTCTGTGTGTTGGTCTCACATATGACTGGGGCTTACATAATATAAGAGGGATGATGTTTGTCAGCGATGCATTGCAACCTTGATTGATAAAGCTGGAATCAATTACTAGGTACTGTACAAGTAACCTAATTAGTTGACTTGTATTTTATGATTTGAATTCCAAATGAATGTAATTATTCCTTTCATGAGCAACACTTTAAGCCTTGCCCCATCAACAGCAAAAAAACAAAATCGTGTAGTGGACTTTTTTTTTGCATCTGTCATTCTGGAGTTTTGCTTACTAAAGAAAAGCCCTAAAGGCTTGTGATCAAAAGAGGAACATTGGTAGAGCAGTCATATACTTGCCATATCTATCACTATCTTCAATATTGAAAAGGTCTTGTCTTCAGTATGGAATTTTACTATTAGTATCACATGTGTTTGTACTTTTATCTGTTATTTTCTTTTTAATTGAGTCTATGCATTTGTAACTTGCAATTTGTCTTTTGTCATGGCAGCCTGATGAGCAGCGGGTGCAAAAACTTGTGGAGATGGGCTTTGCTGAAGCTGCTGTGAGAAGTGCTCTGGAAGCTGTTAATGGTGTTGAAATCTTGGCTATTAAAATGCTTCGCTTTGCAGAGTGTGCACGGGCTGGAAATGATACAAATACAAAGGTTTAGTTTGAATCTCTAAGTTCCTCACCTAGCCTAGGCTTGTCTTTTAATTCCTTGCATGCTATGTTTTTGCAAGCATATCTATCTTCTGATGTAGCTTTATTCGTGTGACACTAGCTTATTATTGAACTACTTTTTCCATGAGTTGGGAGTTGCCATAACTATCTGTGCCATTGAAGTTTTCAAAATTAAAGTAGAAAGTTTTATGTTCAGCGCCTTGTTTTTTAATGAACTAGTGAGTTGATAAGAAGCTAGATAACTGCTAAACTGTGGGAGATTGCCCTTAGGAGGAAAAGTTGTCTCATTCATCACATATGTGCATCCTTTCTTTGTGTGTCAGTCCCACATATGACTGGGGCTTACATAATATAAGAGGGATGATGTTTGTAGCCGATGCATTGCAACCTTGATTGATAAAGCTGGACTCAATTTCTAAGTACCATACAAGTAACCTAATAAGTTGACTTGTATTTTATGATTTGAAGAAATGAATGTAATTATTCCTTTCTTGAGCATCACTTTAAGCCTTGCCCCATCAATGGCAAAAAAACAAAGTCATGCAGTGGATTTTTTTTTTTAGTTTTGTTTGTTTGCATCAGTCATTCAGGAGTTTTGCTTTGTTTTGTTTTGTTTTTTTTTTTTTTTTGAGAAACATTCAGATGTTTTGCTTATAACTAAAGAAAAGCGTTAAGGCTTGTGATCAAAAGAGGAACCTCGATAGAGCAGTCATATACTTGCATATATATCACTATCTTCACTATTGAAAATGTCTCGTCTTCGATATGAAATTTTACTATTAGTGTCACATGTGTTTTTACTTTTATCTGTAATTTTCTTTTTAATTGAGTCTATGCATTTGTAACGTGCAATTTGTCTTCAGCTTTGGCAGCCTGATGAGCAGCAGGTCCAAAAACTTGTGGAGAAGTGCTGTGATGATGCTGCTGGGAGAAGTGCTATGGAAGCTCCTGTGAGAAGTGCTCTGGAAGCTGTTAATGGTGATGAAAAATTGGCTATTACAATGCTTCGCTTTGCAGCACATGTACAAGCTTCGAACGATTTAAAGACAAAGGTTTAGTTTGAATCTCTTAAGTTCCTCATCTAGCCTAGGCCTGTCTTTGAATTCCTTGCATGCTATGTTTTTTCAAGCATATTTATCTTCTGATGTAGCTTTATCTGTGTGACTCTAGCTTATTATCGAGCAACTTTTTCCATGAGGTGGAGTTGACATAACTATCACTGCTATTGAAGTTTTCAAAATTATAGAAGAAAGTTTTATGCTCGGCACCTTGTTTTAATCAACTAATGATTTGATAAGAAGCTAGATAACTGCTAAACTGTGGGAATTTACCCTTAGGAGGAAAAGTTGTCCCATTTATCACATATATGCATCCTTTCTTTGTGTGTCGGTCCCACTGGTGCTTACATAATATAAGAGGGATGATGTTTATAGCCGATGCATTGCAACGTTGATTGATGAAGCTAGACTCGTAATTAAGTACCATACAAGTAGCCTAATAAGTTGACTTGTATTTTCTGATTTGAATTCAAAATGATTGTAATTATTCTTTTCATGAGCATCACTTTAAGCCTTGCCCCATCAACGGCGAAAAAATAAAATCATGCAGTTGACTTTTTATTTTTTTTTGCATTTGTCATTCTGGCGTTTTATTTTGTTTGTTTGTTTATTTGTTTTTTTTCCCCCTTCTAAGAAACATTCAGATGTTTTGCTTATAACTAAAGAAAAGCCATAATAGTTTGTGATCAAAAGAGGAACCTCGATAGAGCAGTCATATACTTGCTTATCTATCACTATCTTCTCTATTGAAAATGTCTCGTCTTCAATATGGAATTTGACTGTTAGGCTGCGTTTGAATCGGCTTCAAACCAATTTCAGAAATCAATTTCCGGAAAATGCGTGCGTTTGGCTGTCACGGAAAACATTATTTTCCGGAAAATGATTTCCTGTTGACCGAAATTTTCAGTTTGACCACGGAAATGAATTTCTGCCTTCATTTTCACTTCAAAGGATTTCCGGAAAAAGAGAGAGAGAGAGAGAGAGCGCGCGCGAGAGGAGAAGACCAGTCCGAGCTCCAGTCCGCGCCGATCTCCAGTCCGAGCTCCAGTCCACACGCGCGGACCAGTCCGACGACGGCGATCGACGCTTCGCGAGATCGCGCCGTCGATCGCGATCTCGCCTTCGCGAGATCGCGTCGGATCGAGATCGCGATCGACGGCGCGATCTCGCGAAGCGTCGTTCGCGAGATCGCGCCGTCGATCGCGATCTCGCCTTCGCGAGATCGCGTCGGATCGAGATCGCGATCGACGGCGCGATCTCGCGAAGCGTCGTTCGCGAGATCGCGCCGTCGATCGCGATCTCGCCTTCGCGAGATCGCGCCGGATCGAGATCGCGATCGACGGCGCGATCTCGCGAAGCGTTGACCGCGAGATCGCGCCGTCGCGAGATCGCGACGTTGATCGCGATCTCGCGACGGCGAGACCGCGACGTTCATCGCGATCTCGCGACGGCGAGACCGCGACGTTGATCGCGATCTCGCGAAGGCGAGATCGCGATTTTTCTGGGTTGTGGATTGGGATTTTCTGGGTTTGTGTTTTCCTCCTTCTTTTCCAAACACCAGAAAATATTTTCCGGAAAATTTTTTGAAATACAACCAAACACAAAAATATTTTCCTTTTCCGGAAATTAGCATTTCCGGAAAATATGTATTTTCCGGAAAACGTTTTACGGCAACCAAACACAGCCTTAGTGTCACGTGTTTGTACTTTTATCTGTAATTTTCTTTTTGAATTTGTCTTCTGCTATGGTTGCTTGATGAGCAGGAGGTGCAAAATCTTGTTGCTGAAGCTGCTGTGGAAGTGCTCTTGATGCTGTTTATTATTTGTTTATTTTTTTTTTTTTTTGCTGAACTCTGAAGCTGTTAATGGAGATGAAATCTTGGCTTTTAAATTGATGAAGTGAATAATCCTCCTATGCAAGTGTCACATGAGCATGGAAATGGATGTATGGCATTCATCCAAAGTCGTGAACTTATTAGAGACCAAGAAATTCATTCTCAACTCCAATCAGACCTTATCAATCATTTATGACAATTTCATGGCGAGTTTTTATTGTAATTTCATATGCGTTATGTATGTGAACTTTTTGTGGACTACATTGCTAGTTTAGTGTTGCTTAAAACTATTTCAAGTGGAGAAGGTGAATTTTATGTTGCATTTATAATATGTTTGCCTTTTGATATGAGTATTAATAGGTTCATAGTTTAGTATATGATTTATGCAAATAGTTTACATAGTGTTTTGACAGGTTGATAGTTTAGTTCAATTGGAGTAGATATGTGATCATTGATAAATTTTCAATTGCGCCCAACGTGGGGCTCACATGTTAGTGAGAAAAATGTCTCATACACATCAAGCACAAGATACATTCATAGTAGTTGAAGGAAATTTTTTTTTTGGAATAACATACATGGTAGGTGAAGGAAAAAAAATCCAAAAATATGAGTCAGGATTTTCAAAAATATGATTGTTCAATTAAAAAAAATTTCTCATTTAAAAAAGTCTGGTTTAAAAAAATATGTTTGCTACGTTCAAATGATCAAATGAAAATACAGGGAAACAAAGAATAAAGAAAACATAAAGAAAGAATAAAAGAAAAAGAATATTTAAATGAAGTGGTAAAAAAATAAAATTTTTGATGTTCGATGTATTATAAAGTGAGTTACTAAAATAAATATAGGAACTTTTAAGATGCTAAATGTTGTATTTTAAAACATTTTTTTATGTGAATGTTCTAAATGAATGATGAACAAATATTTCTAATAAATATTATCATTTGAATACATGTAAAATTATGTGATTATTATTGTAGTTATTTTTATTTATCTTTGTATTCATAAATATAAGGTAAAAGAAGGAGATGACAGTTTTTGTACCCATCTTTGAATGACTGTTAGTTGTAAAAATAGATAATGAAGTTTGCAGAAGTATTTCTCTTGCTGTCTTTGTTTAGTATGTCAGCATCAACTTATGAACTTGATTTTCTTTTGACTATTATTGCAGGATGGTGCATTGATAATTCAAAAGCCATGAACACTATTTTGCTATTTGCTTCCTGGCATGGAAGTGAGAAGTCTCATTGAGAATGGTTCCAAAGTTTCAGCTTTCTTAAATCGATGAAGGAATTTGATCAAATAAATCCCCCACAATAATACTAATATATATATATATATATATATATATACATGTGTGTGTGTGTGTGTTTTGGGGGGGGGGGTGTTTTTTTTAGAAGAATAATACTAATATATTTGATTCGAGATGCAATTTCAGCATCAACATCTAACACACTATAAAACCTAGAAATTCCAAACTCCAATTCATGCTATATACATAAAAGAATTGCATGGTGGTTGTTTATCATTCTCCAGGCCCTTGGAAATATGACATCACCATAAAGAGAGAGCCTTTCAATATGTTGTAATTTATAAATACTACTTGAAAGATGTACCAAATGGTTTCGAGGAGTAAGTTCTCAAGTCCAATGTGATTCGCAAATGACAAAAGCAACTCACAAATACTAGTGTAGTGCTAACTATTATAAACATTCCATTTCTTGAGAAGAATCGGGGAACTTCTTGAGGCCTGAGCAGCTTGTAAGTGTTAAAGATGCAAGATATTTCATCATTAGACAATTTGGAAGAATTTGAAGTTTAGTGCAATTGCTAAATTCCCATACTTCAAGCTTTTCAAGACGCCTGACAAAGTCAGGAATAACCATTCTATGCATGTTTCATCAAAAAGATAGTTCAGTTCAACAACAAATAGCAAAATTCCAGTAAATTCAACTTAAAAACATTGAGAACCCAATGTTGGTGTGGGAATGTGTTCCAGACACTTTATACATTGCTATGAATCCCACATTGGTCAGGAGAGAACTCACTTATGTGTTTATATGTCATTGTAGGCCACCATTGATATCCTAAGATGGTGGGCTTTATCCATATCACACACATGCACATTGTCCCTCGCGGTCGCACAGGTCCAAATTAATTTTGTTTCGGGCTGAGGTTTTTATTTTTCCTCTTCTCTGCCTCTTTGGTTTAATGGAAAACTAGGCTCTAGCTGGTTTGCTCTTCCATTATGCTTTGCTTTGCTCTAGCCTCTCTGTTATGGTTTGCTCCTCCTCTCCCACATATTTTACTAGTGCAAACCACACTTCAGTTTCAGCCATATATATTCATGTTTAAGGCATAGTTTCAGCCAAGAAAGCTAATTACACTGAGTTTTACTTCGGGTAGACTTTAAGGACAATGCTTTCACAAAGTGATTCTACAATATTGTAAGATCGTTCTAACTGTCTCTCTAATTTTGTTCTTGCTAATTATTTGGGATCTTATTTGTTGAATCAAACTTGTTTTTCAGTGCTATATTTCCAACACCCAACAATGACCTAGTTTGTGTCCCAAAATTTTGGAATTGACTAAGGATCCTCAAGAGACTATGAAAAAAAAAAGTGGATTGCAATTGATGTTAAGCACTAAATAACCCAAATTTAGATTGCTTCACACTACACAAATTGTGTGAAGTACTCACATGTAACAAAACCATTTTTTTAAAGCTTTTTTAGTAGGTACGTCACAATTATTAGACAAAAAAAAAAAAATTACTTAAATTAACCTTTCATTGAAAGTTGTGGATTTTAGTTAGCCTAATTAATAAAATATTTTGTCATTGAATATGAAATTTAGGGTTTGAATCCCAGCCTATACAAAAATCAATTGGTTTCCATATGTTGAAATTCTATTGTACATGTCAAAAAAAGAAAAATTAACTGAAAATTTATGGACCATAGTTAACGAACTTGACTGAAAAATGGTGACAAAAAAGTATACTCTCAATTTAAAATGAATCAATTTCATAATTAAGATTAAATATTACAAATATAAACACTAAAATATTAATTGGAAAAGAGACCAAGCTAAGATTACATTGACTATGATAATAACAAAAACATTTTTAAAAAACAAACAACTATTTTACTCTAGTCCTCCCATGAACTACTACTGCAATCAATATGTTTAAAAAAACTATTTTTAAGACAAGAAAGAGGACCAACTAGAACAATTCCATTAATTATTTAGTAGTTAATAAATCTAACATCTAGTTTGGTTTAGTGAAATAATTATGGTTTCTCTCGTACGGTTTGGAATATAACATGTATACCTTTGCCTATAGCAGTGTGACTATGTTTTTTTTCAGAACTTTTCCAAACTCAGTAATGCTTAAAGAAGAAAATGCACTATTCTAAGCATTTTAACTATTGCCTCAAGAATAAAAAAATTAAAAAAAAAAAAAAAAAAAAACTATTGCTTCAAGCACAAACATTTTACATTCCAATCCCTAATGTACATTTTGTGCATACGATATTCACACTAGGTGTCCACATTTTACACATGATGAGACAAAATGTGTATGAAGAGTGTATAAAAGGAGTATAAGACAATCAAAGCCCCTTACTTTTTCATCACTTCACAACCAACTAGGGTAATTATTGAGTACTCTCGGGGTACTATAAATGCGTACTTTCCCATCTTACATTACAATGGGTTCCACTAATTAAATTTATAGTGGGACCTACAATTCATGTGAGAGGAGGGAGTGCGCATTTATGGTACTCCAAAAGTATTTAATAATTTTCCAACCATGAATACCACCACTACCAACACCATCATTAAAATAAAAAAATGCACCTGCAGGTGATTTCTTTATGGTTTTCTTTTTACTTTTCTTTTACTTTGGGAGTACAAGCAAAATGGCCAAACAAATAGTGCATGTCATCAATGGTTAATTCTTTTTCTCTTCTTTCTGCCATTTAGATGTCGACAGATTAGAGATTCTATGAGTGAGCTCTTAGTTTCCAATTCCTAATGTACATTTTGTGCATACGATATTCACACTAGGTGTCCACATTTTACACATGATGAGACAAAATGTGTATGAAGAGTGTATAAAAGGAGTATAAGACAATCAAAGCCCCTTACTTTTTCATCACTTCACAACCAATTAGGGTAATTATTGAGTACTCTCGAGGTACTATAAATGCGTACTTTCCCCTCTTACATTACAATGGGTCCCACTAATTAAATTTATAGTGGGACCTACAATTCATGTGAGAGGAGGGAGTGCGCATTTATGGTACTCCAAAAGTATTTAATAATTTTCCAACCATGAATACCACCACTACCAACACCATCATTAAAATAAAAAATGCACCTGCAGGTGATTTCTTTATGGTTTTCTTTTTACTTTTCTTTTACTCTGGGAGTACAAGCAAAATGGCCAAACAAATAGTGCATGTCATCAATGGTTAATTCTTTTTCTCTTCTTTCTGCCATTTAGATGTCGACAGATTAGAGCTTCTATGAGTGAGCTCTTAGTTTCCAATTCCTAATGTACATTTTGTGCATACGATATTCACACTAGGTGTCCACATTTTACACATGATGAGACAAAATGTGTATGAAGAGTGTATAAAAGGAGTATAAGACAATCAAAGCCCCTTACTTTTTCATCACTTCACAACCAACTAGGGTAATTATTGAGTACTCTCGGGGTACTATAAATGCGTATTTTCCCCTCTTACATTACAATGGGTCTCACTAATTAAATTTATAGTGGGACTTACAATTCATGTGATAGGAGGGAGTGCGCATTTATGGTACTCCAAAAGTATTTAATAATTTTCCAACCATGAATACCACCACTACCAACACCATCATTAAAATAAAAAATGCACCTGCACGTGATTCCTTTATGGTTTTCTTTTTACTTTTCTTTTACTCTGGGAGTACAAGCAAAATGGCCAAACAAATAGTGCATGTCATCAATGGTTAATTCTTTTTCTCTTCTTTCTGCCATTTAGATGTTGACAGATTAGAGATTCTATGAGTGAGCTCTTAGTTTCCAATATAATGTACACATGCCAAGAGCTTGTAACTCAACTGACACTTTCGAATATTTCCAATAGAGACATCCAGAGTTCAAATTCTCCCTCTCCCAACTATCAAAAAAAAAAAAAAAAAAAAAAAAAAAAATATATATATATATATATATATATATATATATATATATATATATATATATATATATATATGTGGGAACAAGTTTTAGTCATGAGCTTTCTAGAAAGGTTTACCATGGTGTCAGCATAAAAATGTCTTTTTTTTTTATAAGTAATAAGACTTTTATTGAAAAAAAATTGAACATCGTGCTCACGATGGTGAACACTTTGAACAGAGAAACAAATACAAGAAGATCAAGAGCTAAAAGAAATAGAAACTAAAAAATCAGCTACAGTAGTACAATTCGTACACCCCCAAATACGAGCCCAAAGAAATAGAGTACGAAAAAGTAAACATTTTAAATGTTCCAAAGTTCTCGCCTTGTCTTCAAAAATGCGGGCATTACGCTCCTGCCAAACTAACCACATTAAACATGCCGGGACCATGTTCCAAATGATAGAAAGACACTTTCCAAACCAGTTTCTCCATAAAAAGAAAAAAGATTTCACTGACCTTGGCATTACCCATTGAATCCCAAACACTGCAAAAACTTCACACCATAAGGCATGAGAGAACTTACAATGAAGAAGAAGGTGATCCACTGATTCCCCATCGCAACAACACAAACAACACCTATTAACCAAAAACTGACCTTTCCTAATAAGGTTATCAATGGTGAGTATCCCATCATTAGCTGCTGTCCATAAGAAGAAAGACACCCGTCTAGGCACCTTAGTACGTCATATACCCTCCCAAGGAAAGGCATCAGTGGTGGAACTAGCTAATAGCTTATAAAAAGAGCGCACATCAAAAACACCAGATGTAGTCAATCTCCAGATCAACTGATCATCCCCCTCACCCCTCGGCATAGACGAATAAATAAACTCAAAGAATGAGTAGACAGTAGTTGCCTGCCAATCCTGAGGACCGTGACGGAACAATAAATTCCAGCTCCTACCTCCTTTTGAATTTGAAACAACCAAGTCAAAGACCCATGCTTCTTTAGAAACAGAGCAATCATACATGGAAGGAAAAAGTTCCTTCAAAGGAGTAGGCCCACACCATGTATCATGCCAAAAACGAACACGGTTACCCTCCCCCACATTATACAAAATTTGGCTAAAGAACTTCTCTGATCCTTCTTTAATACTCCTCCACATCCCACACCCGTGAGCACCTCTTACCCCTCTAGTGCACCAGCCACCTCTTGCCTCTCCATATTTGTCTGCTATAACCTGACGCCATAATCTATGATTCTCTTTCCCAAACCGCCACAACCACTTCCCAAGTAAAGCCTTGTTAAACAGCCTAACTCTTCGGATTCCCAAACCACCACACTCAACTGGCAAGCATACCTTATCCCAAGCAACTAAAGGATATTTAAAAACATCCTCTGAGGCCCCCCAAAGGAAATTCCTCTGAATTCTTTCAATTCTTGCAGCCACAGCCTGAGGGATAGTAAACAACGATAAAAAGTAGGTGGGAAGACTCGATAGGGTACTTTTTAACAAAATAAGCCTACCTCCTTTCGATAAATACAGTCTTTTCCATCCAGCCAGCCATTTCTCCATCTTTTCAATAATAGGATTCCAAATTGATGAATCCTTATAGTGTGCCCCAAGAGGCATGCCCAAATATCTCATAGGCAGAGTGCCCACCTTACAACAAAGGATATGAGCCAAACCATTCAAATCCCCGACATCGCCAACAGGAACAATCTCACTCTTGCCTACATTAACTTTCAGGCCTGTAATAGCTTCAAAGAAAATCAACACCATCCGCACATATAATAGCTGTTCCCTAGAAGCATCACAAAACAATATAGTGTCATCAGCAAAAAGAAGGTGAGAAATATGGATACCCCCACGTCTATGCGACCCCGCTTTAAATCCACAAAGAAAGCCACCATTTTCTGTCCTCTTCAACAGTCTACTCAACACTTCCATAATCATTAGAAATAAAAGTGGAGACAAAGGATCCCCTTGGCGAAGACCACGAGAACTACCAAAAAAACCTTTAGGGGATCCATTAATCAAAACTAAGAATTTAACTGTAGAGATGCACGCCTTAATCCACCTACTCCATCTTGCCCCAAAGCCCATCCTATCCATAAGGTAAAATAGTGCATTCCAATTCACATGATCATAAGCCTTCTCAATGTCCAGCTTTATTATAACACCAGGAATACCACTCTTCAACTTGCTGTCTAAGCATTCATTAGCAATAAGAATCGAATCAAGAATTTGTCTCCCTCCCACAAAAGAATTTTGAGAGTCAGATATCAATTTATCCAACACTCCTCGAAGCCTATGAGCCAACACCTTAGCCAACAATTTATAAAGGCTACCCACAAAACTGATAGGACGAAAGTCTTTGATATTTACTGCATTAGTCTTCTTGGGAATCAAACATAGAAACATGGCATTAAGAGATTTCTCAAAAACACACTAGCTGTGGAAATCTTTGAAGAAAGCCAATATATCCCCTTCTAAAACACTCCAGCATTTCTGAAAGAATGCCATGGTAAACCCATCTGGCCCAGGGGCCTTATCACCTTCTGCATCCTTAAGAGCCTCAATAATCTCCTCCTTCTCAAACTCTCTCTCTAACATATACCTCTCAGTTTCATCTAGACAAGCGAACTCTAACCCATCAATAGTAGGTCTCCAAGCTTCCGGTTCTTGATATAATCTCTTATAAAAATCCACCACCTGATCTGTAATATCTGACTCCTCCTCAAAGAGAACGCCATCCACCTCCACACCCCTAATCTGATTGGTTCGCCTATGGGAATTGGCAATTCTATGAAAGAACCGTGTGTTGTTATCACCCTCTTTGATAAACAGAGCCTTGGACTTCTGCCTCCAAGAAATCTCTTCCAAAGAAGCCAGAAAATCTATATCTGATTTAACCGCCAACCTTCTAGCCTTGTCCTCTTGAGTCAACACCTGCCTCCCTTCTCTCATGTCAATGTCTAAGAGCTCGGTTAAAAGACTCTTTTTTCTAAAAGCTACATCTCCAAAAACATGCTTATTCCAGTGCTTCAAATCCCTTTTAAGGGCTTTCAGTTTACAAGCTAGAACATAACTTGGAGGTCCCACAAAATGATAACCATTCCACCAATGACGAACCTTATCCACAAAACCCTCCACCTTTAACCACATATTTTCAAATCTAAAAGGACTCTTCCCCCTCAACATACCACCTGCCTCCACTAGCAAAGGACAATGATCCGACACCACCCTAGGGAGAGTTCTTTGAGTCACATCTAAGAAATGCTCTTCCCAATCTGCTGTCATCAAAACTCTATCAAGTCTAGACATAGAAGGACTATCAGAATCACGAAACCAAGTATATTCACCTCCTACCAAAGGCAAATCAATCAGTGAATGTTTAGCAATGAAATCTGAGAATTTAAACATAGCAGGACTAAAAGAATTACAGCCAAGTCTCTCAGCCGGATAACGGATAACATTGAAGTCTCCAAACAAGCACCAAGCCCCAGCCCACCGTGATCTCACTAAGTCTAATTCTGCCCACATTGCATCCCTAAGACTTCCGTCAGTCGGTCCATACACCCCTGAACAAATCCATTCAAAGCCATCTGACACACCCTTCAACACAATTGAAATTGAAAAACTTCCAACTACTGAATCTACCCTCTTAACAACCCTATTATCCCACATCAGAATGACACCTCCAGCTGTATGTATGGCATCTAAGGCCCCCCAGTCTACAAAAGGGCTACCCCAGAGACTTTTAACCAAGCTGGAATTGGTACTGTCTAGTTTAGATTCTTGCAAGCATACTATATCACACTTCCATTCCCTTAAGAGATTCTTCACAACATCTCTTTTATGGGGATTATTCAAACCCCTCACATTCCATGACAGCATTTTTAAATTCATTTACCAACAGATGAACCCAAACTAGAGGATTTCAAACTGCCTCTAGAACTTCTACCAGAATGCCCATCGTAATTAATAGATGAAAACAAATTTCTTAACTCCCTCATCCCCTTTTGGTTTGAGTTGCTTACCCGACGAGTAGTAACAACATTGGCTTGCTGCTCCCAAACCTTCTCAAGTTTTTGAAAAAAATCAATACACTGTCTCTCACAACAATCAATTGGGAAACCCACATAAGTACTAAAATCTTTAATCATCCTACTCACCCATTCTGAAGGCTCCAAAACCTCTTCCACTAAAAAGCCATCCGAACCATCTTCCATAGAGACGAGATCAAAAGAACCATTTGGGTCCCACAAAGCCAAAGGTGTAATGACCTTAGGATTAACAGCCTCGTCATCCTTACCCGACATCAAAGAAGCATCCCAAATCAGTCTAGGAACCTCAGAGTCAATCAATCCACAACCCACCTCAGAAATAGGAAACTTCAAGTCCGAACCCACCCTCACTTGGCTCTGAACCTGAACTGGGCACCCAGAATTTTCAATGGTTGTCGAATGAGCTCCAACAGCAGTATCGACAATCAAAAACCCAACCCCTTGGTCCACAATTTGATCATCGGCAACTGGGAAGTGTGCTGGTTCTCTATTGGCGCTCAAGATAGTCTCCACAGCATCACTGTGATCATCTGAACCCGAAACACTATCATCTGGCTTCGTATCAGTCGCAAGAGGGCCGCTTAGCCTCTCGCCGGGGCTCTGGAACTCCCCTGCATCTGCCTTGTGAGACAGTTTCTCATCGGACTTCGTATCGGCAGCAGGGGAGCCACCCAGTCCCTCACCGGAGCTTGGGATCTCCCCTTCCTCATCCTCGTATGTTCCCGATCCTTCCCTAGTCACCCACTCTTTCATTTGCAAATTATCGGATCCATCGCCTATACAGACATGTTTGGACACGTCAAATAAAAGTTGGCCTGACCCATTCTCACGATTGGGTTGGTGGGCTTGAGCAGGTCGACTTACAATGGGCTGTAAATTACCCCAGGAAACAGTCCGTTTACCCTCACCCACCAAGTCAATAGAGATTTTTAAACAAAAGTGGGCCAGGGTCCATTTTAAATGACATGCACGTACAGGCCTGCCAGCTGTTGACACACTAGCAGAATTTTTTGAAGCATCAAATCCCCCCAAAGACTCAAATTGATTACGCTGATCAGTTGTATTTGGAAGTTGTTGCACAACACGTAAATTACTCCCTTTATTTTCGTGGCCATTTAATTTTTTCCAAACTTGGGGTTTTTGCATGTCAACTGCTTTTTCAAATTCTCCGCCTCCGGCCACCACCTCTTCCTCCGATCCAGCAATCGTCTTCCCAAAAAATATTCATGTAATCTTCTTCTAAACAAAGTCCAACTACCTATCTTGGTCCCCTCTGGAACCCGTAGGCAACCCCTTCTTGCACCATTGTGGTATTCAGAGATTTCCACAAAAAAGCCACCCTTGTTAAATCTACTGGTAAACTCCAAAAGTTTAGAGTTCTCACGTAAACGTTTGAAAAAAGGTGATTTTCGAAAATTCCATTGATCTAGGTCTGCCAAACAAGCAATAATCCAACCCAAACCCGAACGACCCACCCTAATGGAGCCATGGAACTTACCTCGTCGTTCATGAATAGCATAGGAATCTATCCTACCACCCTCAAAAGCTAAAGAAAAAACCTTTGAATCAATACGAAAGATAGCTGAAATCCTCTCTAACCCCCCTGACTGTGTTTTATGCTTGGGCTGTTGAGATTTAGGTGGCTGTGTGGGAGTAGCAGTGGGCTTTGATTGTAAAGTTGAAGGGTGTGAAACGGTATCAGAATGGGAAGCTATGGGTACAGGTATCAAGGGGAGTGGTGGTGGTCCCTGACCAAAAGTTGGCCAAAAAAATTGTGGTGGTGTGAAAAAAGGTAAATGGGGATGATATGGGTTATAAGGATGGCAAGTTGGTAGTGATGGTGGTGGTAGTAGTGATGGTGTATATGGATGCTGAAGTTGGACAGGTTGTGGTGGAGGGGGTTGTGGATATGGTGGTGGTGGTAGAAGGGTAGGGCGAGGTGGTAGAAGGGTAGGGCGAGGTGGTAGAGAGGTCATGGTAGAGAGCCTTATTTTCTATGACCGAGGAAAGTAAGCGTATCCAATCAGCATAGCCATCAGCGTTAACAAGTTCTGCATAAATATGTCAGAATTCATTATCTATTATATCAAAGGTTGACTATGTTGAACCAGTCAATCACCAGATTAAACTTCCCGTTCAATTTGCAGAAGGGGTGCTTTTGGTGAATTGATAATTTGATATCCCTTACTATGAAGTAAATTCTTGGGTCATGGTTGGGTGATTGAAACTCCCCAAGAACACACACACAAACAAAGTTCATTACTTTACATCTTTCTCAAGTAAAGTAATTTGGCCACTTTCATTCATCACACAGCATATATACTGAAATCTTATAAAATAAAAACAGATTTTGAAATCAAATCATACCACAGTATCTCACGCATATCATAAACTACACCACATTGGTTTCTTGGGATAAATGCCTGGTTGAGGTCTCATCTTGAAAGGAAGATGATAGAGCACATTTAGATAACCACATTTGCACGTTGAAAAATATTTTGGAATGAATAAACAAAAAATCAAGGATGACACTAACCATGTTAGACAACTGGTCTCTTATAGAGTACATGGAACGCAGCATCGTCTCTAGAGTATCTTGAGCTAATTGAAACTTCACATCCAATTCTCCCGAGTGAGACTGTGCATCATTTTGAAGCTGCAGAATGAGTAGTAACAGTAAATAGTCGCATTATCACACAGACAATTGAACATATTTTTTGTCTTACACTTCCAGTAAGTGTCTATCTAATGTTTATGTCTCACACTCATTCTCAAATTACAAACTAAAGGACACTCATTCTAAGTTCATTCACCACTAAAAATTCAAATGTAAGAGATACTCTTCAGATACCTTCAAATTGATAACAGCCACAGGGTCTACTGATTCAGCATCCTGATTTGCCATATCCCATGTCATTGCCTTCAACCGGGGCAAAGTAACCTAGACATTGTCCATTCAGAAATAAAGTCAGATTCTTGTGTGTTACCTAGTAGATCAGTGAGGTTGTGTATACCATAATCAAATTTCTAACCTGATCCTTGAGTAAATTGTCCCGCCATTCTAGTTGAAACTTTTGTAGCAGAAGCATCAGTAGTCTTTGTAGTTCAGGCAATACTTCAGTGGGAAACAGTTTATGAATGTCATCCTCGCTGACATTCTTGTAAACAAACCTACGGATCAACATGCGAAGACATGCCAAAAGCTGCAATATAGAACATTAGAATTATAACCCACACCAGGTGGGATTCGCTAAGAAAGCCTATACCACTTAGAAAACTTGAATCACCTTTTAAGTAGATAGTGATAATATAACATGTAATGTAGATGAACACATTCAAAATGGCTGCTTTATACAAAGCAACCTTGTATCATTCTACGCATGTTTAGTCAAAAGATAATTTAGTTCAACAACAAACAAGAAAATTCCAAATTGAACCTAAAAACACTGGGTACCCAACACCAAAATTTTGGGATCAACTATGGATCCATAACAGACCACGAACAAAAAAAAAAAGTAGATTGCAAATGAAGTTAAGCACTGAATAAGTGAATAATCATGACTGAATTCACATTGCTTCACACAAATTGAATGAAGTACTCGCACGTAACAGATAGAAAGGAAAAAAAAAAGTCTTTATTAAGTTTAAACATTCAAAACCATTCCTTTCAAGCTTTTTCTAGTAGCTACTATACACATTTCCCATTCAATTATCAGAAAAACACTCAAATTAACCTTTCATTGAAATTTCAGAGTTCTTCTAAGAGCACAACTTTTGTCAAGAGACTATGAATGATCGCCTATCAAAGACCCACAACTTCAGCTACTGTCACATTAGTACATTGTCATGTCATTTAGATAGGAAGAAATAAAATTTTAACAGTAAAATAGACCAAGCTAAGAATTTTTTTATTTTTTATTTTATTACATTCACCATGACAATAACAGCAACATGTTAGAAAAACAACACAGAAATTACAAGACAAGATTTTCAGTTAAATTGAATAGGCGTGTGTACTAGGTGATACATACAGGGTCGATGTCGGAATCGTTCTCAAGCTGGAGCATGTCGCGGACGATGTCGCGGTCGGCGGCGTCGAGACCGGTCTTGCGTGTTCTCCAGAGGGCTTGGAGAATGTATTCTACTGACTCTTTCGAATTCGACCTCATCAATAGCGGCTAGTGACCCCACAAACTACGCTCCATTCTCTCTACTGTGTCTTCCTCAACAAAACAATCCAACTCCCTATTCAAGTTCTTCACTTCAATTCAAAGTTCAAACCTTGTTGGCACTAGAAGTAGAAGTGAAAAGCTGCGAGTGAGAGAGAGTTTCCCATGTTCCACTTCCAGTTCCTTCCACCTATTGCGCCTCTCTGCTTTTTACCGTTGAAACCGCTTGACTGGAAAGCGATTAGAAAGGGCCAGTTGTTTCATTTTTGGGTTGTTGGTGGGTTGGACTGTGAGTTGGGGTTCAATTGGGCTCAAGATGATTCTTTAAATTTGCTAGGATTGGATTGGTCTGGACTTGGCTAATGATATGGATCCAGTGAGTGAGGATTGGTTTGGTAAAGATCTGATGGGGTTGATACTTGATTATTACTAATTTATTTGGAAAAAAGAGTTTAGCTTTTAAATATGTTTTGAGCTATCATGCTCCAATCTACTATGTGGTAATTGAAAAGATTATTCACCTGCAATTTTAGTTATATAACTTTTTTTAATGAATTATGTGACTTGTTTAAATAATACATATGAATAGTCTTATAAATTATCACGTAGTGAGTTGGAGGAGATTCTTCCAAATTGATTTGGAGTTAATCTTTGTAAAAATTGATGAACAATATCGATGAAAATTTAAATAAATTCAAATCAAATATCAAAATGATCAGTATAGGCAAAGACAAACATCATTGAACCTAATTCGTTGGAACACAACCAAGGCCTTGGCTCAACATTTCCCAACAAGTCGTCAATGCTACCTTGGGGCATCTTTTGGCCACAAAACCATTCCTCACATTAAGCTTACACTCCCGTGGTTGATAAGGAACACTTCCATGACTATTCGATCATCATTAACGCATTGGATAAGAAGAGTTTTTTAATATGTTTTATGTTATATTTTAGTCTTAAAAAGTGTTCTTTTACCTAAAAATAGTGTAGTATGTAACATCTACATAATAGAACCAACTTCGAAGGAGTAAAGTGGCAAATTTTTAGTTAGGGTAGGCCAAGTGAAATTTGGGCCTAGTATCGTGTGGTTAATAGTAATTTTTCACCCAAAAAAAAAAAAAAAATTATTTACAGCGATACTAAAAGGGATTCTGAAATCGACACCCTGTTGAGGCGAAAATGGGTAATTACCCATAAAAATCTAACTATTCAGTTAGTTGGCCCGGTTTTGAAACATATTGGAATTCTAGCAACTCGAGCCTTAAAGGCTCGATTTTGGCCTCTAAATCGAGTTTTTAAGGCTCGATTTTCATGGGTCGTTCGCATCTGATTTGGCAAATTTTTCAGGTGGCGTCTGAATGGAAATCGAGTCTCTGAGACTCGATTTACATATAAAAAGAAAACAAAAACCACTACAACTTGTTCATCAGAGAAGAAAGAAAAAAAAAAAAAAACCCAGAGAAGAAAGAAAAAAAAAAAAAAACCCAGAAACAGTCGGCGACCTGGGTCGCGCTGCGACCTGGTCGCGCGCGGCCTGGGCCGGGTCGCCGGCCTGGATCTGTCGCGGCCTGGGTCGGCTTGAGCTGATCTCCATTCCTTCTTCTTCTTCTTCTCTTTTTTTTTTTTTTTTTTTTTCTTTCTTTCTGCGTTTTTTCCGCTGATTCTGCATTTGGGGTTGCATTTTGGGTTATTAATATTTTATTTTTGGGTTGGAAATCGAGTTTTAGAGACTCGATTTCCATGTAGACGCCACCTGGACAAAGTGCCACATCGGAGAGAAATAACCCATAAAAATCGAGCCTCAAAGGCTCGATTTAGGAGCCCAAAATCGAGCCTTTTAGGCTCAAGTTGCTAGAATTTCAATATGTTTCAAAACCGGGCCAACTAACTGAATAGTTAGATTTTTATGGGTAATTACCCATTTTCGCCCCCTGTTGACATGACAACGTAACATCGCCGGTACAATTACTAGTAGAACAACGGTTTCCTTTTACTTTCCAAATTAACAAAAAAGAGAGAAGAGAAGAGGTTCACGGACGAAGGTGGAAGCAGAACAAAATGGCACCACACGATCTCCGCCGTCCGTTCAAGCGAGCAGCGATCTCCGATCAACAGAAGCGCAGGGAACTCTCCCTACAGCGCCAAGCACAGCACCGTCGCGACGCCCAACACCAAGCTCGCTGCTTAGCCTCTTTCCTCAACCCCCACTCCGAACCCGAACCCGAACCCGAACCCGAAACCACATCCGAAACCGAACCCGAACCCACAGACTCACCGAAAGAGCTCGACATTCGCCACGCCTCTAAACTGAAAGGCGCCGAAGCTCGTAAATGGTTCGCCCGACAACTCATGCTCCCCGAGTGGATGATCGACGTCCCAGATCAACTCCCCCAAGACTGGTCTCTCTCTCTCTCTCTCTCTCAGTTTTCGATGTACACATAAATGTCCACATTTAAATTCAAGTTTTGTTTTGTGTTTTTGATATGTAGGTATGTGTTTGCGAGGCCAGCAGGGAAGCGATGTTTTGTGGTGTCGAGCAATGGAACGACAGTGAGTAGGTTGAGAAATGGTTCGATGCTGCACCATTTTCCTTCTGCGTTGCCTAGTGGAGCTAGGACTAAAGATTCCTCAGGCTCTGCTCAGTCTTATTCTATACTCGACTGCATTTTTCATGAGGTATATATATATACATATGGATTAGCAAAGTCTTTTACTTAGTACTTGTTCAATTGTGAATTGCAATGCACAAGTTTGTTTATTTTTGCTCTTATCTTAACTCGTTATTAAGTACAAATACTTCATTTGGGGTGCTGTACCCGTCTCTACACTTGACACGCGTGTCCCAGCCATGTGTAAACAAATATGTAGGACACGGATGGGACACAAGAATAAGAGGCATCAATTACCCTTTTACAATACAAAGAGATCGTACACGCTCTGAATAGTAATAGTGCATTTGAAAATTAAATATTTACTTTTAATTTGATACATATATTTAATATTATGTGAAAAATAAATGCTTAATTATATATAGAAAATATAAATAAAAATATATTTAATGGGCATGTCTTGCCATATTTGTGACCTATTTTTTCAAAAATTTCCGTGTCCCATGTCCATGCTTCTTAGTTTGTTAATGAGTGCCTTAAGAGCACATGTTAAGGAATATTAAACAATCTTGATAAATTAGCAATTGTATCAAAAACTTAAGGTGATAATATATTTATTCTTTATTGTAACACTTTCTCTCATGTGTGGGTCCAAACTGAACATGGAATAGAATTTCTAAATGGGGAGGTAGAGTAGAGATAGGATTCAACTATAGGACTATTTGCTCTGATACCATGATAATATCACGTCTCCCAAATGCTTATGTTGATTGAGAATGGGTGAATTTAATCCTTTAACAATTATTCTAATAGATCTTTAAAAATTAATCTGCCGCAGCATTTGTGGTTTGATTTTGTGATAATTGGGTTTTGTGACTTTGCAGTCAGATCAGACTTACTATGTGATAGACATGGTGTGCTGGCGGGAGTACTCACTCTATGACTGCACGGCTGAGTTTAGGTTCTTTTGGTTGAGCTCCAAGCTTGCGGAGACTGGTGCATGTGACCCACCTTCGCAGTATCATAGATACAGATTTAGTCCAGTTCCGGTGTACAATTGTGACCAGGCTGGTCTATCTGCAGCTTATACTGGTGCAGTCCCTTACGTGAAGGATGGTTTGTTGTTTTATAACAAGTATGACCTTTTTTTCTATAGCATTGACAATGTTAAATGCTTTGAATGTTTATTGTTAGATTGGCTGAGTTATTCTTATGAATGTGATTATAGGTTAATTTCAATTAAAAAAAAGGAAAAAATAAATAAAGTCATAGGTCGATAGTGCCTATATGAACTGTTTACTATTGTGAAATTGGGTTGGGCTTGCTAAATTGGTGAGTTACTTGCTTGACTAGGATTAGGAAGTTCTAGTGCATTGGTTGGATATGTATGCTATTTTGTGGTGCCATTAGGGTTTTATTACATGTGGGATTTGTTGACTTGGGCTGGGATTGATAATTTAGATGATGTTTTCTCTCTGGTTTATTGTGGATGCATGCACATTGTTGAACCATGCCCCTCATTGTGTTCTTCATGGGTACATGATCATTTTTCTTCATTTTCTGCTTTCTTGTTTGATCATGTGACTTGGGCACAAACGTGTGCAAGGGAGCACATTTTTATCATCATGAATGTCCAATCACTTATAGCATGTGTCTCATTGTTGTTGCTCATTTCAATTTTGAACAATTTTTAAATCCATAGTTGCCATATCATTGTACCTACTATGTGTTGTATTTGTTCGGTTATGAATTATAGAATTCCTTTGGGGGCCCAATGTCACTTCCAATATCCATAAGTATGGGATGGTGGGTAAGGCCGTGGGTTCATATCTTGTTGGGTATGTTAGTTAATTACCAAGAAAAAAAAAATTCCTTTTTTATTTATTAATTCCTAATGCCATTTGCATTTTTTCTTTCTTAGGCATGCCCATTATCAGACTGGAAATACACCACTAGCATTAGTTTGGAAGGATGAGAATTGTAGTCAATATGTCATTGACACAGATAGCAAAGGACAGGTTCCAAGCCAACAACAGGTATCTTGTCACTGAGTTCTGTCCTATTGCATTGCAGTCTCTAAAACTTAAGAAGATTGGACATAGACTATTATGTTGTGTTATGCAAAGCATCAGATGTTTAAAATGTGTGCTGAACAGATATTTTCATGACAACTTTTGGGGTTGTCTGCGTTACTCTGCATTCACTTTGTTTATGGCAATAATTTTTTCCTTTAGTATTAAAATAGTCATATTGCTTTTCTCTATTGTTTTCTATTCTATGTTTCATGTTATATAAGGGCATGATTTTTCCACAAAACAAAACAGGGTATGCCACATGGCCTAGTGGTATGTCTGGCTCCTTGTGGTGTGAACCTGGGTTTGAAACCCCTGCAGCTCAAATTACCTATCGCTTCATGCAAAAAAAAAGAAAAGAAAAAAAAGGGTCAACCAAACAGGAGATGATAGATATTAAAGTCAATACTATTCTCATATGTATATAATGATGAACTAATGTTGTTTTGATATCATATTGTTTGTCAAAGTAGAGATATGTGTACTTTGAAATTCAAAATCCTTGATGTCCTTCTCACAGCATTCCATTATTAGATGCTTGGATACATAAAAATGTCATATAGTGAACATTAATTAAGAGTTGGTCACATTGAAATTTGAACAGTTAAATTCATGGTGTGGATCAAAGGTATTGTTTGGATGGGCTGCCTAGGGGAGTTTGAAATTTTAGCCATATGTTAATCTCAACCATTTAGTTTATACCCTCTTCTGCCCTGCTATGGTGCTTCATGCTAGAATGAGCATCATTGATACCATCCTTTTGCTGGTGATATATATATATATATAAAGTTGACTTGGGGTTAGTTCTTTTATCATTCATCTTTAAGTTAATGCTTTGCGATAAAAGATTAATTTGTACCAGCAGTGAACTCTGATAAACAGTCTCGAAATTGGAATATGCATCATGCTAGGTGATGATCATCAATGTTCTTTTGAAAGTTTGATCTTGTGGACTAGGTTGAAGAAAATGCCTTATAGAAATGTAGACTTCAAGGTCAAATAGATCTTTACGTGTCTTCATAAAGCCTGTTGATATGTAAAATGTCTCTAGAGACGTATCGTAGTTATTTGTAAAAAAGATGGTTATATATTGTAAGTTGCTGATTATTTATTTATTCTTTGGATCAGGTAGTTTTGGAGCTACAAGATAATGGGAACTTGTCTACATCAGATGATCCTCCTGTAGTATTTGGCTGCTTGGATCGGGCCTTTATAGAACAGGTTTGTTTATTGTAGACTTCAAAATAATGATTAACCATGCTGTATAATGTGATGAGTGTTGGTGCAATTGATTCAAATGATTGTTGGTATGTACCAAGCTACTGTGATGCCTCCTATAAATAGACTAGAAAATTTTATGCATATTTACATGAGTGAATTGCTTTATTTTGTTATGTGGCTTTTTTCTTTTGGTGGGTTTAACAAGCCGATTCCTTACTATGTAGTATATACATATTAAATTTCTCCCATTTTCCAGACAGAGTCACGTTCAGGGAATCTTCTGCGATTTGCTATTGGTGATGGAGGATTGAATTTTGTGGATGGGAAGCTTGAGAAGGCAGATTTACATTATCTTGGCAAGCCCAATCGAGCACGTGCTTTTGCAGATAGTTACTCCAAGGTTAGTAGAATTTATACATTTATCTATGTTCTTAACTGGTTGAAGTAGATACATGCAAAGAGAATGCCATATAATTTGTATAAGCAGTACCTTTTAACCCTTAAGGGAGTTGGGATAGTTTCATGACTGACCCATGGAAGGTAGGTTAAGGGTACCTGCATTGCTGTTGTCCTGTTAAGCTTACCTATGCCCTTGTTGTGTCATAAAATTGGGTTTCAATTAAAAGAAAAGAAAAGAAAAGAACAGAAGATTATTTCCTTATTGTATACTGATTAAAAGATGAGAGGGAATTATTTGCTTGCCCTCCTGTGTGATTTGAAGTTGGCACTCATTCCTCCTGTTGGGGTTGTGAATGCCACTATATGTGCAAAGTTAGTGTCTATGTTTTTTTAAAGTTAGTTTCCTGTGCTCTGTGTCTCCTTGCCTTCACATTTTGGACAATCTGACCATATTCATATGAAGCGGTTTCTTAAAAAGGCTTTCTCTTTTAATCTTTTTGTTGTTTACACTTGCAGGTTATGTTCCAGTATATGGCTCGGCATTCTCCTCTAAGAATTGATGATCTGCTAGCATCTATTAACTCATTGAGTGATCAAGAAAACAAACCTTCTGATGTGGAGATGGTTGGTTGATGGTGATTGTCAAAGATAGTGATATGAGTTTCATTCCTTGGCCTTTGCCTATTAAATAGCAAGCTATATATTATGTATGGGATCATTTAGGCGCTTCATTCTCCCAAAGGCCTCTCCATTAATTGTCGTTCAATACAGAAGCTGGCTCCCATGCATCAGATGTTTGTTGTGGCAGTCATAGCTAGAGAATTTTGGTTGGATCTAGCGGGCTGGTTATATGCTTGTATGTCTTTGTGAGCCACTTACTGCAGAATCATACGTGTGTATGGAAATGTGAAGAATTTTGCCAGATTAAAGCAGTGCACAAAGACTTATGGACAGGGGATAGTAGAGGTTTATTTCCCATTGTATAATTCATAGGTCAAATGGGGTGTAATGAACCAAAAATGAAAAAGAAGGGAGAAAAAATTGTCCTTTTTGTTAAAGGAGCTTGGATACAACAATTGCTTTTTAATTAGAATCAACATCCTCTTCCTGGTCTTTTTTTTTTTTTTTTTTTTTGGTATCGTATTCTAATTAATAAAAGGTGATTTGACAACAATATTAGTTTTGGAAGGGAACACAATCAATGGGACAAGGAGGTATCACTGATGATTTTTCTTCTTTTGAACTTTGGTCCAGTATCAGTTCCAGCCATTGCTTTGAGTTATAAGTCTTAGCACAGCAGCCGGTATCGAGTCTCTAATAACAACAAAATAAAATAAAAAAAAGTCATAATTTCTATTGGTTTAACAATTCTTATTGACAACGCTACATCAATGGAAGGATTGACACTTTTGGCATAAGTTTCCTAAAAAATAATAAAAAAAAGATTTTTTTTCTTTGGTTACAAAAAAGAGAGAAGAATTCAAGATACAATTCAAGAGGCCAAAGTGGTTGGTTCACAACTGTCATGAACACAAGCCAAGACATCTTTGTATTCCCTTGAGATGGTGAAGGAATCGTACACCTTCCCATCACGACTTTTCTTGTACTCAAAGAGGAGAGAAGAGCGATTAAATGCTGTTAGTTTGACAAAGCCCCAGTCATAGTCTCTGTAAATACTCCAATTAGGTATTGCTGTGGTGAATTCTGATAAGTGGCTACCTCCCCCTCCAACGACAACATGGATTGTTCCCTTCACGGTGCCTGAGTAATGTGATTTGTCTGAATTAACGCATTGATTCTGCATCGCCAGCATTGACGAAAAATAGTTAGAAAAATGGCATGGAAGTGATCTCAAACTCGGTATTGCTTAATGGTAAAGTATGATTGGCTTAACATATTTAACAGTGCAGTTGGGAATTGCTTAAAGTGTAAATTTGGAAAGGAGTAAAGTATCCTCAAAAAGACCAGCTATAGCTAGTACTTTAAGAGCTTCTCTAATGCAGCTAAGACATTAATAGTTCAAGATGGAATGCAGCCTTGAATGATGGTATGGCACGAGTTGCATATATTGCTAAATAACTCATAGTGAAATTTCTGAATTGCATATATGCGTGCTTGACAAAAAAAGTTACACATACATGGATGAAGCCACAAAATGTAATCATGTTTGCATGGAATTCATAGAACCTCTCTGTATATATTTTACTAGCCATACCTGGTAAATGGGGCATGTTCGTTCATAGTTATGGACATGGCCATAAAATGCAATGTCTACCCTGTACTTCTGCCATAGCTTTTGCAAGCTTTCCCTTCCCATTGGCTCTTCAAATGATCCTTCCTGGGCATACCAACTATTTGAGGAATATCCAAGAACACGATGAGCAGCAAAGATTAACCACGGTTGTTTCCTTCTATCTGCAGATGCAAGGCAATGCTCAATGAACTTGTACTGTTCAGTTCCCTCCCTCCAGTCATGCTCACTGTCAGCTATACAGAAGTGAAACATGCCATAATCTGTTGAATACCTGCACATTTAATTAAAATTTTGATATCTCAAATTAAAATTATCTGGTCAGACTGCTCTATAGAGAACAAAGGATGGTGGATTAAATGAACCAAACTGCTGTGTGGGACAAGGTATGACAGGAATTCAACTCCCCTCCTTATCAGTCTAACCAAACACACCCACCATTCTCGTAGGAACTGGCTCTATTAAAATAGACAATAACAATGCTTTGCAAATTTAAATGTCCCAGGAGAATTTGTGTGTGCTGGCACATCTCAATTCTCACACATATCAATATGCCATAAAGGAAGACACGGCTTTGCTCCAAAACATGTGAACCTTAACTTGAGGAAACCAACCGTTGTTAGCTGCTAAGGGTGTGTTCTAAATATATATATATATATATATAGCACCAAGTAATATTGTCACCAAGTCACCAAAAGCTTAGTGGATAAGCGCAATGGTAAGGTAATTAGGTGGAGTGACCTTCTGATGAACCATCTGTACTTAATCTACCTTCTTTTGTGTACTAGTTCCGAAGGATGCTCTACATGTACTCTTGAGAAGGGAGGTTATCCATGTACGTGTGTGTGTACCTTCCTACATTGTTGAGCCTCATCCTAATATTTCAACATTCTTAGAAATGCATAAGATAACTTGAAAAATTCATATTCAATTTACCAGAACTTGGCTCTGTTCTCAGCAGGAAAGTAGAACATAGTCTCAGCAAGCACGCCGCATTCCCCACCTGAATCCATATTTTCATAGAAGGATCCGCTATTTGGCCAATCACGTTCATGATTACCACTGCCAGATCAAATAAAAGATATGTTAACCAATATCATCAAGTAATAAAAAAAATCTAATTTTAGGTGTCGATATATGGACACAAATAATGAACATTTTGTACAAACCTTGCAACCATATATGGGACAGTTGATGCAATGGGCTCCACCTGTGATGTGAATTGGTCCCATTGTGAGATGTATCCATTTGCATAAGAAAGATCTCCTATATGAAAAACTATGTCAATGTTTTTCAAGTCCTTGATGAGTTGGTCGGTAGTATTCAGTGCACCTGGCTGATAATCACTGTACTCATTTGAACCATCACGCTCAGCCTGAAAGATAAAAGAACAGATGAACTTAACTTTTTGCCATCTGTAACGTGCAAGAACCTCAATTTAGCTAACAACACAGACACACATAACTGCAAGGGAAGGGCTTGCGTTTGAGTCTTAAACTCCAAACAAGGGTTCTTAAGCACCCTCCCTAATGTGAGTTCCTATCTAGTTCAAAAATCAGCAAATGACATCTTTCAGAAACTTCTTTTCCACCCATTTTGCAAATTGTCAATATATCAGCTGGTGTCCATCTATTTTATTTTTATAAAAATTTCTGATCTATTGATTCTATTTGCAAAATGTACAATGAATGTAGGGCTAGCAAGGTTGGCAGATTGATTCAAGGTGTAAGCTTAATCTAGTCCTATATCTTAGTATAAGAATAGTTAAAAGCACATTTAATCATTCTGTATTAGCTGTTGTCTAAATGGGACTCAAGAGGTTTTTCTATATATTTTGGAAGCACAGAATGAATATATGCATACGGATTCATGGAAATTTGTAGCAAATATCATGGCTTTTAATCAACTTGGTCCCCTGGTCCTAGTAATCAAAGCTAGAACACTAAAGAGTCAGGAAGCAGAACAGATGTTTGCATTTATTGTAGCTTCCTTAAGTAAATCCCAAAAGTAAACGACTTTCAAAATCAACTAAAAGAATGATAATGCACAGAAGGAGAAGAAGCATGACCATGTGATTTGATTTCAATTCTAAAACCCAGATGATAAGATGATCCTCCAACTACGTCAATTCAGGGCATATAATGATATTTGTTGCCTATGGCCTCAAGAATTTATTATATGGGATAAATAATGAAATATAGAGTGTCTCAAGGCAATGAGGAAAAATCTAATCCAATCAATAAACCAAAGATAGTTATATGCACTAGGAAATTACTATGGTTAAAAGTATGAGCTCATATCTCATCATTTTTGCCTATATTTCTTGTGAGAAGAAAAAATCTTAGTAGATGTTTACATTAACAGACGTCTTGACATTGTAGTTGTAATTTTTTGATGCAATGGATTTCTCCTTACAAAAGGTGACTATTTTGATCAATGTATTTTTCCTTGGTTAAAATTTAAAACTTAAAACTTCATTCCATCAATAATCAATGCTACCTTCCCCATGTCTCCAAATACTATTACACGTTGTAGGGAGTCCTGTCCAGGATATGGGGATGATTTGAAAGAATAGGATTTGCTCCAGATATATGAACCATTGGATAAGACATGGCCCATCCTGTAAGTGTACCTGAAATACCATCATAACAATCATTAGCAGATACTATCATCACCTAAGGAAACTTCAATTTCAGGGAAATGAATTATGTACATACACCAAGTTAGGCCACAAATTTATTAAGAAACTTGTGTGTATGAAACCAGGATCACGCCAGCCTACTGTCCGTGCAGGTGAACCTACAGAATAACATGGAATTTTGGTTATGCAACACTGCATACCCCCTTAATTGAACTATCATAGTGCAATGAAGTATATGTTTCAACAGTTTGTCCTTAAGAGTGATAAGGACTCATGCACAACCTATATTTCAAGTGGTTGAAAATAAAAACAAATCCAGTTGGGAAGAAGAAATAAGCAATTCTGACAATATATATTTTCATGAATTGGCAGGATTTTGAAGCATAAACACTCTGTTATATTCTAATAAGGAATAGAAATGGGTGCAATGAAGTAATATTTATTGAGAAGACTCTATTGGCTTTTCTTTGAAGGCGAAAGAAGAAATAGGAGGACTTGGTTTGTCCTGAAATATTATAAGTTCTTCAAGAAACATGGTTCGTTAGCAATCCAGGAACAAGGAAGTATACTTTAAATATGGAAGAATCTTGAAATATTAAGGACTAAGAGTATAATTTTTCAGAATCTGTCAAATCCTTCACTGAATTTCATTCTCAATTGCCACTATAAACTGATGATTGAGTTGCAATAGTTCAATAATTTAAATGTTAAGTAATTAATCAAGGACTTTTGTCATAAATAGAAGCCTTGTCTGAAAATAATAAACTAAAGGATAAAGCACTGTATGATCAAAATGCAATTTGTAGTAAAACTATGCAGTGTTGTGCAATCATGCATAGATGAAATGAGTCATACCACACATGCTGTTCTGATCAATTGTCAATGTTCCAGCTGGGGATTGAGTTTGAGTTTCTCCCTTGCCCCATTCAACAAATGGAACAGCTTCATCAATGCTATAGCCACTTGTCCAGGTTACTGTCATCTGCGTATCATAAAAAAATTAGTACATGTCCCAACAAGCCTAAAAACTATACTAAATAGAGAATACCAAAAAACATAAAGGAACAAAAAATAAAAATTTTGTTTTTGGTAAACATATTTTGCAGGAGTTGGGACCCAGTATTCAACATTCAACAGAGAATTTACAGGATCCTTTAATTTGAATAAACTTACTTCATTCCAAGACTTCCCTTGAGCAAGGCGTGGATATAAAGGTGCTTTAGGATTGGCAAATGATATGAAATTTGATTCTGCCACCAGTTTAGGCTGTAATTTCAATAACATAATTACTTATTAATCCACATGAATGAAAATTCGTTAATCTGGAAAGTAAGAGCTATAAGTAACATTGAAAAAGTAGGCACCTTCACAAAGATTTAAGGTGAGAAAGATGCAAGACAAACAATAACATTCTGAAGATAAGACAAACAAATTTATGAAGCACAAGAACATCAAAATTGTTACACACATTTGACAAACCGCCTGAAAACAATGCAAATGAGAAATCAGCTCGCTGATTGATCAACTGGAACTTCAAAGAAGCTTTGCCAGTTTTTGTGTATGTTCTGGAGGAATTTGCATACTTGTACTGTAACAAAGATACCAAATATCACATAGGTTAGATAAGCAAAAATCAAACTTTTTAACATTCTACATCAATCCCAATTCTACAATCCCCATGGTACACACCTTTATTGGGCTTGAACATAAATATGGTGTCTGATCTTCATCATTCACTGGTGAACAGGTTGATGCGCTGCCATTCCAAAACAAAACTCCTTTAATTTATGAATTACAACAATAACAACCAAGTCTTAGTTCCAACATTTGGGGTTGGCTATGGCTCCTCACAGACTAGTGATGACAAGTATTCTTTTTCTGCTATTTAATTCTATCCAAAGTCATACTTTCAATTATGCATTAACAAACCAAAAAAAAAAAAAAAAACACAGTTTTTGGCATTATTCCTTTGGACACAACTTCGGTCCTACTACCATAATCTGCATCTTGGTGAAAATCTTAAAAAAAATTCACTTCTTGAAAAGCCCAGTTAATAAGTTCTATTCTATTCAATCTTGAGTACAGAAAAGAACTAACTAGAGTGCTAGACTGTTCATACTGATATATAGAGAGATGCACATTACTTGAAGTTTGCTGGAGAAAAAACTGCAACCCAATCATCCTCAGATGGATCTGGGTTTACAATATTCACAGTCACCCATTCAGTATCCTCACCCTGTAATCATACATAGAAAAACACACATCATACCTCTATATTTGAACATCGAAATAAAAGCTTGAACATGACCAATCTAAGTTCTATGAGATTCACATGATGAATGCTACATAATGTTAACAATTTAAATCCAAAATTTTATGGCTACCTCATCAATGGTTATGGATGAATTGTCTTGTTTCAAAACACTACATAATGTTAAGGTTCCAAATTCAAATTCTTAAATGTTAGGGGGCAAAACAAAATGACCCAAAAGAAGGGTGCAATTTTGAATTTAGTCAAAAAATTTATACCCTATCAAATCAAGTCTATGGACCATCAATATATCACAATATAAATCATATAACAGGGAAACTAGCAATCACTTTTTCATATGATTGGTATAATCATGGTGCCACTTAAATTGGACACTCTGGTTGAGATTCATTATGCCTATTAATGAGCTATGGAAATCAACATCTTCAATTGAAAAATTGGGGGTAACGTTATCTACCAATCACCTCTTCTAAACTGATGAGCAAACGTGAGAGTTTTGTACATTAAGTACAACATTTATGCCTATTAATGAGCTAAAGCAAATTACTTAAATTCCAAACCCCACATCACTTTCAATCTAATAAGCTCATCTCGTTCTTATATCAAGCAAATCATGATAACATTTAGTCTGACTCTTTGCTACAAAATGATTTGGCAAGTGCAAGAAGAGCTAGCTTTTTTGGAGTTTATTTTAATGACCCACACTAAAAAAAACATTTTCCCATCTTTTTATACAGCACTTTTAGCAAATAAGCAATTAGTAAAGCGAATACAAATGCACGTGATTAACATATATTATCATATGATTATCTTCTATAATCTTTAATTTGCTGTAGGACTATGAAATGAAATTTTATAAGTACCTGTAACCCAAGAACAACTGGGCTAGCTCTAATGGTCACAGACTCACGGAGTCCAAGAGTGACCTTGTGCATTGCTATCTTGGACAGTGGCTGCTCGTCAGTCGACCCAACAACGCAAAAAGCTGAGCTAGTTCTCAACCACAAAAGAAAAAGAACCACAACCCTGAAGAACTTTAGGTAACTAGACCTCTCTTCCATGTCTGTAATTTAAGTCTAAAAATATAATTCTGACCACAGGACCTTAATATATATAGCTTGTACATATAATCTAGATGATCATATGCTATTCTAGATTCCTAGAATTATTCCTGTGTCTTAATTATCTTTCCGTGTTTGACTTTTTTCTTTTTCTTTTTCTACTCCAAAATTTCATTTGGTGTTAAGAAGCAGAGAAAGGTCGGTTGAAGTTTAAGAAAGCAAGAAAGGTTTTTTGGAGTTTAAAGGAAAAACCTTACAAATTGCAAGTGTTACGTAACTTACTTTACGTGGGAATAATGTTTCCTGTTTCCCAGTATTGGTTTTCTTATCCGACAAAGATTTCCTATTTTCTTTGTTATATATATTTGAAAGGGTTATGTAATTAATTTGAATCAATGATTAAAAAAGAAAAAAAAGTTAAAGAGAGTTTAGTAACATAATCAGTGAAAATATTGTGAAATTCTATTGTGTCTTTAGAACAAAAAAAATGGATTAACCTATTAAAAAAAATAGGATCTTGATAGGATTTTTGTATATATTTACTATATAAATATGAAATTTACTTGAACAAAGAATGATAGGTGTCCCATTGATAGTTGAAACAGGGTGTAGAAAATAGATAACACATCATCTAAACAAGGTATTAAATAATTTGGTACCAAAAAAAGAACAACCAGTCAATAGAGGGATAAAGGGAGGCAACTACTTTGAAGGGCAATTAAAAAGGCAAGTGGATCCACAGCTATAAGACAAGTGTCATTTTTATAACCACCAAGACGGTGTGATATGGAAAGGGATGAAGTATACAAAGGTCAAACACTTGAAGAAAATTAGAATACAAATATGACACAACCAGACCAATCTTTGATTATCTCTCTTTTATTTATTTACTTAATTATTTTTATAATTTGATAATTAAAACACAGAGAGAGAGAGAGAGATTTGAACTGAGGAAGTCTTGAAAACATTAGAAGGTATTAATCAGTTAAGCCACAAAGTTCTTGGTAGCGGCATAGTTTGAAATAATCAATATATATATATATATATATATATATATATAAAAGTAGAGACCTCATGTGAGAATGCATGAGGTCCTACTATGTGACGCTCTAAACTTCCATTTAGTTTTTTAAACATTTTTCATTAAGTTTTTAAACTATTACCTAATAACTTATAGTAACTTATTTTTATTATTAGTTATTGGTGTGGGTTGAGGTTGATAATTAGACCAAACAAATGCAATTCTCTAGAAACAAATGACTACCTCCTCAAAATAGACAAAAAGCCCAAGCCTAACCATTATGATTTATGACCCAAGTTTGAACTTTCCACCCACATGTAGCTCAAAACCTACAAGGTTTAACCCACCTCCATAGTTGTGTACATCAAAGATTAAACATCTGTGTCTGCCGTTTATTCTCAAAAAAGGTTAAAGCTCTATGTAGCTAAATTTTGTATTATTAAATGGATTATAAATATTTAAGATAGTAATTAGTATTTAGAGTGTAGACTGTGGAGTGATTTATCTTTTTTTTTTCTTTTTATATGGTACTTTACTTTCAAAAAATAAATTATTGGGTAGTTTTTTTTTTACATCTTTTTTCTTTTGTAAATTTTATATTATTAAGTAGATTATAAATATTTAAGATAATAATTAGTATTTAGATTGTGGACAGTAGAGTGATTTTTTTTTTCTTTTCGTATGGCACTTTAATTTCAAGAAATCAAGTACTTGGTAAAAATTTTTTAACTTTTTTTTTAAATTTTATATTATTATGTAGATTATAAATATTTAAGATAGTAATTAATATTTAGAGCGTGGACTATAGAGTGATTTATCTTTTTTTTTTTTTAATGGTATTTTACTTTGAAGAAATCAAGTACTCAGTAAATTTTTTTTCACTTTTTTTTTTTGTAAATTATATATTATTAATTGGATTATAAATATTTAAAATAATAATTAATATTTAGAGCGTGGACTGTAGAGTGATTTATCTTTTTTTTTTTTTTTTTTTTTTGGTATGGTATTTTACTTTGAAGAAATCAAGTACTCGGTAAATTTTTTTTCACTTTTTTTTTTTTTTTTTTTTTTGTAAATTATATATTATTAACTGGATTATAAATATTTAAGATAGTAATTAATATTTAAAATGTGGACTATGGAGTGATTTATCTTTTTTTTTTTTTCCTTTTTATATGGTACTTTACTTTTAAGAAATAAAGTACTGGGTAAATTTCTTTTTTCCAATATTTTTTTCATTTGTAAATTTTATATTATTAAGTGGATTATAAATATTTAAGATAGTAATTAGTATTTAGAGTGTGGATTGTGGAGTGATTTTTCTTTATTCTTTTTTTTTTCTTTTTGTATGGTACTTTATTTTCAAGAAATAAAGTACTGGGAATTTTTTTTTCTTTTGTAAATTTTATATTATTAAGTGGATTATAAATATTTAAGATAGTTATTACTAGTATTTAGAGTGTAGACTGTAGAATGATTTATCTTTATCTTTATCTTTTCTTTTTGTTTTTGTATGGTACTTTACTTGGTAAAAAAATTTTCACTTTTTTTTTTTTTTTTGTAAATTTTATTTATTAAGTGAATTATAAATATTTAAGATAGTTTTTAGTATTTAAAGTATGATTGGTAAAAAAAATTTCACTTTTTTTTTTTTTTTGTAAATTTTATTTATTAAGTGAATTATAAATATTTAAGATAGTTTTTAGTATTTAAAGTATGAATAGTGGAGTGATTTATTTTTATCTTTTTTTTTTTTTGGTATGGTACTTTACTTTCAAGAAATCAAGTACTAGATAAATTGTTTTTTTCACTTTTTTTTTCTTTTGTAAATTTTATATTATTAAGTGGATTATAAATATTTAAGATAGTAATTAGTATTTAAAATGTGGACTGTAGAGTGATTTATCTTTTTTTATTTTTTATTATATGGTACTTTACTTTGAAAAAATCAAGTACTGGGTAATTTTTTTTTTCTTTTGTAAATTTTATTTTATTAAGTGGATTATAAATATTTAAGATAATAATTAGTTTTTAGAGTGTGGACTGTAGAGTGATTTTTTTTTTTCTTTTTGTATGGTATACTTTGAAGAAATCAAGTAATGGGTAATTTTTTTTTCTTTTGTAAATTTTATTTTATTTAGTGGATTATAAATATTTAAAATAGTTATTAGTTTTTAAAGTGTGGACCATGAAGTGATTTATTTTTATCTTTTTGTATGGTACTTTACTTTTAAGAAATCAAGTATTGGGTAAATTTCTTTTTTCCACTATTTTTTTCTTTTGTAAATTTTATATTATTAAGTGGATTATAAATATTTAAGATAGTTATTACTAGTATTTATGGACTGTGAAATGATTTATCTTTTTCTTTTTCTTTTTGTATGGTACTTTACTTGGTAATTTTTTTTTCACTTTTTTTTGTAAATTTTTTATTATTAAGTGGATTATAAATATTTAAGTTAATTATTAGTATTTAAAGTGTGAACTGTGGAATGATTTATCTTTTTTTTTTTTTTCTTTTTATATGGTACTTTACTTTCAAGAAATCAAGTACTAGGTAAATTGTTTTTTCACTTTTTTTTTTTTTTTTTTTGTAAATTTTATATTATTAAGTGGATTATAAATATTTAAGATAGTAATTAGTATGTGTGGAGTATAGAATGCTTTATCTTTTTTTTTTTTTTTTTTTTGGTACTTTACGTTGAAGAAATCAAGTACTAAGTAAATTTTTTTCACCTTTTTTTTTTCATTTGTAAATTTTATTTTATTAAGTGGATTATAAATATTTAAAATAGTAATTAGTTTTTAGAGTGTGAACCGTGGAGTGATTTATTTTATCTTTTTTTTATCTTTTTGTATGGTACTTTACTATGAAGAAATCAAGTACTGAGTAAATTTTTTTTTTCACCTTTTTTTTTTTGTAAATTTTATTTTATTAAGTGGATTATAAATATTTTATTAAGGAAAAATATAATTTTGTCATGGTAATACACATGTAATCTTAAGTCAATAAACTTGCGTAAGGCACAAGATCATAAGGAGAATCAAGATTTCAATTTTGATTGAAGCTTCATATATATAGAAAAGGAAGTGGTGTCCTAATTTTTTGGCAAAATATTCCACTTCTTATCCATGAGACATCTTGGAAATCTTATAGTCTGATAATATGGTTCATTGAACATGGGACTTTTAGGTTTGTGTCACAGGACCAATAATTCAATGCAGAAGCATATATTTGTTTATTGAAAATAATGATTTAGGACAGGTTATTTTTACAATTGTATCATACAAGCAACCTTATATTTGACCAATCAACCTGTGAGAGCATGATTAGAGCCTTGGAGCCCTTGTTCAAAAAATATGAGTGACTTTTAAGTCTCCAGTTAGTGTGTAAGGTACTTAACAAAAGAAATTACAGTGTGAGGAACCTTTTTTTTTTGGAGTGAATACTGTGAGGCACCTACCTAGAAATTATTGTTTGGGGGAATAACTACTTGCATAATCCACTTTCATCCATTTGTAATTTCATTGCATTTTTTTAATAAATAAAATCTATATTCAGTTCATAGTCTAAAACTCTACCCTATAATAGTGTTAACTATTTTAGGGAAAAAAAAAACTCATCCCCATCTTTCAAAGTGTGTATATATATATATATATTTTTTTTTTTTTAAATTTAAGAATTTGACTTTTAAGCGTGCCATTCATCACAGTAGCTTTTGTTGATTCAATTTCCTTTTTAAAATCTTCTCAATTTTTTTTTTCCTTTTTTTTTTAAAAGATTTCTCAATTTTTTAGTCTTCTATATTTTATAAATATTATTCAAATAAGATATATTCAACCATTTTCGTCATATAAGAGGAATCAGTCAAGTGAAAAGCATCTGCAACATTTATGCTTTCAAACCATACCGAGTTTATATTTGAAAACCTAAACATATCAATACCCAAGAGTGCTTAAAGAAATCAAAATACTAATGTTTATTTGGACCAATGACTCTATAGTTTGATAATATAATAGTCAAAGAGAAAGACTAGCCGAGTAAAATCTATCAAAGTATACTAAATTTAAAATCTATTAAAGTATAGCATTTTCCCTCTTTCTTGTGTGTTTGTTTCAAATATATATATATATATATATAAACTATTATATTTTAGTTTTGTTATACACGTGTGTAACTCATTTTCTAATTATCTTATTAAATCAATGCACCATCATCCTCTTTATTCTCATTTTTTAATTAACAAGTCGCCATCTTGTAATAAATAAAAAAATCTAAAGATTTTTTGGCTCTTGATGTAAATAAGAATTTTTTTTTTTTTTTTTTACACTCACTCAATTTGAAAAAAAAAAATTCATAATTTTTTTCACAACTGCTATAACATGTTATGATTGGTGCTACTAAAAGTAGTATTATTGGTAGACTTATGTAAAAATGATAATACACTAATTGCAACTTGTCACAACCAAATTACAAAAAAAATTATAATTTTTTTTGTATCTTTAATATTAATCATGGTATATTTATTTGCACCACCTTGTTTAATGCATAATCGTGTTTAAAAACTTGTGTACGCCGATTTGGGCCCCATTTCTCAATGTTTGATCCTTTCAGACTGAAAGTTTCAGTTGAAAGCCCAGTTCAGCCATCTCCATTTCTGTATATTCTTTTGAACCCAATAAAGAAAAGCCCAATGACCTACCCATCACCTTGGGTCTCATAAATAAGTCAATTGTGATTTTTTTTTTTTCCATATAAATTTTTAATGGAGTCAATTACATTCTAAAATGATTTTCACTATTGTGTGATTTTAGCCGTTTGTTTTGGAAAATGATCCTTGGAATTTCAACAATACTTGGAATTTCAACAATTAACTGAAATGGATGATAGTATAAAAAGATGAAAATGGGAGCCATAAAGAAATTAATTTTTTGTTGTCGGTATAATTGTAAAAAAATAGCTGTAAAGTCATGCGTTAGATCATTTTTGAGGAACCAAATTCAGTGTTGAAAGTGATATCAAAATAACACATAACTTGCAAAATCCAAATGCAACATATTTTTATTATTATCATTTTCCTAATAAGTAAGTTATTTCATTATTTTCCCTATTAAATAATTTATTTCATTAATGCTAGGGACACATAATTTGTTATAATTTTGTATCACAATTTGTCACATGGTGAGTTGTGATTGGTAAATGTATGATGGTGAGCTATGTGGAAACACATCTTTACCAATCACGACTTGGCACATGGGGAGTTGTGAACAAAGTTGTGGCAAATTATGTGTTCCCAGCATTACTCAATAGTAAGATATATCTTCTCAAAAAAAAAAAAAAAAAAGGGAGATACAATAAATTGTTTTCACAGTGCAAGCGTATTAGCCATGAAAACTACAGGTCAAACTCATAATTGAGACTCATATGGACTTAGGATGTTGCTTTAGGGAATAGAAATTCATAATTTAGTTTTAACAAAACATTTGCAGCAATGCAAATATGGATGTTTATTACATAAATTTCCTCCAAAGGAAGTTTAAGATAAAAGTTCAAGATGCCCAAGTGCTTGTTCCACAACTGTCGTGTACACATGCCAAGATATCTCTGTACTCTCTATGAATGGTAAAGGAATCATATACCTTTCCATCACTGCTTTTCTTGTACTCGAAAAGAAGAGAGGAGCGATTGAATGCTGTTAGTTTGACAAATCCAAAGTCGAAATCTCTGTATAAACTCCAATTGGGTATCCCTATGAAGGATGTTCCTAGGTGATGCCCTCCCCCGCCAACAACAACATGGATGGTTCCGTTCATGGTGCCCGAATAATGGGACACTTCTGAATTAACACACACATTCTACACCACCAGCATTGATAATACAAGGTTAGAGAAAATGGAATGCAAGTGATCTTAAAAGATATTTGGTAATGTACTATCTGGAAATTCAAAAGAGAAACTGTAATGCTAAGTTAAAGTGTTGGCTAAGAAATGGAAAGCATTGCAGTTAACATTGCTTATTGTGTTAACCTTCTCTTTAGTTGTAATGCATAATTTTGCATAACAATAGGAGTAGTAGTGTAGTTGAGCCTCTGGCATTATTTAGAAAGCCTCAACTATGTCCAAATATTATCCAAAACCCGCAACTATCTCTTTTTTTAATGGCTACCAGTGTTCAAACTATGCCAATACCCTTAAAATTAACTCTAAAAAGACATACTAATAGCCTGCGATCAAGCACCTCCAGGCAGTAGTTACTGCATCTATTCAGCAATGCAAAATGCAGCATTTAATGATGGTGTATCATTAGTTGCATAGAGACTAACTCATGGTGAAATCAATTTATTTAGCTAATGTATACATGAGAAAGAGCTACACATGAATGCACATTCAAATTAAATCTAATTTTGCTCTATCCGTACCTGATAAATGGGGCATGTCCTTTCATAATCATGGACATGGCCATAGAATGCAATATCTACCCTGTACTTCTGCCAAAGCTTCTGCATGTCATCCCTTCCCATGGGCTCTGAAAATGAGCCCTCTTGGCCAAACCAATCATTAGAGGAATACCCAAGGGGACGATGAGCAGCAAAGATCAACCAAGGTTGTTTTCGCCTATCAACTGATGCTAGGCATTTCTCAATGAACTTATACTGTTCTGAACCCTCTCTCCAATCATGCTCAGTGTCAGCTATACAGAAGTGAAACATGCCATAATCTGTTGAATACCTACATATAAATGACAATTATGGTCACAAAACAAAGAATGAAGGATATATTCAATTTTTGTAGACTCTCTATAGTCAAACAATAACAAGGTTTTGCAAATGTAAAGAACATATAAATGCAATTTACCAGAACTTAGCTCTGTTTTCAGCAGGAACATAGTATAAGGTCTCAGCAATCACACCACATTCCCCACCTGAATCTGTACCAGTATAGAAGGAACCTGAATCCGGCCAATCACGTTCATGATTACCACTGCAAGATGATCAATTGAAAGATTCATTAACCAGTTTTATCAAGTGAGGCATATAATCTGATTTTTATTATAGATGGAAATAATTAGTGATCAATTACACAAACCTTGCAACCATATATGGAACAGTAGATGTAATGGGCTCCACCTGTTGCAGGAATTGATCCCAATCTGCGATGTATCCATCTGCATATGCTATATCTCCTATGTGGAATACTATATCATAATTTGGCAGGTCCTTGATGAGTTGGTCTGTAGTGTTAAGTGCACCCGGATCTTTATTAGCATATTCAGTTGAACCGTCACGTTCTCCCTAAAGCATACAAGAAGAAATGTGATTTTTTCCTAATCCATCATTTACAAGAAACTCAAACATGGCTCAAATTTTTAACATTATACTAATAAAAATTTTGATGGATTTGTATTAATAGTTGGTTTGGTAAGTTAGAGTTTTTTTTTTCCCTCAAAAAATTGTGACTGCTTCATTCAAAATTTTTTTGATTGGTTATTCATTTGAGTTTGTTTTACCTTCCCCATGTCACCAAATATTATAACACGCTGTAATGAGTCCTGTCCAGGATATGGGGAGGATTTGAAAGAATGAGTTTTGCTCCAGATATATGAACCATTAAATAGGATATGACCCATCCTGTAAGAGTACCTGAAATACCATCATAGCAAACTTTAGCATATATTATAAAGACTTTCATAACACTTCAATGTCAAGAAATAAGTTAAATACATACACAGTGTTTGGCCACAAGTTTGTTAAGAAACTCGTATGTGTAAAACCAAGATCGCGCCAGCCAACAGTCCGTGCAGGTGCACCTACAGGGTAAGAAGGAAATCTCTTTATGTTACAACATACAATTCACAGAATTTATCCAATAAAAAGTGGGAAGAAAAAAAATTTAGTTGTAAAAATATGTGCTCAGTAATAAAAAATCATACTAAAAACATTGTATCCATTCATAAAGTAGAAATAAGCAAATTATCAATCAAAACATTGTATCCATATATAATTATGAATTGGCAGGATTTTCAAGCATAAACTTTCTATTGTGCTCTAAGAAGGAATGAATGGCCACAATTGCGCACTGGTTATTAAAAATCTGTAGCTTTCTTTGAAGGCAAGAGGACAAATCCCATGTTATGGTGTGTTACCATTTACTACAAGTCACTTGAGCAACACAGTTGCCAGCAATCCAGGAAAAGGCATGGCACTTTATAGTTTATATTGTGGAAGCACTCTTGGATGGGTAATTAGGATTATAGGTGAAAAGTTTTAAACAACTTAAGAGCTTCAGCATAGAGTAGTAATATTAGTTACTGATTGCAAATCTCAAATGCACTTGACAACTGTTGATTGCTTTGTGACAGTTTACTAATACAAGAAATAAGTGAATAATCAAGAACTTTTATCATCATTAAATCAAGCATAGTGTGATCTAATTGGAATTCATAGTTAAATTATGTAATGGTGAAATCAGGAGTAGGTGAAGTATAACATACCACACATGCTGTTCTGTTCAATCGTCAATGTGCCAGCTGGGGATCGCATATGTGTTTCTCCATGGAGACCCCACTCAACAAATGGAACAGCTTCATCTATGGAATAGCCACTCGGAATAGCCACTCGTCCATGTTACTGTCATCTGCATACCAGCAAAACATTATTTACATATTTCTTCTTATTAACATATTTTTGCTCATCTGAAATGTGCACATGTCCCAGCAAGGCTAAAAACTATTGTTGATTAACCAAATTTCTAGAGTAAATTCAAGTCATTCTCCTTGCAAACATGCTTTGCACATAAATTTACAAGAGAGGGAAAAAACAGAAAAGATTAACAAAGTTATTATATATTGCTTAGGAACTGAGACCTAAAAAAATTATTTCTATCGAAGATTCTAAAGGGAACTTTCAATTAGTGTACACTTACTTCATTCCAGGATTTCCCATTAGCAAGGCGTGCAAATAGAGGTGCTTTAGGATTGGCAAATGAAATGTAATTTGAAACTGAGACCAGCTTAGGCTGCAATATTTAATAAAGTGATTACTTATTAGTCACATGATATAGTTATTGACAAATCATGGTGAAAAAGAGTTAAATTGTTATAGAAGTATAGTAAGAGATGCATATGGTTGGACACACATTTGACAAACCGCCTGAAAACAATGCAAAGGAGAAGTCTGCCCTTTGATTGATCAACTGGAACTTCAAAGAAGCTTTGCCCGTTTTGGCATACTTTGAATCGGAGAAATTTGCGTACTTATACTGGAAGAAAAACATTTATATCACATAGGTTAGAGAAGCAAAAACCAAGATGTTTTATGTGTTACTTTAATCTCAGTTTCAAAATTTACACTGTACACACCTTTATTGGGCTTGTACATAAATATGGAGACTCGGCTTCATCATTTTCTGCTGGACAGGTTGATGAGCTGCCATTTCAAAACAATCAACTTCTAGCTAGACTAATAGAAGATGCAAAATTACTACATAATACTTCTCTCAATGGAATTGTACTAGAAATTTTTTTTAATCCTTGAAGTTAATATAAGTCGTGTTCTATTCAACATTGCTGAGTCCAGAAAACAATTAGCTAGACAGTTCATAGTGACACAAAGGTGTACATTACTTGAATTTCGCAGGAGAAAAAACTGCAACCCAATCATCATTGGAAGGATTTGGATTTACAAGTTCAACGGTCACCCATGCTGTGTCCTCACCCTGTAATCATATATCAAACTACATGTCATTATAACCTTTGTACATGTAAAAACAATGTTATGGTCACAAAAGGTTAAATATATAATCCAAGTTTCTGACAAAATTTACTTACTGATAGAGTGTCGGCAATAGTTATTATGGTCCAAATTATGGGTCATGACATGGTTTCTGGTTTCTATGTCTATCAATGACGCAAATAGCCAAAACAGCAGCCAATTCAACAAGAATATGGATGTAAAAAAAAAAAAAAGGCTAGGGACACAAAAAAGTCAATTCACAACTTGTCACGTGACAAGTTGCGACAAAATTTGTAGATTTTTTAGTGTCCTTAGCATTGCTCACCAAAAAACCAAAAAACCTTATAGTTTTGTGACACAATTTTTCTTTGGAAGAGAACTTAAGTTCAAATCTCTAGTCTTCCACTTGTGGGTGGGGGGGGATTTTATGTGCATTAAATCAAGAACAAAATTTAAGTACAATTCCTTAAGTGTAACACATTAGGTTCTCCAATCATATTTAATTATGTGACTGCATTATGAGTCATATAGTTTAATTTAATTGTCCTTAAGAGAAAATAACACATCTTATGCTAGTCAATAAAGTCATATGGTTGATTTTAATTAGGGAATTTAAGGTATAGCCCTTAGGGTCCGTTTGGTTGGAGAAGTAGAAAAGTGAGAGGATGAAAAATTAGTAGAAGGATGGAAAAGTGGGAGGATGGAAAAGATCTGATTTTCCCTCATATGTGTTTGGTTTGAGGGGTGGAAAGTGGGAGGGTGGAAAACTTTTTTGTTTGGTTGGAGAGAAAAAGAGGAGGATGAAAAATGTAGTTTATATAAAGTGACTATTATGTCCTTGTTATATAATATATAAGAAATAGATATATTTACACTTATTAAATAATATAAAAATTAACACAAATACATATATATTTATATTACTTATTATTATTATTATTATATATAATTTAAAATTTATGGGCAACAAAAATTGATTACGTAGACTTTATCCACATGACGTAGATTGGGAAGATATTAAAAAAAAAAAAAAAAAAACTTTATCTAACCATTGTTATGTGGAAAGATATTAAAAAAAAAAAAAATAGAATGAGGAATATAATCAGGTCACCTTGCTGTGCTGATTAAACAAGGCAAAAAAAAAAAAAAAAATGAGGAATATAATCAGGTCACGTTGCTGTGAGAGGGGTAGGTGAAATAAATAAAGTGAAGATATTTGTGTAAATTATATCATTTAGCATTTTTTTCCTACCCATTTTCCTCCTAAATTGGGAGGATAAAAAAATGTGGGGTCGGAAGGATTATTTTCTTTTCTATTTTCTATCTCTCTTGTTTTCTCTCTTGAACCAAATAGTGTAAAATGCCATTTTCCATCCTATTTTCCTCTCCCTATTTTTCATTCTCCCTATTTTCACTCCAACCAAACATACTCTAAGGAATTGTAACCAAGTTAGAACATATACATAGTTAACAATTAACCTCAACTTTCCACATATAAAATCCGCCCAATTCTTTTCCCATCTGTATGTCTAATTAATTTATGCACAACCAATCGTTTACAAAAATCCAATCCATCTTATATTAATGCATGCAGAGACACACCTACCATACGCAGACAAAACAGATATTATTAAAAAAAAAAAAAAAGTATGTAGCTCAATGTTTGAGCGAGGAGTCGAGCTGTGATCACATTTTTTATTCTTAATATTACTATTTTAATTTGGTAAGGCGAACGGTCACATTAGAGGTGGGAAAGAGAAGAAGATTATGCATTAGATAAAAATGAGAATACAAATCCTTCATTTCATTCTCAGTGTTCCACTTCATATTTCACCAAACTACAGTATGTCATATGATTAGTAGAGTATAAAATCGAACATTTAGGACAAAGGATATTTAATTAGCGGTACCTTCAAGCCGAGAATGAGCGGGTTCGCTTTGAGGGAGACCGAGTCACTGAGTGCAACAGTGGTCTTATAAATGTCGATCTTGGATAATGGATGCTTATCATATTCATGAACACGGTGAGCCGAAGCCAAGCACCAAAAGAGCACAATGGTAAACAATTTCAGGCAGCTGCGAGAGCTGTCTTCCATGTCTCTCTAACTTTTTTACTTTGTATTATTATGGTTTTGTTAAGAAGTAGAATAACACTGAGTGAAGGAATATATAGAGAGAAGAAAGCAAAGAAACTAAGCTAAAGTAGCAAGAAAACCATGCATTAAAGGTTTAGGCAGTGCATGAGAACTAGAAAAACGATTCTAGGTGTTATTATTAAATAGAAGCAAAGCGTCGATCCATAATAATAAAATATACTGTGGAAGTCCACGTGCTTTTATACTGATTCACAAGCTTTTCACAAAGTTTATAGATCTAATCCTTTTGAATAAATTATAACTCATTTTAAATCAATGGGTATGGGGTCCTATCAAGAAAAAAAAAAGGGTACGGGGGAATAATATCTTTATATATATATTTTTTCCTCACAAAGTTTATATTCAAAGGTCCAATTTTCTGGATCGTTGTCTAGCAAAGAAAATTTTTCTTGGTCATATCGAGATCTGCCATGTGCAATCAATATTTACAATGTTATTTTTTAATTTCTATAAAGCATGCTGAACTCGTTTTTCTATAATATAACTCATCTCTTGTCCTCATTGTTCTCACTTTTTATTTTATTTTTCTCTCAACCAACTCATCCACACCTTCAAATTCAAAAAAAAAAGGCAGAAGATCCTTGCTATAATAATGGAGGTTGGAGAGATTTTTTTCATATGCTCCATATCTATATTTATTTTGTTGGAGTTTCAGCGAAAACGCATTCACACAAACAAGAAATTAGTAACATTACTAAAAGACAATGGTACATACAAATGTGGAAAAAACTCAAACCTCCTAAGTCTCAATCACTAGCTAGATCATTCTCAATGCTTAATTTATTTCAAAATTGAAATAGACTTCTTTGATTTATAGAAATTTACCAACGTTCAAAAACATGAGAATAGGAACACCAATAACAAATCAGATACTAGCTAAAAACAAGGTACAATACTTGATTGGCCTAACAACTCAATCATATACTCCCTAAAGATTGTGAACTACGTACTTTGATATAAACCAAATCAGGATCTGATATGGTCAAGCACCCACGTCCACATCTAACATTGTTGTCTGATGCAACCATGGTTGCATCAGACAACAATGTTAGATGTGGTTCAATTAATTCCTTGAATACATCTTTGGACAACTCCAATTGATTGAGATATTCCACCATATACAATTGCTCTTAATGACCGAAATTCAAAGTAAAAAAAAAAAAAAAAAAACTTTCAATCTTTTTTTTAAAAAACAAAAAACTTTTAATTTCAATCATTAAATTTAAAAAAAATTTAAAAAGAAAAAAAGTAAAGAAGTAAAAAAATTTGTGAGAAAAATAAGGGTAATAGTACCCCCACACAATACCATAGACATTGCATGTGGCACTAGGGTATTGCATAAAATCCTAATCCGCCAAAATCCAATATTATTAACAAAATGGATTACAATTACGCCGCATCAATCCTCGTATGCCATATTCATAAACTCTCATAAATTACTTCACAAACATCACAAATACATACTCAAAATATCTTATATATATACAAATTAATCCAAATCTCATTACATTTAAAACAAACTTTCAATGCTAAATAACAAACTTGACACTCACAAGCCTCAAATTCTAATGCACCCCCCAATGGTGCTTTCATATTAACACAGTAAATAAACTTTTAGCTCACACAAACGAGCATTTTTCAATATTTAAAGAACCACCAAATGGAAGATTCTTGTTTAAAGAAACCCAACATTGAAGGAAAATGTAAGACAATTGGATACATTGAATGATCGAGCAGTATAAGAATGAATCTTATCAAATCAGATGGCTATAGTTTATTTCCGTCAGTCAGATTAAAACTTTCTTTTGTATAGTTTAATAAATTAGGTCCCCATAAAAATATAAGAAAATTAAATACTTGTCTTTTCTCTTGTATTCATTAAATATGTTGTAGAAGGCACCAACAAGAATTTTTTTAGGTTCCCCTACCCATTTTTTTTCCATTAAAAAAAATATTTTATTTTTTCATTGGAGAAGGGACACCAGCAAGAAATTAATCACACATAAGTATATTTTCCAAATATTTAATAAAATCATTTATAATAGCATAGCCCATTGCTCACAAATCACAACTAGCCATCCTTAATCATGGTTTTTCATTGAAAATTGTGTAAGTTTTATATAATTGGGCCAATTCTACTTTAACCGCCTCTACTTTTTCTCTCTCATTCTATTCAAACTAGCCCTAAATAATTTATAATTTCATATACACTTGCTAGCCTTTTTCTTTGTTTGTTATAAATTAAAATCGTGCCAAACTTTAAAGCTTTTTGCTTATTAATTTTCGATATGCCAAATTACATTAGTTTTTTAATCTTTGTCCAGCAAAAAATATTCAGTTCAGTAACAAAAACTACTAAGTATATTGGTTTTTGGTCCCTAAAAAAAGAAAAAAAAAATACCATGTGCAACTCGGGGTTACTTCTATATTTATTATTTTTTCTAAGAACATGTGTAGCTCTTTATTAAATTAACACGTCCTTATCCTTATTTTCATTTTTCTAAGTAACCAATCGTTATCTTGCAATTAAATAGAAAGTTTCAAAGATCATTGCTGTAAACGAGGATTGAGAAATTTTTTCGACTCTATCTATATATATTTATTTGCATCACATGGTCCAGAATGCAAAATTTAAGTTGGTGGGTAGGCATTTTTAAAACGTGTCCATTTTTATGTGAATAAAAAAAAGTGTTAATTATATATACAAGCACGAATTATTTTATGCTTCCAATATATACATCATTTCTAACAGCATATATCTAATTTTATAGAATTCATCAAAAACTATGATAAGGAGGTTTTATATGTGGAATGCACGAGACACCTTCTCCATAACTACGATCAATTTACGGTAGATTGCACTGACATCTTGGAAATGACCATGATTGTGATTTGTGAGATTTTAGTCATTAGACTATGAGTTTAGCCTGTTTAGGACATTGCTCCTTGGTTATGCAGGACAAAACATGGGAAACGAAGGAGTAATAATAATAATAATAGAAAAAAAAAGATATCAATTTTTTTGATTACTGTAAAAAACATAGTTATAAAGGCATGGGTTATATCAAATGGGAATATAATATCATTTCTAAGCTATTAAAACCGGTATTAACTCTAGATAAAATATTCTTATACACTCATTTTATATCCACGGTTTTACCTAATATCTATAATTGATGTACTAATGTACACATTTTAAAATAAGAAAGAGTAATGTCCATAATTTAAATATAAAAATGGATGTGAAAAAAATGAATGTGAGAGAATAAAAGCCTTTAAAAGTGAAATCTAAAGAATACAGTAACATGAAAAATCTACAAAACATCAGTTTCTTTGCTAAACAAGTTATTTCATTAGACCAGATAGTCAGATACAAGGAATTGTCTACACAATACAAGCATGTTGCATACTAGTTGTGAAAATTGCAAGTAAAACTCACAATTGAAATTCTTATCTGTAAACTGTTAAGAGTTTTGTAATTCAACTGACACTTTTTAGTATTTTTAATGAAAACATTTAAGATTTAATTTCCCATTCCCCTAACTATTGAAAAAAAAAAAAATCCTATAAAATAGGATATTTCAAAAGCATAAAAAGAAACAATATCATTGTTAGAGATATGAAGGCCTAATCCTATTTGTGACTCAAGTTTGTTACTCTAGTCCATGTTCAATGCATTTAGGTTGCATTTGGGATTTGAGAAAAAGTTAACTTATTTTATTTTTTAGCCTTTTTTTTGCTCCTAAAGTGGGTTCTATTGCACTGTTAAGTGGGTTCCATTGCTCCAAAAGTTAGCTTTTAGCTTCTTTTTTTTTTTTTTTTTTTTTTTTTTCTAAATACTTTTACCAAAAAGTTCTCAGTTTCAGTAAAATAAGCGGTTTCCAAACGGACCCTTAATCATGCTTGGACTATAAGCTAGGTAATCATAATTTTATTTTGGACTGCAAACAAAGTAAATCATATTTCTATTTGTAGTACAAATATTGTAACCACGAGTTATTATATATAGGAATTATCTTCTTATAAATACCATTCAATGAGTTTATTGTAAAACATAGAGCTAAATACAAAAGATGTGGCTAACTGGCTATCATGAGTTTTGCAATGTAGATGTAGGCATTCAAAACCGAACCACATTAATTCCCTACTCTCTCTCTCTTTTCTTATTTATTTATATTTATTCAATTTATTATGATATCAACACTATGTCTTGCCTTTTCGGATATGGTATCATAGTTATATTGTATCTTTTTTAATAATCATACCGTTTGAAGATAAATAAACAAAACAAATAAGAAATGATGGATGGAGTAGAAGCTTAACAGTAGTAGATATTAATAAATATCTCACAAAACATTTGCATCAATGGAAGCAATGATGCTTATTACAACAAAGGTCATACATAAGTTTCCTCCAAAGGAAATTTTAGATGAAGTTCAAGACGCCCAGGTGGTTGGTCCACAACTGTCGTGTACACAAGCCAAAGCATCTTTGTACTCTCGTTGAATGGTGAAGGAATCATATACCTTTCCATCACTGCTTTTCTTGTACTCGAAGAGGAGAGAAGAGCGATTGAATGCTGTCAGTTTGACAAATCCAAAGTCATAATCTCTGTATAAACTCCAATTGGGTATCCCTTTGAAGTATGATCCTAAGTGGTGTCCTCCCCCTCCAACAACAACATGGATGGTTCCATTCATGGTGCCAGAATAACGGGACTGTTCTGAGTTAACACATATATTCTACACAACCAGCATTGATAATACAAGATTAGAGAAATGGAATGCAAATGATCTTAAACAGAAACTGTAATGCTAAGTTAAAGTGTTGGCTAAGAAATTAAGCACTGTAACTAAGCATCTACATTGTTTAATGTGCTTTATATCCTTCTACTAGTAATGTATGCACAATTTTGCATGACAATAAATTACTTTTACTGATCTACACATGAGAATTAGCTACATATGCATCATGCATGGATATTCATACGACAAGTCTATAGAACCTTCGTATAGCTTGCTTTGTTCATACCTGGTAAATGGGACATGTCCTTTCATAGTTATGGACATGGCCAAAAAATGCAAGATCTACCCTGTATTTCTGCCAAAGCTTCTGCGTGTCTTCTCTTCCCATGGGCTCTGAAAATGAGCCCTCCTGGCCAAACCAATCATTAGAGGAATACCCAAGGGGGCGATGAGCAGCAAAGATCAACCAAGGTTGTTTTCGTCTATCAACTGATGCAAGGCACTTCTCAATGAACTTATACTGTTCTGAACCCTCTCTCTAGTCATGCTCAGTGTCAGCTATACAGAAGTGAAACATGCCATAATCCGTTGAATACCTACATATAAATGACAAATACGGTCACAAAACTTAGAATGAAGGATATACTCCACAACAAACAAATCAATGTAAGAGAAATGGACCAAACTGATTGTTGGACAAGGTTTGACAACTCCTCAATTTTTAGATTCATCAAAAAATAAAAGCACCTTCAATTTTTGTAGGACTCCCTATATTCAAACAATAACAAGTGTTTGCAAATGTAAAAAACATATAAATGCAATTTAACAGAACTTAGCTCTGTTCTCAGCAGGAACATAGAATAAGGTCTCAGCAATCACACCACATTCCCCACCTGAATCTGTACCAGTATAGAAGGAACCTGAATCCGGCCAATCACGTTCATGATTACCACTGCAAGATGATCAATTGAAAGATTCATTAACCAGTTTTATCAAGTAAGGCATATAATCTGATTTTTATTATAGATGGAAACAAGTAGTGATCAATTACAGAAACCTTGCAACCATATATGGAACAGTAGATGCAATGGGCTCCACCTGTTACAGGAATTTATCCCAATCTGCGATGAATCCATCTGCATATGCTATATCTACTATGTGGAATACTATATCATAATTTTTCAAGTCCTTGATGAGTTGGTCTGTAGTGTTAAGTGCGCCCGGATCTTTACTACTATATTCATTTGAACCATTGCGGTCTCCCTAAAGCATACAAGAAAAAAAAGCATTAATAAGAAACTCAATCCAGCCAAAAACTCAATTTACACACTTAAGCAACGGCATCAGCTATTCTAAAAGATTCCGTCTATTTTACACAAAAAAAACCTACTTTTTCTATTTTACACCATCATTTTTAAAAAACACCCACATCAGTTCATCTATTATACACTATATTTTATATAAATAATATTTTTATGAGTTGAAGAGAGAGAGAGTAAGTGGAAGAGAGAATGTGAAGGGAGAGAAATAATACTAAAATAATGTAATAATGTATAGAAGAGTTACAGTAATCGTGTATATATGCCTAGTTACTGTAGCATTTGTGCATTTATGCACAATTTTACACCTTTTTGGTCAAAATGTATAAAATAAGCTACTTTTTGTATTTTGCAAGATTTTGCAAGAGCTGATGTGATTGCTCTTAGGCGTTCAATTTACATGGTTGCCAAAGATCATCGACATATGTGTACAATCTCATATACTATCACTTTTGCCTATTTTCCATTTGAGAAGCAAAGCTGTTAGTAGATTTTAATCTTCAAATTTTCTGATATTGCACTAATTAATAGTTTGGGTTGGTACATTGGATTTAAAAAAAAAAAAAAAGTTTTGAGCTTGTTTTACCTTTCCCATGTCGCCAAATATTATAACACGCTGTAATGAATCCTGTCCTGGAATACCATCATAACAGTCCATCAAAAAAAAATACCATCATAACAAACCTTCAGCAAATACCATTAAGACAGACTTTCAGGACACTTTTATGTCAAGAAATGAGTTAAATATACATACACAGTGTTTGGCCACAAATTTGTTAAGAAACTTGTATGTGTGAAACCAAGATCACGCCAGCCAACTGTTCGTGCAGGTGCACCTATAGAGTAATAAGGAAATCTCATCATGCATGAAATGGTACTATGTACATTGTAAGGTTGAATTTATTCAACCATCTAATTGGCTTTATTCCATGCCAAATTTGCTTGTAATTCAGCATTTAGTAACCCTGTATTTAGGTGGGTTTGATGTAAGGGTAGTGAATGAGATAGAGTGAAGATTGCTCAAGTGTGTGCAAGAAAATAGAGACTCGCGGCTGGGACTCGCGGGTGACTCGCGGCTGCAAGCCGCTAGACGCAGCACATGTGCCAAGCATGCTAGAAGGTGAACAGTCATGCAAGCTGGAGCACTACAGGACAAAACAGGACAACTGGCCATACGGTTATCTCGCGACTGGATCTCGCGACTTAGTCAAGTCGCGAGCCACCCCTGTTTTGTAAAACCTGACGTTTCACATTCCTCTCCCACTCCAGTATAAATACCCCTTTTACCCACGATTGTGAGAGAGCTTCCAGAGAGAATTTTGAGAGAGAAACCCTAGAGCAAAACAAGATTGAACCATCTACAATCTTTACATTAGAGTCTCTTCAAATTCCTCAACTCTCTTCCTCTCCATTGTCAAACCCTTGAGAGGCATTATACCAAACCTGGTTCTCACCATCATCATCACTGTGAGACAGCTGTTTGGATTTCTGGAAAGTAGTTAGGAAGGAACCAATCTTCATTGGTTGATGCTACGGTCTAGTAGCGGAATCCGGGAAGCTAGAAAAGAAAAAAGTTCGGCGCAACCTCGTTGGAGCAAGAAGCTTGGAGGGCTTAGGTGCACTGGGTAGATTAGGCTTGGAGGGTCTATTGCTGTCCATGTATCCCAACTGTATTTTCTAGTGGATTGTTTACCGCTTGGAGGGCGGCGGAGAGGTTTTACGCCGAGGGCTTCGGTTTCCTCTTCGATAACACATCGCGTGTTGTCTTTGTGTTTGCATCTTCCTTCCTCTCTATCTTTGCCTTTTATTATCTGCTGTGGATTATATTTTGTTTTGGCTTAGATAGTTTTTACCAATTCCATATTATAGCATATGTTAAGTTTCCGCACACTAGTTGTTTGACATATTGCTTGAATTGGATAAGTTGTAATTTGAGGGTCTAAACGTTCAAAGGTGTTTATACACGTTTTTGAACTTTCATTTGGTATCAGAGCGGGTACACTTTTATTGGTTTCAATACCATTGTGTGATCCTTGACTCCCTTTTGAGATGGATAGGTCTCAATCCCTAAATGCACCTCCATATTTTGATGGTAGTAATTATGCTTTTTGGAAGGTTCGCATGAGAGCATTTCTGTGCTCCATTGATGAATCTGTTTGGGATGCAGTTGAGAGTGGTTGGACCAGACCTGAGGCAGCCAAATCCACATGGGATAAGGCAGCACTCGCTGCATCTAATGCTAACAGTAAAGCTTTAAATGCTATTTTCTGTGGTGTGTCTCCTGATGAATTTCACAGGATCTCCCACATCACCGTTGCCAAAGAAGCATGGGAGATATTGGAAACTACCTACGAAGGCACGAAGAAAGTGAAAGACACCAAGTTGCAAATGCTGACCACTCGGTTTGAGGAGCTCAAAATGAGTGAGGATGAGTCCTTCGACTCTTTCTATGGGAAGCTGAATGAGGTGGTAGTCAGCAAGTTCAATTTGGGGGAGAAAACGGAGGATTCTAAAATCGTAAGGAAGATCCTTCGATCATTGCCGGAAAGTTTTCGTGCTAAAGTGACAGCGATTGAAGAGAGCAAGGACCTAGATGACATCAAAGTCCAAGAGCTGGTTGGTTCTCTTCAGACTTATGAGATGTTGTTGCCCAACCAACGGAAGAGTAAATCTCCTGCTCTTAAGACCATTAATGAGAAGGTAGAAGTCCATGATTCATCGGAAGACGATGTGATTGACAAAGATGTTGCATACCTTGTCAAAAATTTCAGAAAGTTCTTGAAATTCAAAAATAATGGCAAATTTGATGATAAAAGAAGATTTCAAAGTTCTGGAAGGGAGAAAAGGGAATTCAAAAAGAAAGATGGAAAAGAATCCCAACCTATACAAGGTGTCACTTGCTTCGAATGTAACGGGCATGGACACTTTAAGAAGGAATGTTCGAATTATTTGAAATCGAAAGGTAAAGTGTATGCCACGACATTGAGTGACTCGGATTCGTCTGACTCAGAATCTGAAGAGAGCTGTGATGGAGAGGGGAACTATTCAGCTTTTATGACCATTGCTCATGTTGAGTCTTCAGATGAGTTGAATCTGCTTGTACAAGACCTTGGAGAACATAGTGATGATGAATCACTAGGAATTGTCGAGAAATCAGATGTTGAAGAAGATGTAAGCACAGCCAATCTTCAAAAGAATTATAACTCACTCCTTGAAAAGTCGGGTGAGTACACAAGGGTGGCCAAGGCAGCTGTGAGAAAGATGAAGAAGGCAGAGGAGGACTATAAAAGTCTCCTAATCCGATATAGGGAGGCCAAATGTGAAATAGAAACTTTGAATGGTGAGCTGTCAGAAGCTTACACAAAAGTGAGATTTCTTGAGCAAGAGGTTGTGCAAGCAAATGCTAAAATAGACAGGGTCACCACCAAGAAGCTAGATGATGTTATTTCATCTCAAAAGAGCTTTTCAGACAAATCCGGATTGGGATATACCGGAAGAAGTAGCTCATCTGGAAATGTCACTAAAGAAGTAAAGTTTGTTAAGGCTAAAGATCCAGTTGATGTTGGTCCTACTGCTGAAAAGCCCAAGATAGAAGAGAAGAGAAATGTGGGGAACGAACGGTTGTTGAATTCCCGTAATCAATCTGTGGGCAGGTCAGAATCTCAAGCCAAATCTCCTCCACGACCACAAAGAGGTCCTAGATCAACTTATGTGTGTCATCATTGTGGACTTCAAGGACATACTCGACCAAATTGCCAAAAGCTGAGAGCAACGAACAGTGCAACACCTTAAAGGTCACGAGGACCTAGAATTGATAGAAGAAATTGGGCAGATGAACAATCTAGAGATTAAAATGGTGATCCCGGAATGATGAACGTGATGAAGATGATTGGTGCATTCACCAACTGCTTGGAAAGCTTCTCACGAAGGTTTGAAAGCCCTAACTCCCGTACCCATTCCTATAAGGAAATCACCCCAAATGACGTGTGGGTGAAGAAGGGTACTCATGCATAAGCATTACAACATGTCCATGCATTAATTCTTCCTATGCTTTGCGACGATGTTTGTTTGTTTGCTTATTGTTTTTGCTGCTGGTTGTTTACTTGTCTACTTGTGCATTTTTTTGTTTTGATCAATTTTTTTCTTCTTATGTGTCAAAAATCCAAAAATCACATAAAAATTAGAAAATCAAAAGTTTGATTGACATTGTTGAGCTTTTGTCTCAAAACATGTTTTGTCTTGTACCTTTGTGCTAATGGCTTTGTGCATTTTCGAGCATTGCTTGTTTCCTTGCACTCATATCTCTGTGGGAAAAATCTTGAAATCAATATGATAGTTGTAAATAGATCTTCAAACTTGTCATGAATGATGAGTGAATGGTTTTGTTGATCTTGAGACATGCATAGACTTGTGTCTATATATCTTCCCACTCTATATTTTTTTTGCTAAAAAGAGCTCACCAAATGTAAATCTCCAAATGAAAAGAGATATTGAGCTGCAAAAGCCTGTCGCACATACTAGTATTCGACTAGGAAAAAGAGAAAGCGACCAAAAATTAAAGAGAAATATATCACTCTCACAATGAGAGGTGTTGTCTCAAAAGGATCAAAAAGATCAAATGTTATGACTAAAAGTGGAGTCAAATGTAAAGCTCCAAGTCATTTTATCAAGTTTTGTGGGAGGTCATATATACATATTTCTATAAGTGAGATAGATCACATGATCTAGTGCTAATTGTGTATGCCTTGGTTGAATTGATCATTGAAACTTCACATTAGACTAAGGACTATCTCATTGTTGATATCCACACACAACACACAAGTTTATGTTCAAAGAATGCCATAATTATTTGTATAATTGTACTTGATGAAATATGTTTTTCACATGCTCAATCTTTGTTGTTTCAAGCACAAAAAGATTTTTGATAGTTTTAGGTGTTTTTGGAAAGTATTTTGTTCTTCAAAAATGAAATTTTCAAAAAAATTTTTTTGCCCTGTTTTGGCGACTCAGTCGCGGGTATGTCAAGTCGCGAGCCTCAGTCGCGTGTTTGCGGGTCCATTTTGGCGACTTGTTCGCGAGTGAAAGGTCCAGTCGCGAGGTTATCCAGAGATTTTCGCGGCTCAGCTCGCGACTCCCTCGCGGGTAGACCTTCCAGTCGCGAAAAACACTTAGAAAAATTTTTTCAAAATTTTTCCTTTGAAAGTCTTGGCGGCTCAACCTGGCGACTTGCTGGCGACTCATCTCAGTCGCGAAAAACGCGTGTTTGGCAAAAATAGGGACAGTTTTTAAAAGCGTTTTCCAGTTTTTCCCTCGAACTCTTGTGACTGTTCATTGTCTTTCTAAAACTGCTCTTACCCATACACTGTGCCTCCAGTTTCTCACATCATTTTTGCTCCATTTGTTCTCAAAATCATCTAGTAAGGTATGGTTTATCTATTCCTCACTACATATTTATGTTTTGAGTTTCATTTTGTTGCTTTGTCTATGAGTTGCTATTGCTGTTAGAATCTTAATGTGCTCAATTTTTTTTGTTGAATGTACTGGTTTTTGTGGGTTGTGTTTGATTCTGATTTACTCTATTGTTGGTTACATTGTGCTTTGTCGTTTGATGGGTCCTCTCACTCATTTGGGATATGGGTTTGATAATGTCTTCTGGGTTTTACTCCATTTGTGAGTACGTATGACTTAGATCTGTCTTTTGCTCTATTGTGGTTGTATGAGTTGTTCTGTGTGCATTTCATGGTCATGGTCGACTGTCTCATTGACAGTTATCTTTGAATATGTGGTTATCTATGCTCTTTTGCACTATCACCAATTTGCTGCACCTGTCGTATTATGCACATTAGTATTGATGGTAGTTTATCTGGGTCTGTCCTATCTCAAGTCTGTAGTTATTTGCATCACATCATGTTGATATTTATCTCGTGCCGTGCTGTTTTGGTTCTTTGCTGTGAGCCTATTTTCTTGCAGATGTCTCGTCGATCTTCTAAGGGTAAAGACATTGTTGCTGACAATCCAGCAACCCCAGTTGCTAAAAGGACTCGCCTCTCATCACAGGCCTCTCAAGACTCCAATGAGGAGAGGTTTAGAACCCCGCTTACTTCACACATCTACTCCAACATATTTGAGAAATCAACTGCTATAGTGGAACGGGTGGTGGAGTTTAACACCTTAGGGACCACATTCATTCCTCGAATCTTTGAGGCACGAGACTGGGCAAACTTGTTTGGGAACTTTGACGATCCAATGGCTGAACTGGTTAAGGAAGCTTTCTCCAATGCAACTGATCTTGGAGCTAAACTAATTTTCTGGGTCAGAGGAAAGGAGTTTATCGTCACTCCGAACTCCATAGCCGATACTCTCCGCATCACCAGGCCTCAGAATGTGGATCTAACTCCATATGATGATCGAACTCCAGAGATTCAAGATATTCTACATATCCTAGGTTCTGATCATGAAGTATCCAATACCGGCACATCCATCAGCACCGCAAAGTTTGCACCAGAGCTGACCACACTGAAGTTGATCATGTTCACTAATCTCTACCCACTGTCCAACACTACATTCATCAATCTTGGGAGAGCTCAATTCCTCTGTGATCTTATTACTGGAGCCCCCATTGATATCTGTGCTCACATCTTTTATACCTTGAGAAAGACCGCAGTTCGAACTGCAGCTCGAGGAATTATCCCATTTTGCAGTCTCATCATGAAGTTCATTCTTCGTGAAGGCATTGTTCCTCCTACAGATGGCAAAATGTTGACCCGTCCGCGTCCTATTTCCATGCTATCTCTTCAAGCCAGCAGAAGTCACTCCTCTAGAACTCCAAAGAGTGCACATATCTCTCCAGTTACTTCATCTGCTCCTGAGTCAGAGACACTTGCACATACCACATCTACTTCGCATGCTATTCCTGAAGTTCCACAAGCTAGTACTTCGCAAGCACAGACTGATTCTCATACTGATAAAATGGGGAGTTTACTTGATCATATTCAGAAACGCATTGATGAGATTGTGGTACTTCTTTACTCCACAAACAATCAGGTTCAAATGCGTCTCGAGACTATGGAGAATCAGCTAGACGATATTCAACGAAAGTTGGACGACAACCTTTAGCTATTCGTGCCAAAAAGGGGGAGAGCATGCAGTAAGGGGGAGAAAATTCAAAGGGAAGTGTGCATAGTGATAGGGGGAGTACACACATACTTTTGACATACTTTTGTTTTTAGTCTTATCCTCTAAACTTATAGGTTTAGTGTTTATATGGGTTTTATACACTGAGGTTTTGGTGTACTTTTGTTTCTAACTCATAACTTATAATCTTGGTTTAATCTTTTATATATATATTACTGTTGATGTTTTTCAGGATTATATTGTAGCTTGTACTCATGTTGCTTTTGTAAGCTTTTAGGGTTATGTTTTATGCATAGTTTGTAGGCTTTATGGTATGTACCTTGCTTAATTGCAGTCTTTATGCTATGTTGAAATCAGTACTTTAATCTAAATGTCTTGCATTTTGATTTATGTACTGTCACTCTTGTGCCCTTGTAGGATTGTTCCTAGATGCATATACCTTGTGTACTATGCATTGGTTGAGTGTTGAACATACAAGTGTCTTGCCTTGTGCTTGTTAACTTGTATGTCCTTGTGTTCATTCCAAGTGTGAATGAGCACTGTGATCACTACCTTGTGGTGTTCACTTGGTTGATCAAGCCATGGTTTGTTTCTTAACTCCATCTTTGCTTGATCACATATTGCCTGTTTCATATGCATGTTATGATTTTCTGCTTACAATGATCATGGTGTATTGTTGTGTTTCAGGAGTATTATGTTCATATGATTCAAGTGCTTCACAGCTTCTAGAGTTAGGTGTGAGTGAGTTTTGTTCAACTGTTCCCAACTCACATGTTAAGTCTAGAGTCTGTTTTAGGGTTTTGTCACGGAATAGCCAAAGGGGGAGATTGTAAGGTTGAATTTATTCAACCATCTAATTGGCTTTATTCCGTGCCAAATTTGCTTGTAATTCAGCATTTAGTAACCCTGTATTTAGGTGGGTTTGATGTAAGGGTAGTGAGTGAGATAGAGTGAAGATTGCTCAAGAGTGTGCAAGAAAACAGAGACTCGCGGCTGTGACTCGCGGGTGACTCGCGGCTGCAAGCCGCCAAACGCAGCACACGTGCCAAGCATGCTGGAAGGTGAACAGTCATGCAAGTTGGAGCACTACAGGACAAAACAGGACAACTGGCCATACGGTTATCTCGCGACTGGATCTCGCGACTTAGTCAAGCCGCGAGGTCAAGCCGCGAGCCACCCCTGTTTTGTAAAACCTGACGTTTCACATTCCTCTCCCACTCCAGTATAAATACCCCTTTTACCCACGATTGTGAGAGAGCTTCCAGAGAGAATTTTGAGAGAGAAACCCTAGAGCAAAACAAGATTGAACCATCTACAATCTTTACATTAGAGTCTCTTCAAATTCCTCAACTCTCTTCCTCTCCATTGTCAAACCCTTGAGAGGCATTATACCAAACCTGGTTCTCACCATCATCATCACTGTGAGACAGCTGTTTGGATTTCTGGGAAGCAGTTAGGAAGGAACCAATCTTCATTGGTTGATGCTACGGTCTAGTAGCGGAATCCGGGAAGCTAGAAAAGAAAAAGGTTCGACGCAACCTCGTTGGAGCAAGAAGCTTGGAGGGCTTAGGTGCACTGGGTAGATTAGGCTTGGAGGGTCTATTGCTGTCCATGTATCCCAACTGTATTTTCTAGTGGATTTTTTACCGCTTGGAGGGCGGCAGAGAGGTTTTACGCCGAGGGCTTCGGTTTCCTCTTCGATAACACATCGCGTGTTGTCTTTGTGTTTGCATCTTCCTTCCTCTCTATCTTTGCCTTTTATTATCTGCTGTGGATTATATTTTGTTTTGGCTTAGATAGTTTTTACCAATTCCATATTATAGCATATGTTAAGTTTCCGCACACTAGTTGTTTGACATATTGCTTGAATTGGATAAGTTGTAATTTGGGGGTCTAAACGTTCAAAGGTGTTTATATACGTTTTTGAACTTTCATACATATTATTAATTGAACTGTTATAGTGAAAAAAAAAAAGTTATAAAAATATTGTACATTTACCATAGGTGACTTGAGAAACACAATTGTTTGCAATCTTGATCGGGCTTGAACATAAATATGGAGATTGAATTTCTTCATTTTCTATTGAACAAGTTGACTAGCTGCCATTTCAAAACAAGTTTCGTTCAATTTCTAGACTAATAGAAGACGTGAAATTCCAACTTAATATTTTTTTCTCCATGGAATTGTCCCATAACATGAAATTGTCAATATCATAAAAGAAGCACAACTAATATGATTTGTGTTCTATTCAACATTGTTTGAGTCTAGAAAACAACTAGCTAGACGTTTCATACATAGTGACACAAAGATGTACATTACTTCAATATTGCTGAGAAAAAACAGAAACCCAATCATCCTCGGAGGGATCAGGGTTTACGAGATCCACGTTCACCCAAGCTATGTCCTCACCCTGAAATCATATATCAAACAGCTTGTTACAATCACAACACGTAGAATATATAATATCCAAGTGTCTAATTAAATTTAATCACTTCCTAATAGCGTGTAGCCTGTAGTTTTTTATTAGACACATTTAAAAAGTAGGGGTAACATGAATTGAACCACAGTGAATTCTCGTTACTCATTTGAACATCTGAGAGGGGTAATTATCATGCCTAATATGGGCCATAACAGCATGATTTCTGGTGTTTATATATGCCTATCAATGACCCAAATAGCCAATTCCACAGGAAGAATGATAGGGGAAGCCTCCTTTTGTGCACTAAACCATTCCAAATGATTGATATGGATAATTAGCAATTAACCTCGTAGTTCCACATATCATAATCCTCGCCAAATTGTTCTTTGGCACGTGTTTAGTTATTTGAGTTATGGACAACCAATCGTTCCCAAAATTCCAATTCAATCTTAATACATACACACACAAAATAAATCCAGTTCAATCGTTCACAAAATATAAAAAAATATGCCCACAAAATATAAAAAAATATGCAACTACATAGTTCCAATATGCAAAATATAAGTGAAAATTATATCACAGTGTGTGTATATACACACACGATATGATTTGAATCTATAACATTTGCTTCGATTGTTCTTAATTATCATAATAAGATACAAATTGCTTTCTTTTTGGTGTAAGTAAGATTTAAATCAAAGTCTTTTATACATGCATGGAATGCACTTTTTATTTTTGGATGAATAGCATGGAATGCATTTTTAAGGCAAAAATGAGTGGACTTGCTTTTAATGGAGATCAAGTCATGAAAAAAAATCTTATAACTTAACTAACACTTTTTGATATTTTTAATGGAAATATCTAATATTTCACTCCTCTTACCCCCAACTTTCAAATTATAAAATAAATAAATAAAAATTATAGAGTGTAATAATGGTTTTATAAATGTTTGATCTTGGGGGAGTGCAATAATGGCTTTATAAAAAAGGAAAAAAAAAAAATCTTTAGCCAAGTAAAACACTAGAACCTAATTGGGCTGATGGAATCTGGCAGGTAGTGTTTTCTGATTTAGTAGCTGCTTCTAGTTCGTGCTCTAGTTTTTTAAATGTTATCCAACTTGCGCAATAGAACAAATCTCGCTTTGATTTGTTTGCATGGACGGCTTCACTGATTTGGCTTCGAAGGAATAAGGTCCGCCTAGAGGAAGATGCTATTCCGATATCAAAAATTAGTTCCATGGCTAGCGATGCACTCTAGGAATATCACCAACTTCGTCCCATGCACTCATGCCAAGCTTCCACGTACAGCTAGAGCAGTAAAATGGCGACCTCCACAGTCAGGTCTATTGAAAGTGAACTTTGATGGGGCACTTTTTGCTGAGGAAAATATGGCTGGTCTTGGTGTAATAATTCGCAATGATAGCAGATTGGTTATGGCTGCTTTATCACAGAAGATTCCACTGCCTGCCTCGGTAGAGATGGTGGAAGTGTTAATAGCACGCCGAGCTCTCTAGTTTGCCAAGAAGTTGGGTTTTCAAAGTCTAATAGTTGAAGGAGATTCAGAAGCTATTATTAATTCTATCAATGGTGATAATACGGCCGGTCTGAGTTTGGGCATATCTTACAAGACATTAGTTTACTTAGTTCATCTTTCAATTTTTTTTTTTTTTTGTCATGTTAAGAAAAATGGTAATTGTATAGCTCATAGATTAGCCAAGAGAGGTATTTCTAGTCCTTTGGATGTTTGGATGGAGTCTATTCCTCCAAACACGCTTGATGTCTACAATGCTGACCTTCCTTTGATTGATCAATAAATTCCCTTTGATAGGGGCTTCTCCCAAAAAAAAAAAAAAAGGACCATGAATTCACGAATGTGTGATTTTAGTCATTTGACTAGTTGCTAGTTTAAGACAGGTCAATGCTCCTACTTATTCTTTTTGTCAAAAAATAAATAAATACTACCTACATTCCAAATTGTTTGTCCTATTTAAAAAATACAAATTTTTAAGGAAATATTATTTATTATCTTGTCTTTTAAATAAAAAGATATAAATTTCCAAAATTACTCTTAAACAAAGTTCTCAAAAAAATTTATCATTTAAAGTGCGTGTGTTTAGTAGGGACATAATAGAAAATTCAATAAATTAATGGCTTTTAATTTTAGAAACATGACAAAATTTTAGGACATCCTAAAATGGAATACAAGAGTAACAATTTGTGATAGATTAAGTAAATATATAAATATGAATACTTGAGATTTATTGAAATCTATAGGAAAAAATGTGTAAAAAGTGGAGCCACCAAGAAAAAAAAAATTATTTTAGATTTTGGAATAATTATGAAAATTAGTTATAAATTCATATCTTAATCAAATGGAAATAATGTCATTTTAAGTACCAAAGCCAGTGTTAAAATTGACATCAAAAGAACACATAACATGCAAAATCCAAATGCAACATAACATAATTTTCTTCCTTTCTTTCTATCTTTCTTTCTTTCGGATAAATAAGTTATTTCATTAGACCAAATAGTAAGATACAAGAAAAAGAAAAGATATCATTTTGTTAAAACATTTGCATGATTGCATCAATGGAAGCAATGATGCTTATTCCATCAAACATCACACATAAGCTTCCTCCAAAGAAATCTAAAAAACAAAGTTCAGGACGCCAAGGTGGTTGGTTCACAACTGTCATGTACACAAGCCAAGATATCTTTGTACTCTCTAATAATAGTGAAGGAATCATATACCTTTCCATCTCTGCTCTTCTTGTACTCAAAGAGGAGAGAAGAGCGATTGAATGCTGTCAGTTTGACAAATCCAAAGTCATAGTCTCTGTATAAACTCCAATCCGGTATCCCTTCGAAGAATGATCCCAAGTGGTGCCCTGCCCCTCCAGCAACAACATGGATGGTTCCATTCATGGTACCCGAATAATGAGATTCTTCTGAATTAACACACGTGTTCTACACCACCAGCATTAATAATACATGATTAGAGAAAATTGCATGCAACTGATCTTAAAGTTAATAGGTAATTCACTACGAGGAAATTTAAAAGAGAAAGATATTGTAATGTTAAGCTATAAAGAGTTGGATAATTAAGAACTGCAATTGGGGATTTGCATTGTTTAATAGGTTATTCTTCTACATATAACTAATGAAAAATTTTGCATGGCAATAAAAGCTTATATTAAGCAATGGGGTTGAGTTTCTGACTCACTATCTAAAAAGCTTTTATTCAATCTTTTTAATGGTTCCAAAGTGTCCAAAACTTATCCAAAAACTTGACTACGTTTTTTAACTGGTTTTATTGCTTTGAGTACCAAAACTATATCAAGACCCTCAAAAGACCTATTAATAGGTAATGATTTAAGCACCTACAGGAAGCATTTATTGCATGCATTGAGCAACACAAAATGCAACATTCAATGGTGGTGTGTGAGTAAGAGTTGCATAGATACTAACTTATTAGGAAATAAATTACTTTTACTAATGTATGCATGAGAATGAGCTTCTCCATATATCTTGCTTTAACCATACCTGGTAAATGGGGCATGTCCTTTCATAGTTATGGACGTGGCCATAAAATGCAATATCCACCCTGTACTTCTGCCAAAGCTTCTGCAAATCATCCCTTCCCATGGGCTCATCAAACGACCCTTCTTGGCCAAAGTAGTTGTTTGAGGAATAGCCGAGGGGACGATGAGCAGCAAAGATTAACCAAGGTTGTTTTCGTCTATCAACTGATGCAAGGCAGTGCTCAATGAACTTATACTGTTCTGTACCCTCTCTCCAGTCATGCTCACTATCAGCTACACAAAAGTGAAACATGCCATAATCCGTTGAATACCTGCATATTAATTGAAATTGTGGTCACAAAACCTAAAAATGAAAAAGCATGCTCTACAACTTGGAGAAAATGGACCAAGAGTTCAACTCCGCTATTTTGAATTCAATCTTATGATGTACAAAATCGTCAATGAGTTGAATGTCTAAAGTACGTAAAATTTCTCAGTTTTTGCACTTTTGAGTTATTGAAAATTTTTCTATCACTGATTTAACCTTCAGAGACTCTTTAGCCAGCACTTTACCGGTGCTCTCTGTAAGTTCTTCACTTCTTTTGTTCTTTAGGTACCCTAATCACCGCGTATGTGAACATTCAACTCACTAACAATTTTATGCATCATCAAAATCAAACAAAAAAGCACCTTCTAGGGTTTAGTTCTATAATTAATAATGGCAGTATTCAATATAACAGGAGATTACAAATGTAAATGCAATAGTTGTACATGACTCATTTCTTTGCGTATCTCACCCATGTGGACTTTAACAGTTAACACACACCCATGCAACACTTTTGATCAAAATCCGAATCTTGACAATCTGGGATATTACAATCTCACTTGATATGATTCGTTAAAATTCGAGGAAGCGCTAGTAGCATATGGGCTATAGCATACATGACTAATCTCAAGTAGGATTCCTTATAATGGCTCATGTACCTTATATCAACTTATTAAATCGCTCAATTTGAGACTCAGTACATGACCATGCAACACTGTCACAATCCAAATCCCATACAAATATAGAAGATATATACGAGGTACTACATGTGCACCACAAACTAACAAGGTCATTGACTAACCAAAGCGTAGCAAGTGCTTAAATGCCATGCGCTAGTTCTTGGGTGGAGTTATTGTTTTATGAACCATTAGTATGTAATATCTCTTCTTTTATGTATATAACTAATACCAAAAAATGCTCTCCATGTAATCTACACGGGGCTGTTTATTCCAGTGTGAGTATGTTACCTGAATTGTTGAGGCTCATCCTACTAATGCAATGGAGGAAACTACCAGGAAAAAAAAAAATATATATATATATATATATATATATCTATATGCCATTTATGTAAAACTAATACCAAAAAATGCTCTCCATGTAATCTATATATATACAAAGATGTTTATTCCAATGTGAGTATGTATGTTTCCTATATTGTTGAGGCTCATCCTACTAATGCAATGGATAAAACTACCAGAAAAATAAATATGCCATTTACCAGAACTTAGCTCTATTCTCTGCAGGAACGTAGTATAAGGTCTCAGCAATCACACCACATTCCCCACCTGAATCTGTACCTGCATAGAAGGAACCTGAATCCGGCCAATCTCGTTCATGATTACCACTGCAAAATGATCAACTAAAAAATTGATTGAAGACCATTTTCATTAAGTAATACCTAAAATCTAAATCTTAATATAGATGAAAACAAGGAATGATCAGTTACACAAACCTGGCAATCATATATGGAACAGCTGATGCAATGGGCTCCACCTGTGATGTGAATTGGTCCCAATCTGCAATGTATCCATCTGCATATGCTAGATCTCCTATGTGGAATACTATATCATAATTTGGCAAGTCCTTGATGAGTTGATCGGTAGTGTTAAGTGCACCTGGGTCTTTATTGCCGTATTCATTTGAACCATCGCGTTCACCCTAAAGGAAACAAGAAGAAATGTGAATCTTTTCCTCATCCATCGTTTACATGAAACTTAATTTAGCAAACAACATACAATCATACACACAATTGTAGGGAAGGAATTGCATTTGAGCCTTAAACTTTGTAAGGATTCTTAAGCACTAGGTTCAGGGGAAAAAAATGAATTGAGGCATTTTATATATTTAAAAATGACTTTAAAAAAAAAATAATTTAAATATTGCTTAAACTCTATTATCTTGTTTTAGATGTAAAATTATTAATTAACATGAATTACCTAGAATTGTTTTTTGAGAAAGTCTATAGACACAAAAAATTTGACAAAACTTTTCACTCCTATTGATGTGGCAGATTAATAATGGTAAGTAAAAAAATGATGTTAGTGATGGACCTAGATGAGAACTAGTAAAAGTTTGTCAACTCAACTATTGTGAAATTTTTTGTGTATTGCTCTTTTTTTTTAGAAGTGCTACATTTACAATATTTTCATAACAAATCATATGTGTTAATTTATTACTAGTTATAATTTGAATCTACCATTGAAATTACTTTTTAAACTACCAATAACAGCCAGCAACAACCTGCCACTTAAAATTTATTGTGAAGGTATTCTAAAAAATGTTGTGAACGTAGAATTTCTCTTTTGATAAAAAAAATATTATTTTATTTATCGGCTAATATTTGAACTTAATTAATACTATTACAATGAAAGAAATAGCCATAATGATTAAAATTAGGGGGCTTTTTTTTTTTTTACTTGGAGCCTTAGGCGACTGCCTCCCTTGCTTCTATGGTAGAGCCAGTTGTGACTAGACTAAATGCAAGTTGTGTACATATAAGAGCCTAGTAGCCTAGTAGACAAATAGCAAAACCATATACAAAGTACTTGGGATTTAAGAGGAGAAAGGATTTAAATTGCAAGATTAGCACAATCTATTGTAACTCTCTCAAAAAAAAAAATTCAAATCCTATTTGTTATAAAAATGTTGTGGACATAACACTTCTCATCATAAAAACAATCAGGTCTTCTTTGAAAATGAAAAGTTTTAAAAATGTTGTGGACGTAACACTTCTTATCATAAAAATGTTAGGGCAAATGATGATATGGTTTTGCTATTTGTCTCAACTCTCAAGAGTTGAAGATATAGAAGGCAACAATAGAATATAGAGTATTTGAAGGCATCCATGAAAATTTGAAGAAGTCAATAAACCGAAGATAGTTGCAGGCCTTAGGTGAAATACACATCAACATTAACTCATATCTCATCGCTTTGCATATATTTCATGGGAGAAGCATAGTCGTTAGTGGATGTCTTAATCTTTAAATTTCCTGCTGACATTGTACTAGTAGTTTGGTTAGATGCATTGGATTTTTTTAAAGGTGAATACTTCTTTCAATTTTTGTTTTCTGTTGTTTATTATTTTGAGTTTTTTTACCTTTCCCAAGTCACCAAATATTATAACACGCTGTAATGAATCCTGTCCTGGATATGGGGATGATTTGAAAGAATAGGTTTTGCTCCAGATATACGAACCATTAGATAAGATATGACCCATCCTGTAGGAGTACCTGAAAACCATTATAACAACCTTTAGCAAATATCTTTAATACTTTCAAGAACAATTTTATGTCATGGACATTAGTTTAAAAACATACACAGTGTTTGGCCACAAATTTGTTAAGAAACTTGTATGTGTGAAACCAGGATCATGCCAACCAACTGTGCGGGCAGGTGCACCTGCAAAAGTGCAAATCAATAAGGAAACTCATCATGAAACAACACTATATACCATTAATTAAACTGTTCTAGAAGGAATAAAAAAAAAAGTATAGGCCTTGAAAATTTGTGTTCAAACTTCAAAGTGATAAATCATAAAAGTTCATGCTCGATTCATGTAACACACCTAGAAATAAAAAAGTAATACATTTGTAAAGAGGAAATAAGCAAATTAATGACCAAGACTTTCTAACCACATATGTAATTTTGAACTGACAGGATTTTCAAGTATTATTTATTAAAGGGTCCAGTTAAAGGTTTACCTTAAGACATTCATTAACTTTTCTCTTTATTAAAAGACTAGAGCTTTCTTAGAAGGAGAAAGGACAAGTCCCAAGATTTATTGTATATTACTATAAGTAAATTGAGAAATACAATTGTTTGTAATATAGAACAAGGCTACTTTATATACTTCAGTCTGTGGAAGCACTCTTGAATATTAAGAACTCTAGGTGAATAATTTAAAAATAACTTAAAAGCATAAAAATATAGCAGTAATATTAGTCAATGATTGCAAATTAAATCTCAAATGCACTTGACGACTATGGTTACTTTCTGATAGTTTACTAATACAAAAAGTATGTGAATAATCAGGGACTTCTTACATCATTAAAAGCTTTCTCTAAAACCAATAAATTAAATAGATCTAGTATGATAAAATTGGAATTAATAGTAAAACTATATATGTAAAGTGGTGCAATCATGAGTAGATGAGATTTTTTTATAACATACCACACAAGCTGTTCTGTTCAATTGTCAATGTTCCAGCTGGGGATCGCATATGTGTTTCTCCTTTCAAACCCCACTCAACAAATGGAACAGCTTCATCTATGGAATAGCCACTCGTCCAGGTTACTGTCATCTGCATATATAACATCAAAAAATCATATACGTAATTTTTTTTTTTTTAATAGAAGATTCTAAAGAGAATTATCAATTAGTGTAAACTTACTTCATTCCATAACTTTCCATGAGCTAGACGTGGATATACAGGTGCTTTTGGATTGGCAAATGATATGAAATTTGAAACTGCGACCAGCTTAGGCTGCAAGATAGTCCATATGATAGTGTTATTAACATATCATCATTGAAGCATAAGAAAATATGTAGAAAGAGTAGTCCTTGACACACATTTGACAAACCGCCTGAAAACAATGCAAAGGAAAAGTCTGCCCGCTGATTGATCAACTCGAACTTCAAAGAATTTTTGCCTGTTTTGCTGTACTTTGAATTGGAGAAATTTGCGTACTTATACTAGAAGAAAGGCATTCATGTCACATGGGTTAGAGAAGCAAGAACCAAGATGTTTTTTAGTGTAACTTTTAACCTCAGTTTCAAAATTTACACCATACACACCTTTATTGGGCTTGTACATAAATATGGAGACTCAATTTCATCATTTTCTGGTGTACAAGTTGATGAGCTGCATTTTTAAAATAAAATTCCATCAATTTCTGGACTAAAACAAGATGCATAATTACTACATAATTCTATTGTCCATGGAATTGTCCATGAACAAAGTCTCAGTTAATGGATGAAAAATTCAATCCCTGAAGAAGCGCAATTAATACAATAAGCTAGACAGTTCATAGTGACACAGATGTACTTGAATTTTGCAGGAGAAAAGACTGCAACCCAATCATCCTCGGAAGGGTCAGGGTTTACAAGATCCACTGCCACCCATGCTTTGTCCTCACCCTGTAATCATATATAAAACATCGTTACAATCACAAAAGTTTTTTTTTTTTTTTTAATGAAATCAATCACAAAAAGGTTGAATGTATATAATATATGTGAGTTTCTGTGTAGATTTAATTACTAAATTAGTGTAGCCAATAAAATGATTAAAAAAAATTGTAATTAATATACATCACTTATACTTGAATTCTTTGTGTGTGTGGGGCAAAAATTATTTTTGTCAACTTATTTTACTATTCAGTTTTTTTTTGTTACTATTCATAGATCCCACAGCATTTTATGAAACTATTCATGAATCTCACTGTATTATTTCAGCTAACTTTTACATTTATCTACTGGCATAATTTTATCACACCCCAAGCCATAACAACAATTAGAAGTAAAAATAAAAAATGAAAAAAAGTGGTCAATTTTTTTGTCTCACTAGATTTATAATTTTTATATTTTATTTGAGTTGTAAACTGATGGGATACCTCTATTGTTTTCTTTGAAAATGAAATCACACTTTCATTAAAAAATGAAAAACAAAAAGGCTACCAGAACTATGTTCAACAAGTGAACCGCCCTAACATTAATGAAGTCAACCACCTTTTTTCGAGAAAAATATACAAAACTCCTTAGTGATCTCCTCTTAAAATATGAAATTTGAAGTTTTGACTTTTGAGTGTAACTATTAACCTCTCATACGATATTGTTTTATGGATGAAGTAACATCTAATTTCCTTAAAGCACTAGCACATTGGAGTGTAAAGTGTAAACACCCTCTAGTTGCTATTTTACAACCCAAGACACCTAAATGCCCAAATAGAACTTCATTGAGGTTTGTAAACTTAAAAAAATTTGCAACCTTGCTATAGTAAGGTTGCATATATGCAACCTTATTGTTCATAGGTTGTAAAGAAAAATAATAATATTTTAATCTTGTGGTTATGTGTGAAGAGAAAAAGATAGTGGGAAAAAAGAGAGAGAATAATATTTTTTATTATTTTATTAGGTAATTTATATTATTTTATTAGATTTTATATAAAAATAAAAACTGAGATGTTGTGCGAGTTATGAAATAGAATAGTAAAAAAGACAGTAATGTTTGAGGATGCAAAATAGTTTTTTTTTTTTTTTTTTTTTTTGTTTGTTGTATCTCTAGATGCTAGTTCTCTTAGAGGTTTTTAGTGTAATACTTAAGCCCCTTATGATTTTTAGTGTAACATAAAACCAACATGTGGTACCATTTTATATGAAAATAATATAACATGCATCTCACATGAATAACTCATTGTTTGTTTTCATGAATATTTGAACAGTTTACACATAAAACAACACAACAAAAGGGCTGGGTTAGGTCGTATAACTCAAAACTTCAAGGAATTTCATATTTTTCATTTCAGAAAAACCAAAAAGGTTCTTTTTTGTTTTTCTTTTTTTTTTCTTTTCCTTTTATATTATGATGCAAAAATATTTACCACCAAATGTTCACGAAAATTCAATTAATCTTATTACATATGGACCCATCTACATAGGGACAAAACTAGAATTGAATTTCAACTTTAGTTCTGGGCCAAATCATGGATAAAAAAAAAAGGAATTCAAGAATAAAAAATAAGCTAAGATTAGAAACTAAATCAACAAATGAAAAATAAAACTAGCGTCCATTTAGTGTTCACAGAATCCCTTTCGATTGATTTTTCCTTAAAATACGGTACTCTCTCCTAAACTTTTGAATGTAACATTTAACACTTTCTATATTATTGTTTTATGTGTAAATCATTAATTGTGTAACACCTAATCTCACTTTTGGGAGGTTTTATATATATATATTATTTAACCCCTCGTGATTTTTGAGTGTAACACAAAATTTCATGTTGTATTATTTGATATGGAAATAATATAACACATGAGTAACTTATTGTTTGTTTTTATGGATATTTTTAATAGTTTACACGTTAAAAAATACCAAAATTAAGGAGTAAGTTTTATGCTCAAATTTAGGGGTTACATGTTTTACAGAAAACTAAAATGGGTGTCAATCATTTCTTGATAATCTGATTGACACTCTTTGTAGTTTTCTTGATAATCAGATTATCAAAGGGTATCAATCATTTTACCAAAAAAAGAAGGGTGTCAATCATTTTATAGTATCAGAGAATAGTAAATTATGCTGGCAATTGGCAAATATGTGGACAGAAATGTAGACAGAATAATCAATCAAAAAAACTCAATCATCTTATTACAAATGGACCCACTACATAGAAACAGAACTAGAATTCAACTTTGGAGGGCCAGATCATGAATAAAAATTTTCTTGGAATTTAAGAATAAAAAATAAACTAAGATTAGAAACTAAATTAACAAGTGAAAAATAAAACCAGCATCTATTTAGTTTTCACAAAATTTAAAATGAAAATGATACAAAATGCTTGTTTCTCAATACATTTCAATCAATTATCTATCAAAAAGAAAATCAACATTTATTTAAATCTAAAAAATTATATATGATTATTTCTATACAAGTCCTAATAATTTCTCTTTCTATGTGCAAAGATATAGAACCTTTTAGAAAATTATCTTCCGTTTTGAAAGACTATAAGCATAAATATAACTATTCTATTATTAAAAAAATAAAATAAAATAAAAAAGAGGTAGAGTTTTTATTTTTTAACTTCTTACTACCAACTATTTGACACAAGTAATATATATGTGTGTGTGTTCTTGAGGCCTATTACCATCTCCATTAATATATTTTAATACATAAGTATAACTATATGACATAAGTAATATACATAAGTATAACTATATGACATAAGTAATATATTTTAATACATATATATGTGTGTGTTCTTGAAACCTATTACCATCTCCATTAAATTTTTGAAGGAAAAAATAAATAAAATATATTGATAAAAAAGATGAAGCACATATTATTCATATTCAAAAGTAAGAGACTACCTTAAAAAATATAGGTTTTTGTTAATGAATGTCTTAAGGGGCAATGGTTAAGATGCATTAAATACTTTAATCAATAATTTTTTTTTATACATTTTAATAAAAAAAATAAAATCAAACTATACACATTTATTCAAAAAAGTACACATAACCACAATAAATGTGTACGTGCAAATTAATGAATTATTAACAAATATATTTTTTTAAATGTACAATATAACTCATAATTAAGCATTTATTAATTTATAACTTATGTCTTTAGGTCATTTGTTAACAAAACCCTAAAACATAAATTAAATATTGATATTGATTAAAGGTCCTTAAACCCTTACTTCTTAATGAGTAAAAAAAAAAAAAAAAATTCCTAATAACTACACAACATTTAAAAAAAATTTAAAGTAAAACAAAATTTTAAAATATTTTATTATAAAAAAAAAAAAGTTTTTTTTAACCTTTTTGGATCAATTGAATTCTTGGGAGTCAGTTGGGAGGTTTGGCATTTTCTCAGTCAAATTATATTATAAAAAATTATTTTTTTCTTTTTAGGAGTGTGTTCCTTTTTGCTCTAACATTATAGTTCTGTCCTTAATTACGCCTACACACACATGAAATAAATATTAAATACCATAAAAGAATGTGTACAAGTAACTCAAAATGGAAAAATATGAACGAGAATTGTCGCATTTTTTTGGTATATATAAGCATCACTCTTTTACTTAAAAAGAAAATAACTAGAGTGGATAATACTTATATATTTCAGGAGTATAATTTCCTCCTCTTACATGAAGGACAGGCTTCATGGTGAGACTCACATATGTAGCCCACTTCTCATATAAGATAAATGATCATTGCTTTTGAAGTATCTAATAATTTTTCACTAGAGTAAGCACTGTATTATATACCTTGAAACCGAGAATGAGTGGGCTCGCTTTAATGGAGACCGAGTTACGGAGTGCAAGAGTGGTTTTATAAATGTTGATCTTTGATAGGGGATGCCTGTCCAATTCATCATGTCTACTATGACGTTGACTGTGAATCGAAGCCAAGCTCAAGCTTGCCAAGCAGCACCAAAAGAGCACAAACGTAAACAACTTCGAGCACAAGCAGTGAGAGCTTCTGTATTCCATGTTTGTTAGTATTTTTTTGCTTATCACTATTGTTGTTATTGTTTTGTTGAGATATGAGAACTGAGAAGTATACAAAGGAATATAAGGAGGGGAAAAAAAGTACGTAAATTTAAAAAGAAGAGCCACTGTCGGTGCGTGATAATAATATCTTCTATTGTGGTCTACTTACATGATTAAAGATAAGTAAGTAGGACCGCAAAAAATTAAAGAAAAAGTAAAAGACAATTTGTTGGGCAAATTTTATAGCGAAGACCCCTTTTCTATAATTAAAGAAAGGAAAGGAAATTTAGTAGGCACAGATTATGTTTCAACGTTAAACTAATATAAACTTCGTGAAGAACAAAAGGTTAAACTGTATATTAGTTATCAACCTTTGAATTTAGTTTTAAAATAATGCTCATACTTAAAAAAATATATTTTTCAACTTGAAAGGTCAGATCAGGTTAAAATATACCCAAACTCATAACAAAAAAAAAAAAAAAACCCTAAAATAATCATGCACACCCCTAGTGTCTTTGCATCCATGCAAACGATATAAAATTATATAATAATAAAAAAAAAAACGCTAATTATTATTCTTAGGTTCTAAAAGTTCAGAACAAATGGCAAACCGTAAATATAAACTTATCTAGATATAGATCTTAGAGTTTATAGGATTTATTAGACAATGCTCAAAGTACTACAAGTTAGAATACAAAAAAAGGAAGCTATAGGTTCAAAAATTTGAAATATGCCAAGTTCGACCGAATGAGAGAACACGTTCTACCGATCGAGATGCGTTTCTGCCAGTGGCGGCTCCATGATTTTTTTCTAGGGGGATCAGCAAGAACTAAGAAGATGAATCTTGAGTAAGAAATGGATTTTGCAATTTATATGGTTTTCTTATTACAAATTTGTCCATAGTGCTGAAAAGAGAATAAAAGATAAACTATAAGTTCATTTGATATATTTTTTCTTAATACAATAAACATATTAATTATTGTTGCTAAGATTAAATTTTAGAAATTATCAATTGTTTCTAAATACAATAAACATATTAATCATTGTTGTTATAAGTGAATTTTAATAATTATTGCTTAAAATGCTTTTATCTATTAGTTTATGTCTTTACTCATTACAATTATTTTATTTACCAATTCAACTCAACTTTGTCAACTATTGGTCTTTATAATTATATTGAGAAAAATTTTGTTCTTTTAATATTTGCATTTATCTTCACTCAATCATTCCCATGTCCCATGCCCCTTGTCTATTTTCTATTTTTTATTTTTTAGAATCAGCCATGTCTAATTGTTTAATTTCTTTTTAGTGTGACATTTCCTGTTTAAAAAAGTTAAAATATTTTCAAGAGTATCATATTTAAACTTATTTCAATTGAACATTAAAAAAAAATTGGGTCAAGGAGTTCAAAATTTTATTTTAAATTATCAAAATAAAATTGTTTAAAAATTATTATACATAATTTTTTTTCTTTTTTGGCCAGCTCAGGGGGTTCATTTGAACCCCCTAAGCTTCACTTACCACCGCCCCTGGTTTCTGCAGAATTTTAATTAAGCCTAACAGCCCATTGGCCAAATAAGTGATTAGGGTTTCAGATCTATTTCACATAGTATTTAAAGAAAACCCTAAGGCATGTTTTGTTAGGACTTTGGAGGTGCTTTTGTGACTTGTGAGATCTAAAAGGTACTGTGCTTTCTCTTGTCAAAGTCACTACCTGAAATCATTCTCATACCATTAGAACCGGTAGATCTAAAGTTGTTGCTACAATATTAACAACTGTTGATGATCTGAAACCTTTGAGTGGGATCTCAAAGTCACAAACAAGGTGTTTGAGTTCAGCAAATCCAAGATAAAAGGGTCCGTGGAGTCGGAACTGCACGTGGTCATGTTAGTAAGTACTACATGAAGTAGCTTTAGATTTAGGGTTTAAATCTGTTGTAATCTATTATTCTATCATAGTAGATTTGTTTACCTTGAGGATAGTTAAGTTAAATACTCCATGGATTTTTACCTTGAAATGATTAGTTTCATTAGTTTTCTTGGGTCATCATATTACTGTTTTTTTTTTTTTATACTTTTTTGCACTAAGTAATATGATTGTATATGTTTAACCTAGATCTGAATAATAAACCTAAGTATCAACTTGGTTAATTAATTAGGTTAAATAAATATGATTTGTAGGGGTCTAAACATAAACAAACAATTATTGTATACAACTTATTATACACAACCTATAAAATCACGTGTTTGAAAAATATAATTTTACAATTTTAACTAAAATCATGTTTTAAAAAACACAATTTTAATTGTTTGTATCCCATAAGACCCAAACACTATGTATAACTATCACAGGTTCTTATAAACATTATTTAATAATTAAGTATTTCCTCTTTTCATGCTAATGATAAACCTAACTCTTTTTTTGATAAATGAGAATATTCAAACCTCTTTGAGTACTTGACTATTCTTTCAGATGTATGTAGTCCTCCATCTCAAATGCACTAATTTATAACAAGGAAGAAATCTATAAAGATGACCCCAAGATACTAGTAAGAAGTTTTAAATTTGGAATCTTATGGATATCATGAACTATTATTTCTTGAAGCGAATAATTTGGGTATATTCTTGACCCTTGAGGTATTATTTCTTGAAGCGAATAATTTGGTTATATTCTTGAGGAATCGTATCGGGTGAATCAATATGGCCTTTCAAGTTACAACAACAAAAAATATATTTAAAAAAAAAAAAAAATCAAAACATTTCTCAGTTATTACTTAACGATCAGCGGACAAACTATCTTCCTTTGACTTGAGTCGGGCCCAAAAAATCAAGGTGTACCTCACTATGATGGGCCCACCTCAAATGCTCACAGACGTTTGGATACTTGGACCGCTTGGTCCAACTCCGTTTTCCTCATCACATTCGGATAATTATTATTCGGGGACCAATGTTTCCTTTTCTCATACCAAATAATAATAATAATAATTACTTAACTTTATAATATCACCCATTATATATGGGAAAAAAAAAAACGTTGGTTTCATAATTATAATACTGAATAATTTTCCTCACTCAAAGTAAGAGAGCTAATATCTCATGAGCACATCTTATTAAATGGGTCACTTACAAATTTTGTGGATCTCATAGAGCATTGGACCCACAATCTATGGAGTATTCTCAATTTTATATGATTCAATTATAATAGAGATATCAATTTTTTCTTAATAAGTAATATGAGATTCAAACTCTGTTTATATGAAAAATCAATTAGCATATTAGCATGACGATAAAAGAACTATAATTATAGAGTGGACCACCATAAATTTGAATTTTATGGTTTTTTTAAAAAAAAATCAAGCAAAGGTTATCCAGAAGGGGAGGAGGGGCCAACTCCTTCTCTACTATCACATCAGAATCTGGATACCACATGTTCCACATTTGATATAGAATCCTTTGGACAACAATTTCAAAGGTCCACTTACCATGAGAAAGAAATAGCCGGATATTATTATTCCTCACACCTAAATATATGGGAAAAGTGTTATTTTTTAAGACAAATATTATTAAAATTAGGGTAAAAGCTCTTCTATATATAGTTTCTGTAACTATGAAATAAATAATATCCTTTCAAAGATAAGAAAGGTAAAAGTTCAAAAATTAAAATGTGTCCTGTTTCAAAGTTCCCCATGCTATTTTCAATTTATTTTTTCATTAAAGTAATAATATATATTAAACCCTATCATTTAAGAGATGTAACAAATTAAATTTTATAGTTTCAAAATTAATTAAATTAAAATTTTGAAAAATAATTTATTAAACCTTAAGTACAATACCATTCCACACAAATATTTTGAGATTTAATTTCTTACTTTTTTAAATCTCACAAATTAATTTGTAATTTTTAAAAATTTCCAATATCTAATTTGTTACTTTTGAAACCATAGAGCTTAATTAGTTACACCTCTAAATTATAAGATTTCTAATGCCAATTTCTATAAATAAATATAAAAAAATTACAAACCGTTGAAATGGCATGATGTGATTAGTGTTTAAAAAAAAAATATCAATAGTGGGCCATTTGAAAGTGAAATATCAACAACTATGAAATAAACAGTCTTTTGTTTCTTTCGAGCACTATCAAATGAAGAAATCGTAATTTGGGTGGAAATCCATGAAAAACAAGCAAAGGGACAGAATTACTTCCATATGTTCATTTCCATTGTCAATGTCATCATCTCCTATGATGCGCATGTGAATATTTTGTAATACAACTATGATTTGAGTCTTGAGATTGCTACACCAAATCTTTTTTAATTCTACTATGAGCAATGCCTATCACAGACTGTCGGTTACACACAAAATTATTTCAAGTCACGATTTCAGTTTAAAAAAACTATTGCACACAACTTTGTATGCAATAGCTTGTGCACATTAGTCATTTCCATTCTACTACTGAGAAGAAAAAACCCAAGTCAGGATTTAATATAGATGAAATTGAGCCCATCAAAAACATCCAAAGCAGTCCAGACACCAAGCCCATGGGCTAAACCATTGGACTGTTTAGAAGTGTAGAAAACATCCCAAATGTTATTCCTCAAAATATAAATATTATAGAACTAATAATAATAACACAGTAGAATGACTTCCTTTCAAACCCCACTTTATTATCAAAAATATTGTTTGAATATCAAAACAAAATATATTACCAAGAAAAATAATGCAACTAGATGGAGGATAAATAACTAAACAATGCAACCTTATTCTTTTCAGAATAGTTTACAATGCTGAAAAATCTAAGTGTATCCTCAAAAGAATTCTAAGTTTTTAAGATGCTAAAGTGGTTGGTTCACAACTGTCATGCACACAAGCTAGGACATCTTTGTACTCCCTTGCTATTGTGAAGGAATCATATACCTTTCCATCACTGCTTTTCTTGTACTCAAAGAGGAGAGAGGAGTGATTGAATGCTGTCAGTTTGACAAACCCATAATCGTAATCCCTGTAAAGGCTCCATCTGGGTGTCACTCCACTGAACGTTGATAAGTGGCTACCTCCACCTCCAACAACAACATGGATTGTTCCATCCACAGGACCCGAGTAATGAGACCTTTCTGACTTCACGCATTGATTCTACACACCAGCAAATTAACAATAACACATTAGAGGAAGGAAATGGAAGTGATCCTGAAACTCAGTATAGCATTGTGAGGGATTCATATGAGGAGGACATTAAAGCTAAACCAAAAGTTGGCTTACCAAATAAGCAAAGCTACCTGCCCCAGGAGTTGCTTACAGAAAATTCTATTTTGCTGCATGTTATTGAAATATGGTAACAAGAATAGTTTATCTTTTTTTTTTAAAGGAGGGGTTCATGCTGGTTCAGCCTCTTTTTGGGGAGATTCCCTATATATTTTTTAGTGGATTCAATCTTTGAATGGAAACTAAATTTCAATAGCCCCGCTACAACCATGATTAAGCACTTTAATGATAATATGCTCTGAGTAGCACAATTTCTATAACTTAGTGGAATTAATGACTTGCAATCTTTGAATGGAAATCAAATTTTTCAATAGCCCTGCTATAGCCAGTGATTAAGCACTTTAATGATAATGTGCTATGAGTGGCATAATTTCTATAATTCAGTGAAATTAATGACTTCTACTTTCAAATATGAGTACATGCATGGATTCGTATATCATCAAGCTTGTTTGCATGAACTTGATATAACCTACATAATATTGGCATTGTCATTACCTGGTAAATAGGGCACGACCTTTCATAGTTATGGACATGGCCATAAAAAGCAAGGTCCACCTTGTACTTCTGCCAAAGCTTTTGCAAGCTTTCCCTTCCCATGGGCTCTTCAAATGCACCCTCCAGGCCATAATAATAGTCAGAGGAATACCCAAGGACACGATGAGCAGCAAAGATTAACCATGGTTGTTTCTGTCTATCCACCGAAGCAAGGCAATGTTCAATGAATTTGTACTGTTCTGTTCCCTCCCTCCAATCATGCTCAGTGTCAGCGATACAGAAGTGAAACATGCCATAGTTCGTGGAGTACCTTGCGCATTCATAGACTTTATTTAAGAATTGGACAGAACAGCTTAAAATAAAAGGAACTGACAGCAAAGAAGGCAATGTTGAAAACAATTGACCAAACTGATTTGTTTGATCACATCTGATAAGGATAAGATTCCATTTTAATCAGTATATCCAAACACAAAAGTGCCTCCAGCTTCATAGGATATATTAATTAAAAATAAATAAATAAATCAATGTTGAAAATGTACTATTATGAAAATATACAATTTATTTATTTGCCATGCCCCTTAACAAATTTCTTTGGACTGTGGTTTTAGGGAGAATTCTAATAATAGGTAGTCTTGTTAGATGGAGCTATAGACTTTTGCATTTGTGGTATTTGGAGAGATGGCTGATGCTGAGATTAGTGTATGATATGCTTCAAACTTGGAAAAGGAAACAAAAACCATTCCGGAATAAAGTTTGGAATGCAGTTCCATCATGTCTTATGTGAATTATTTGGAAGGAAAAAATAAGACAACATTTAAGGGACATGAGCTTCTTGTAAAGAGAATAAACTAAGTTTGACAGTTCTTTAATTTCTTGGATGTCATTAGATGAGAGTTCAAGAGTAGACCATCTATCATTGTATCGTTGATTTTTATTGCAGGAGTAGTTGAGTATATAGCTTGTATACTTAAATTGTTATCCTAAATGGTTGCAACTTTCTTTCTATTAATGCGATCTCAAACCTAAGGAAACAAAGAGTTAGCTGCCATGGGGTGCGTGCCATAAGGCCCATAACATACTGACTCTGCCCAAAGCTCACTTGGTGCCTAAGGGCAATGCCCAGGTGTTTAGGGTGGAGTAGCTTGTTCTTGTCACAAGCCATCACATGTAGGCTGGCTCTTGTATGTGCTGCTAGTTCAAAAGGAGGCTTATCTTTACAACTTTATAGGGAGGTTCATTTGATTGTATATGCATCTTTGAGCCCAATCCACTATTTTGAGACTACTATAAATGCTTCAAATAAATATAAAGAACACATGCAATTTACCAAAACTTAGCTCTGTTCTCTGCAGGAACATAGAACATGGTCTCAGCTAGCACACCGCATTCCCCACCTGAATCCGTCTTGTCATAGAATGATCCAGTATTTGGCCAATCGCGCTCATGATTACCACTGCAGGAGAAATCAAAAGAAGATTCTTCAGTCAGTTTCATAAAGTAAAATATAAAAGCAAAATCTACATTCAGATGGATAAAAGTACCGAACAATTGCACAAACCTTGCAATCATATATGGAACTTTTGATGCAATGGGCTCCACCTGTGAAGTGAATTGGTCCCATTGGGAGATGTATCCATTCGCATAAGCTATGTCTCCAATATGGAACACTATGTCAATGTCATTTAAGTTATTGACAAGTTGGTCAGTTGTGTTTAGTGATCCTGGTTGATAATTACTATACTCATTTGAGCCATCACGCTCTGCCTGAAGGACATACAAAGAAATGTTGATTATTTTACATGTGTCAATTTTGAAACTCAATTGAATCAGATTCTTATTTCAACAACAAACACAACACAACACAACACAAACAAAAAATGTATGGGAAAGTCTTGCATTTGAGCCTTGAATCTTTAGCAAGAGTCTCTAGCAACCTAACTGAATGCAATTCTGTTATAGTTCAACAACCAGAAAATGAAGTAGTTCACAGTCTTATCCTCCTATTCCCAAACATAGATTTTCAAGTGGTGCCAATTAATTACTAGGTGCTCATTTGCAATATAAGTATAAAATGTGGTATGAGTCATAGATATATAACATTTTTTCCTTAATCATATCTTTAGATAAATTAATAGATTTAACTAACTTTAACCATTCACCACTAGCCTCATGAAAAGAAAGCTTTGAATCGGACATAAGTGTATCTCTTATCATTGAAACAAAAGCATGAAATGATACCTCTGTGTGAGTTTGGCAAACCAGTAGCATTTATAATGCCTTATAGTATACACAGTTGTGGTACTCACAGGTGGAAAAGCCATTTGACCAAGAGGAACACGAAGCAAACCCAAAAAAGTTACTGACTTTCAAATCAAATAAACCCTCTTTAGAGTAAGGATCAAGGCAACAATACCAGATGGACGGACACAAATGGTATATGCAGAGAAGTAGCATGACCATTGCATTTCAGTTATCAAATATCTGAAAATCTAGATGATAGTAAAATTCTTCCAGTCTGGTTATCTCCAGGATATTGGCCAACAGCGTTCAAAGTTTATGAATTAGGATATGGGCCATAATATGAAGACAATAGAAATATAGAGAATTTGAAGGCAGTAAGGAATGATCTAATCATTCTGGTTGGTCAAAATCACATTTTAATGTCACATCTCATCAATTCTATATTGTATGTGGGAACCCAAGCTGTCATTAATGTTATAGTTAAAAGATATTCTAATGCAATACTTGGTTAGGTAACAAAGAATTTCTCCTTCAAAAAGATAACTACTATTTTCATTTTTGTTTGCCATATTGTTATAAGTTTCTTTTAGTCAATAAGGAATACTACCTTCCCCATGTCACCAAATATTACGACACGCTGTAATGAGTTTTGTCCAGGATAGGGGGATGATTTGAAAGAATAGTTTTTGCCCCAGATATATGAACCTTTAGATAAGAGATGGCCGACCCTGTAAGTGTACCTGAAAATAACATCATAACAATGTTTAGAACAGATAAAGTCAACCTGTCATAATACTTTCACATCAAAGGAATCCTGAAATGCCTACACAGAGTTTGGCCACAAGTTCTTTAAGAAACCTGTGTGTATGAAACCAGGATCACGCCAGCCAACCGTCCGTGCAGGTGAACCTGCAAGGTAGCAAGGAAATATCCTTATGCAACAGGCATACATACTGCATTTATAGAACTTTCATGATAAAAAGAAGTCTGGGTTGATAAGATTTTGTGCTCCACAGAGCTAAAAATCTATCAGAAATCAAGAAATTGCAAATTGGCAGCATGATGCAATCATGATATAAATGAAAAGAATCATACCACACAAGCTGGTTCGATCAAATGTCAATGTAGCAGCTGGGGATCGACTCTGAGTTTCTCCTTGCCGACCCCACTCAACAATTGGAACTGCTTCATTTATGTCATAGCCACTTGTCCAGGTAACTGTCATCTGCATAAAATATAAAAAGCACGCATAAGTGCACATGTCACAACAAAACACAACTTTCCAGGATTATAGTTAAACGTACTACCATCAAGCATCTAAAGATTTACAATTAACCGAGGAAAGTTTTCAAGAATAAGAGGAGAAAACATATTCAGTGGGAACTGTGATAGGAAATTATTATCTTAAAACTAGTATCAACTATATTGCTTAGGAACCCATGATCAATGTCCATTTGCCAATGAGCTCTAGCTCAAACAGCACCTCATCTTGTAAGAGCGAGGTGGAAGGTGAGGTCAGGGATTCAAGATCCACCAGCCACATGTTTATTACCAATAAAAATAAATAAATCAATATCCTTTTGAACTTAATTAGTATTTGTTGAAAAAAATACTAAAACCAGTAGATTTAATTTTGACAAATACATAGCGTAGGAACCCATAATCAAATGTCCAAGAGAAGATTTAACAAGGAACCATAAATTAAGATAAACTTACCTCATTCCAAGACTTTCCCTGAGCAAGGCGTGGATATAGTGGTGCTTTAGGATTGTCAAATGATATGAAATTTGAAACTGCCACCAGTTTTGGCTGCAATACTCAGTTATGTAATTACAATTAGTCTAGATGGTAGAATAATCTACATTATTAGGTTAAATAGTAGTAGTACAATATATAGGATCTATAAACCCTTCAGAAAGATGCATGTTACAAGTAAAGTTTGAAACAAAAAATGATTGGAATATCTATAAAGCATATGAACAGAACAAAGAATCATGAACACACATTTGCCAAACCGCCTGAAAATAAAGCAAAGGAGAAATCTGCACGCTGATTGATCAACTGGAACCTCAAAGAAGCTTTGCCTGTACTTGCATATTGTGAATTGGATTCGTGGTTTGCAAACATATACTGGAACAACAAATTGAATGTAAATAGGTCAGAGAAGTATAAATGAAATTGTGTAATAAGTCATTGTGATCTTAATATTATAATAATTACATCGTACAAACCTTTATCGGGGATGAACATATATAAGGAGTCTGTTTTTTTGGGTCATTTTCAGGTGGACAGGTTGATGAGCTGCAGTATCAAATTGTAACAAATTACAATTTCTGAAACAATATATCATGCACAATTTCCTATTTATGTAGCAATAAATAGCTTCTTTTTTTTTTTTACAACTGTAGTTGCAAAGAAAATTAGGGGATGAAAATTTCTCTTGTTGAAAAAACAGAAGTGGTAAGTCATATTCTGTTATACCATTATAACATGTTCACCTTTAAAAAATAATAATAATAATAATAATGAATAAATAATCCATATCAACAAGGATACACATTACTTGAATTTTGCAGGAGAAAAAACTCCAATCCAATCATCCGAGGACGGATTGGGGCTTACGAGGTCCACAGTTACCCATTCAGTATCCTCACCCTGTAATCATATAAATCAGAAACACATCACAAGCTTTGCACCTCACACAAAATGGTAAAGTACCATGATCACAAAAATCCAAACACAGTATCCAAATTCTTATATTACAAATAGATTCAAAAACCAATACTATAGTCCTTAGTCAACTTATAAAGATACACCCAACAAATAAGATAATACATGGAACATTACAATATATACCAAACCACTTCAAATTTGCAACCATTTAATCATGGTGTAAACGGGATGCCAAAAATAGCAGGTCACAAAATTTGACACTCCATGATTGCTGGTTACACATCAATCAGTCAGATTCCAATGCTTAATGGTTCATAAATTTGACACACACCAAAAAAGTAAATGACCCACACAACTATAACACACAATTGAAAGCACAATACAGCAGAATGTTGATACTTAAACTTTAGCATAGTGTATGAAAAAAAAAACTGTACCTTTAAGCCAACAAGAGAAGGGCTGACAATAACGGAGGCATTGCTGTTGAGAGCAAGAGTGGTTCTGTGAATAGCAATCTTTGACAATGGCTGCTCTCCAAAACCATTAGTGTGAGCCAAAGCCAAGCCCAACAAGCTCAATAACACCAAAAGCAATAAACTTTTCTCCATTTTTTTTCTCTGCAAAAACCCAAAACCAAAACCGCAAAACGAGTGATTTTCTATGTTTTTTTTTTTTTTTTTTTCCTGTTGGGTGTGTGGGATTTGTATAAATAGGCAGAAAGAGTTAGCGTTTAGATTTTATGCTATTGAGATTCCCAGAATAATCTAATCTGAGTGGACTTCGTGGGTCTGTTTTGATAAAGATACGAGAAAACAGATAAAGTCTGCTTACGGTAGCGTACTTTTTCTGTAGTTTCATATCTTTCAAACTCTCTGGACTTTGGAGTTTGACTTTCGAATTTTTCTATTGCTGGAGAACTGATCGCAGGTTTTGTATAGATCGGAAGTTTGTACTATTAAAAAAAAAAAAAACAAAACAAAAAGGAAAAGAATAATGTCAACAAATAATAAACAAAATTAAAAATATTTATTATATATATATATATATTGGGATATTAATTACTATATTCATTGTCATATTAATATAATAAGATTTTTTATTTTTATTTATTATACTGTTACGATATTAATTAATATATTTATTGTCATATTATAGTTGACATTTTAATTTAGAAAAAAATAGCATTCAAAAAATGATTAGTTTGATTTTATTTTATCATTTTATGCCATCTTTGACTTTAAGAGCATCTTTGGATGGGTGCAAAATTATATATATAAAATAAAAGTGGAGTTTTAAAGTCTTAATGATTAACTGGTTTATTTTCTCTCTACTACGAGTGTCTACAATTCATTAATTATTTAAAAATTTTAATTTAAATTAAACTTTATTACCAAAAATTTACTCTATGTAAAACTCTTTTACCTAAAATTTCAATAAATTTGTAAGAGCTTGTTTGGTAAGAGTATTTAAATATAATTTTTTGTTTTGCAATTCAAAAAGCAATGGGTTTCACATAGGGGTGTCAATTCGTGTTCGCAGGTCGGGTTCATGTCGTGTCGAGCCATAAATACTCTACTATATGGGTTGATCCGAACCCGACCTGTTTAGTAAACGTGTCAAGAATCCTCAACCCTAATCCGACCCGTTTATTAAACAGGTTAACCCAACCCGACACGTTTAACCTGTTTAATCAATAAGTCATGTAAAAGTTAATACAAATAACCCGTTTAATAACCTGTTTAATTAATAGGTCATACAAGACCTAAATAATCTATTATCAATTTCTATATTTCTAAAATTAAAATACAATTACAACCATAAATATAGTAATAAACATATAATTACAACAAAAAATTAAGCAATAATAACAAAATTTAATACATTTATTATCTAAACAGGTCAAACAGATCAGACGGGTTCACATGTTGAACATGAACACGACCCATTTATTAAACGGGTCAGCCGTGTCGACCTAAATATGACCCGAACCCATTTAGCCTTAACCCATGACCTGTTTATAAACGGGTTAGTCGTGTCGGGTTCGCGGGTCGTGTCAGATTTTGCCACCCCTAGACTCTCACACTTGAATCTATTATTTTGCTAATATTTTCTAAATACCATTTTATGAAAAATGTATTATATTTTTCTTGTTTAGAATATGATTTTGAAATCGGTTGAGAGGATGTTTTCATTATACAGAAAATGTTTTTAATGGCATAATTGTAAATAAATTAAAAACAGTAGACCTCACATATTTGTGCAAACTCTTTTGTCCCTTAAATTAAGAAGCTCATCTTTATCACCCAAAAAAAAAAAAAAAAAAAAATCAGACTTATCATTATAAAAATAAAAGGTACATAAGCTCTATTCCCTTATCATTATCCACCAAAAAAAAAATTATCAAATTTGAAACTTATCGTTATAAAAAAAAAAAAAAAAAGAAAAAAAAAAGAAAAAAGAAAAGAAAAGATACATAAGCTCTATTCCTTTATCATTATCCACACACACACACACACAAAAAAAAAAAAAAAGTAATTTCCATATTTTACACATTATTTTTTGAAAACTTTTTTATTAAAAAAAATTCAAAAATAGAAATGATCTCCTGGTTAAATTTTTTTTTTAGTATTTTGAAAATTTTTCTTAAAAGTGGAAGCTAAACACATATAATATAAAAATTATTATCTAAAAACTAATTTCAATTTCAGTTTTTTGAAAATTGTTTTCAAATTTTTTTGAAAACAAAAACAAAACTCTATACCTAAGTTTCAATAAATTTTTTGTTTCTCAAAAAAAAAAAAAAGTTTCAATAAGTTTTTAAATTTACCTCATCTAATATTCTGTTACAAAAAGTTCTAGTAATTTAAAATATACCATAAATATATTATATATCTTTTTATATATATATATATATATATATATATATATATGTGTGTGTGTATATATTGTCATGTGACTCGTGGAAATAGTTAATTTATTTTAAGGAAAGCTTTTTTAAAGTCTCAAGTGACCCATTAATTATTATTATTATTATTAATTAATATAGTTCGTTTAAAAAAGTCATTAATATAGTTTGATTTATTTATACATGATAGTTTTTAAGTAAACAATAGAACTAGTTTTTTTTTTTTTTTTTTTCGTTTAGCTTATATTGAAATAATCAATTGTGTGATTTGTCAAACATCCCTTAAGGCTTAACAACACCTATGCATTAAGGAATTGATAATGGGAAGTAACTAATATCCAAATTTTATTTTTCAATTCCTTAAAAAAATTCTAAGAATAATTTTATAGTTACAACAAGCGAGCAAGCATTTGAATCCTAAATGTTTTTTCTTGAAAACATCAAAAAGTGTCTACCAATTGAATACAAGGCTATTGGCCAGCCCATATGAAGCAATGATTAAAATAATAATAATAATAATGGGCTTTGGGCCATCAATACATAGGTTAGAATGAATATTTTCCATCATAAATGCCATAATCTATTGCAACTAAGAAAAATTCCACTTTTCCTTAGGAATGAGTTTCTTATCAAATTATTTCCCAGTATTTTCTATAGAAAAAAGCATCCTCTCTCTATTTTAAATGAATCAATTTCATTGTTCAGTTAAATTTTACAAATTTAGAGGTGTACCCTATGTCATGTCATTTGAAATTAGTATACACTTAAAAAGAGTTTTTTTTTTTTTTTTGGAGAAGAACACTATTAGATATGGGAGGTAAAATCTTAACTATGATTTGGACCTCTCCATCCTATTCCTAGTCTAGGGCCAGCATGTAAACTTCAAATTTCCATGTCAAAGAGAAGCAAGGGTGAATAGCATGAACTCATAACTTAAGTTCATAACTTTCTGTTAATTTGTAGTAGTAACATCAAAACTGCATTGATAATGGAGGACCATTTTATTTTCAAGTACAATGCTGAATTATATTAACTCATGTAGCTAATGTGGTTGGTTCACAGCCATCATGTACGCAGGCCAACACATCCCTGTAGTCTCTTGAAATGGTGAAGGAATCATATACCTTTCCATCATTGCTCCTTTTGTACTCAAAAAGAAGGGATGAGTGGTTGAATGCAGTCAGTTTACCAAAACCGTAGTTAGAATCTCTGAAAAGACTCCAACTAGTCTGCACTGGCCCAAAATCAGATAAGTGGCTTCCTCCTCCTCCAACAACTATATTGATTGTTCCATTCACGGTACCTGAGTAGTGAGATCTTTCTGTATTCACGCACTGACTCTGCATCAGACACATATAAACATTAAGCATATCAGAATATTTGCCAAGTTATCAAAAATTGGTGTGACAATTGGAGCAAGTACAACAGATATGGCTTGAAAGGTTATCAAGAACTTGTTCTGTAATAGAGTTAAGCATTAGGCAATATTTAAAACAAAACTAAAAATATAAATAATTTCAGTTTGAAAAATAGAGCAATCTCTGGTAAAAGAAAGCAAATTTATTTGATATTCATAGTACAATACTAAACATCAGAAAGTATTTACAGGGAACCTAGCCTAACCCTTTTCTGATCCTAGTAGAACTAGGTTACTTGTCCTGCAAACACAGGATTTTTAAGCAAAAGCTATGTTACCAATTGTGAGAAGCACCAAACCTGAGCATTTTCCTAACATTATTTTTCCACCAAAAGAAAAGGATGAAAAAGCCCCAAAGATTTCCCAAACTTATTGGTGTACTTACATAGTCTTCAAAACCATCATATCACTATCATTAATATCTAGATCAGATGGTACCGAAATGTATGGTTGCTTTGAAAACCTATGCACAGCACACAAAATACCAAATATTATTACTAACTCTAAGCCTATGGAGTAGCTCTTTACTACCAGCTTAGGGTCCAAATGTTCTCAGGACTTTTCTTTGGAAGCGGTTAAGGAACACATTATTGCCATTCACAGCCTTAAAGTATGGTGTGAAGTTCATGCAGTTGTATAATGTTGATATTAATCCTCAAAGACTTGATGGAAAGGATAATGCACCTACATTAATCTTGTCCATACCTGGTAAATGGGGCATGTTCTCTCATAGTTATGGATGTGGCCAAAGAATACAATGTCCACTTTGTACTTCTGCCAGAGCTTTTGCAAACTTTCCCTTCCCATGGGCTCCCCATATGAGCCATCCTCCCAATATGAGGAGGAATAACCTAGAACTCGATGAGCAGCAAAGATCAACCATGGCTGTTTCTGCCTATCAGCTGATGCAAGACATTTTTCGATGAACTTGTACTGCTCAGAACCCTCCCTCCAATCATGTTCGCTATCGGCTATGCAGAAGTGGAACATGCCATAATCAGTTGAATACCTGTAAAGACCAGTCAACAAGATTTTCAAAGGGATGTTTGGATACATTGATGTTTCACGTTGCAAGCACAGTGTAGTACATAAAAAGCTTATAAAAACTGGCACTTAAAAAGTAGTTTCACTTTCTTTATGAATTTTCTGATATCAATTACAAGGCTTGAGGTGATTAACTATCAAGGAACTTGGTTTGTTATGTTGGATAGACTCACATGCCATATGTAAATGTATGTCATAATGCCATGTCCTGATTAACTAGAACTAGACAACCTACTTGCTCATTGTTTGGTACACCATAACAATTCTTGTGGTCTTTAGCCATGCCATTTCTTCTGCCCAGATACCATACCTCTAAGTTCTTTTTGTAGAATTTTAAGCTAATTTAAGTTTGATAGTTGACTCATAATTATTCTTTCTAAAATATTTCTCCAAATTGCACCCATTAAAACTCAGAGAGAGTTCATATTACTTACTAAAACTTAATAACTGTTGGAAGAGTTCAAACTACTTACCAAAACTTAGCTCTGTTCTCAGCAGGAACATAAAACATGGTCTCTGCAAGAACACCACATTCACCACCTGAATCATTAGTGTCATAGAAGGATCCTGTCCCTGGTACATCACGTTCATGATTGCCACTGTAGGAGTACAAAATGTAAATTCAAAAAGATAGTTCAAACTTATAACAGTATTATACATGCAAAGGAAAGAACATTGCAGGCATGCGAACCTTCCAATCATATATGGTACAGCTGATGCAATGGGCTCGACCTGTGAAGTGAACTGATCCCACTGTGAGATGTATCCATTTGCATATGGGAGATCTCCAATGTGAAAAACTATATCAATGTTATTTAAGTCATTGACGAGTTGATCTGTGGTATTGAGTGACCCTGGCTGATAATTACTGTACTCATTTGAACCATCACGTTCAGCCTGAAACATGTGAAACAAAAATTTTAATCTCCTTGTTTTCAGGTGGAAAAGAGTGTAATGCTTACCTAACTAGCTATAAGGAAGAGCTTATTGTCATAGGACCACACTTTTAATGATGTGAACTACCTTTATAGTCCATTCAACATTCTCTATGTAGTGAATACTTGATAGTTACAAGAGAGAATACTCTTTACAATATGAGAAACAAAACAAAAATCATGAATTTTTTGAAGATCTATCGAACCAAAGGAAGAGGAACCGCTAGTAAGAAGAGATTTAGAGGAGCAGCTATAGTGCATATGTGATTAACAATTACCAGGATTTCATGTTTTCTGATTGCATAGGGCAAGAAATTGTTATTCCATCTGTTCACAATTAGAGATTATACACTCACCGAATGCTATAAATAATGACTGTTATTTTAGTTTAACTCATAATTGTTTTTAGTTGATTTACTAGGCATAGTAAGGAAGATGTCACTTGATGCATGTTTTTTCACCATTCATATGGAATAAGTTTAGAAATCTGGAGGAAAGAATATAATTTATTAACTTTCACTAAAAGTATCAAGAGAATTTGGAACAAGAATTAAACTTTAGTAGTAGAGGGGAGCTCATTACTCACTGATAATACTTTCTACAACTCATTTTTCTTAATATTACCTTTCCCATGTCACCGAATATTACAACACGCTGTAATGAGTCCTCCCCTGGATACGGAGATGATTTGAAATAATAATACTTGCTCCAGATAAATGAACCATTAAATTGCCTGTGACCAAGCTTGTATGTGTACCTGAATAAAAAATAATCACCAGAATCTTAATAAGAATTATCTAAGCACTTCATGAAATAGTTTGTTAGTTAAGGTGTTTACGGTGTGTTTGGCCACAATTCCTTTAAGAAACTTGTATGAATGAAACCAGGATCACGCCAACCAACTGTCCTTGCTGGTGCACCTGCAGAAAGAAAATATCAACTTTGTCAGTATGATGTTATCTCTCTCCTTAATATTATGCTCAGTCAAACTGTCAATAACAGATCACTGAACAAGTTAAAGAAGTAGATAATGCCAAGGTCAATTAAACTCATTCAGGGAATCACCAAAGTGTCCTTTAGATAACGGGCATTAACAATTTAACAATTGCTTAAGGATGGAAATAGGAGCACAATCAAGCCACAACTGTGACATATAAAGTCATAGCATGGAAGGATTTTCAATATGATACCTTACAAAAGCTTGCTAGGGGAACTGGTTTTTCATTTGAAAGAAAATAATCAAGAAAGGTGAAGAATTAAAGCTTTTCTCTAGAACAATGGATTACGTTGATGATCACAATCATCACAGTAACATAATTAGAGGAGGAAATAGATCATACCACACATTGCATTTCGAGAAAAGGTCAACGTTCCAGCAGGAGATTGAGTTTGAGATTCTCCCTTAAGACCCCACTCAACAAAAGGCACAGCCTCATTTATGTTATAGCCGCTTGTCCAGGTTACTGTCATCTGCATAACAGCAAAATGATGTGTTACTGGCATGTTATAGCCTCTTGTCCAGGTTCCAATTGATATTATTTGGATTAGTGTTCAATAATTTAGCTAGGAGGAATTAACATCCAGATGCCCATGAAAAGTAAAAAAGGGAAAAAAAAAAAAAAAAAAAACCATAATTTGAACTTACTTCATTCCAAGACTTTCCTTGAGAGAGGCGAGGATAAAGAGGTGCTTTTGGATTAGCAAAAGTTATGATATTTGAAACTGCCAACAGTTTTGGCTGCAATACAGCAATACAAACTTAGTCTACACTTGAAGTATCCTTGGTTTTTATGAATCATTTAGGCTTGAGAATTAAAAGAAACGAAGTAATTGCGCCAGGACAACACAAACAACTTGTAAGAAGTAATTATCACCATATGAAGCTTTGAACAATAAGAATAAAATTGACGACAAAGCAACAAATAACAGGAAGTCAAGGACTTACATTTGATAAACCACCTGAGAATAATGCAAATGAGAAATCCGCCCGCTGATTAATTAATTGAAATTTTAAAGTTGCCTTCCCTGTCGTTGTATACCCAGCACTGGAATCATTGGCAAACTTGTACTGAAAATGAAAACAATTATTATGAAATTCGTTCGACGAGTTAAATTCAAATGGTTCGTAATTTATTTGAGTTCAGCATAATCCATACTGCAATAATACATACCTTTATTGGAGCTGAGCATATATATGGAGCCTGTTGTCTTGGCTCATCATCATCTGGGCAGGAAGATGAGCTGCAATAATAGAATGACTTATTCAATCCACAAGCTCATAATCAGATAATAAAAAAAATCCTACAATACATGCCTTCATCAACATTGACATGCATGATTATGGTTATATAACCCAAGTAACAAGGATTCCAAACAGTCAAACTATGTACAAAAAATCAGCAAGGAAATTCTTAAGAGGCAGGCATTAATGAAAACATTACTTGAAATTTGCAGGAGAAAAAACTGCAACCCAATCATCTTGAGAAGGTTCAGGGTGTTTAAGTTCCACTGTTACCCACTGAGAATCTTCCCCCTGCATGAAAATCCATCAGACATCACCATCACCATCACATCAGCTTTTTAAAACACAAGGATGTAGCTTTGGGGAAACATATGATCCAGCTACTCATATAGATATGGTTACTATAGACATCACTCCCTCATGACAAACCAGGGAAAGCAATAATTATCTTATGCATCCAACATATGTATCATATCTCTCAAAACAAGTGGAACATACAGACCTACATGTGAGAGAGAAATGCAAATGCCGGATTCACAAGATACCTTCTTCAAGGAGAGAGGCCTATGCTTTAAACTAGTGGGATCTATTTCTAAGCTATATCTCAAGTCAGTATATAATTAGTTAATTACAAAGAGAAAGAGGCTTAAATGAAAGCTAATAGTCATACAGCAGATGTAACTGATTCAAGTTCAAATGTTTATATATGGAAGTAGTTAAAATGAATAAATGTAATAATATCATAAGAATTTAGCTTTGTACTATGATATGAATATAACATATCAACCTATTTTAATGATCTAAACAATTCTGATAAGATTGATATGGTATTGGATTTTAATAATCATTCCTTTGAACATTTTACCCTCAATTCAATTTTTAAATCAAGAAAGAGAAATTTAGAGAGAGAAACAGAGATGATAAGCCCAAAAAGTGTTCTTTTGTAAAATATTTCTGTCCATTTTCAGTTTTTTTTTTTTTAAATGTTCATAAAGTTGCTTTCATTGTTTCCTATCATTTCTCAAGTAACCAATCAAGAACTTTATAAAGTCAACAAATGTAAACCTCTTTATTCCAAGTTCCATGTGACTCAACAGAACCCAAAATTTCATATCATAGTACCATCAAAGCAACTCATAGAACTACACCCATTGAAAAAAAAAAAAAAAAAAAAAACTTAGTGTCACCTTGGTGCCAAGAAGAACAGGTTCCACTTTGATAGATGCATTCTCGTGAAGCACATAGAGAGCCCTGTGGATGGCAATCCTGGATAGCGGCTGTTCGCCAACTCCATGTCTACCATGAGCTGCAACACAATGCACCAGAAACAACAGTATCAAGGGAACTTTCAAGGACAGTAAGCTCTCCATAGTTTTACGTGACAAAAGCTGTCCAAACCTCAATGTTCAACAATGAAGTCTCATCCATCATATGTTGACTCTTTCTTGTTCCTCTATTTTGTCAACCTATAGTTGTTGTATAGTATATTCTATTAGTTGCTACCAAGAAAATTAATATGTATTTATTTTGACGCGTGGGAAATTTTTTTATTGGGGAGAACTACAAGTCTATGTGAGAGTCATCTTGCTTTTCCCTTTCTTAAGGAGTGATTGTGATTGTGATTGAATTTAATGAATTGGCGTGTTGAATTTTCTGAGTGGCTGCAGACTAAAGATAAGGAAATTGGTGTTCTATCTTTCTTTTGTTCAGACCAAAGACAGAAAGTAACCACAAAAAAAAAAGGTTAGATATGTATAATATTTTTCAAAATTGTTGACATGAATTGTTGTGATTGATGCATAACAAAAGTATTATAAGTGTGAACACAGGCGAAAGTGATGCCAATTCCAATCAAAGTTGATCATGTCAACGGTTCAGAAAAATTTTATGTATCTAACATTGCTCAAAAAGTAATTGTATTTCATGATTGTAACTTCTATATCTTTATGTGGCATCCAAGTTTATCTAATGCCTTCCTTTTGTTTCATAATGTAGGTGGGTGAATGTGTCCACAAGTGTTACACAACTCATATTGTTAAATCATCAATTGTTTGGTTAACGAAGCAATAATTTGGCTGGTGATTTTGATAAAGGTCTCCTCCTTAAGAGTTTGACTATCTTTCTACACCTATTAACATAAGCAAGATTAATTATTAAATAAACAAAACAAAGCAAAACTACTTGAGGTCAGCCACATGAATAAGGCGTGGCAATAAACATGTTGCCTAAGAATCTTTTAGACAGTTTCATCTGGGGTTGGGTCAACGTTTATGGCTCTCTAGTATTGCAGGACTTGGATCTAGTAGCCCCACCTTGGTTAAACAGACTCATCCGAGGTCTGACTAATGTACTAATTTTACTTCTATATACTATAGTCTATAGGCTACAGCTTATGAGCTAATAGAGAGAAATAAATAGCATTAGCAAATTTATGGTCAACAGAGACCTAATTCAAATCAGGTTGATGGAGGATGGTATATTCTACGCATCTAAATGGATCAATGACTTTAATTTCACAACCGTTGAATTGTTAAATTGGTGTTGATTCTCAATCGGGCTCGGTCTATTACTTACATCACTTTTTATTATTAGTATTGTTTACAACTTGTTACTCAAATGTTATGAAAAAATTATTGAAAAAAATTATAACTCTAAATTTCTTGCTTAAAAATACTTTGGATCACATGCTCTAAAGGCAATTGTTTTTTGATAGTCTAACACCTTAAAAATGCCTTTCTTTAAAAAAAAAAAAAAATTCAACCACTAAGAATACTCATTCTATCACAAATACAACCAAAGAGAAACCATGAAACAAAAGACTCAAAATCCAACTTTATTTTCTCATAATTGCCTATGTTTTCCTATCAGCCAAACATGGAGGGTAGTCTTGAAAAACTAAAATAAGATGCAAGATTATATAGAAGTGAAAGAAGTCCGTACCATTTCAAAATTTAATTTAAGTCCGAGTTCTAATCAGGGAGCATAGAAGCCCCTGAAGTGGGGTCATTTGTGGAAAGGAGAAGGCATTTAAGGGCGTTTTAGTAAATAGCGTTTTAAATTGGAGGGGCAGAAAAGGTATAAAAAAATTTGGACCATTTCTCGATTTATGCGTGTCATCCTTGCGCAGGGGCCATGCTAATCTTCTCTGTATCGTTCCAATTTTATCGGATGTCCCCGGAGGGACACTAGATTGCTCATTCCTTACGCTTCATAAACTCTTCAGCTGTTTTCTAAATAAACGATGTGGGACTCGAGCCTCGAGGTATTGTACCACATGCGCTGCTTTTCCATTTCTTCACTAGTCGTGGTGGACGCACAGTTGATGTGGCTTGAAACTTGGGAACACATTACACAGAGTAGACTTAATTGTTTACAGTATTTTAGATGTGCTACGCTTAAATTCATATATTTGGTTGCATGGATGAATTTTTTTTGTTGAGGATAATTAAATTTAAAGCAACCAAGTAGGAGTTATTTTAGGATCACAACTTTTATTCCATAACTTTTAATGTGATCGATTGTAAGTGTAAGCCTATTACTTTCATATGAATTCATTATTTTTTTTCTATGCACAATATAAAGAAAAGCACATATAATGGCAGTGAGTTTATGCATATAAACCAATAAATCATTGAAAATTATGTTTTCATTTGATTGCTCATAAATCATAATTGAGTATTTATTTGTCCTTTACCTATGTGCCCTATGCCCTTAATTAGAATACTTGTTAACAAGACCCTTTGTAATAAAATTTTCCTTAAATTTAGTATCTTCCTTCTATATTTTAGGTGCATCAATTTTCAAAACCTAATATTAGATTTAGATCAGACTAGGTTTGAAGAAGAAACACAAATTTGCCAACGAAACTCCCCAGTATCAGGGTATGCATGTCATGAATATTGAGGAATAATTTGACATCAAACGCCATGAAAAAGAGTCCAATGTTATGTCAAAAACTTAGGAACAGTTTCATCTCTATGCAGCGTCCAAAAGCCAACATGACACTTAGACACTGGTGAAAATATGAGCATGATTTTTGGGTTCTAGGCTTCTAGCTTGTCAATACAAGGGTAAGAATGAATATTTGCATACCATAATCTATTGGACACCAAGAAAAACTTTCATTTTTCCCTAGGAATGAGATGCTTGTCAATTAGAGTGATGTCAGGAATGTTACAAAAGTTTGGTCACCAATCATGAAAAAATTCCCTAACAGTATTGTGTAGGGCAAGCATGTCACGTACACTACAAACTCCCATGTTTAATTTAAAAAAAAGCAAAAATGAATATCATAAATCTATATACTTCTAAAAGCTGAATCATAATGTTGCTATATTCATATTACGCCACCTTATCCGCCACGTCATTGACTACATAATCATTCTTATTCTTATTTAATTTTTATTCCCAAATTTTGTTGACAATATTAAATGTATAAATATTTTTTGAAAATATATTAAATATATAAGTAGATTGACTTTACACATTCATCTTGGGAGGTTTTAACTTTATATATAACCTTGTCTTTACAAATTCATTTTGGACGGTTTTAACTTTATATATAACTTTGCCTTTACAGATTCATCTACTTTAATTTAGATAATTATAATCTAAAACCAAAAACAATATGTATACATGTCTATCTATACTATTATATAATAATGGAAGCTTTAAAACAAATTTTACAAAGCTCTTTTTGTACCACATCATTACTAGCCTTTTTTATTTTTTATTTTTTGGAATTTTTACTTTGTTCAACATTTCATCTTCTTCAACTATTGTCTTCTTAGTTCAATTTTTATCTTCTCCAATCATTAGCTTCTTAAATTTTTCATTCGATTTCCTTTATAAATTTTTAAATTTTCTTTATCATATCTTCATAAATTCTACCGTTTCACTTTTTTGAACCTTTCATCTACTTCCACCCTTCCTCTTCCAACTTGATTTTCTTATAAATTTATTTTTACTTCATTTCCAACTCTCTCCCCTATTCCTTTCAAGTTGTTCACGGCAAAAAAGTCAATACTCTCCCTCTCTCTCTCTCTCTCTCTATGAATTTTTTTTATTGTTTAACCACTTTTTCCCCCCCGCTAATGGTTCTTTTTGTTATTGTTGATTAATTGTCACTTCACATTTGTTTCTCTTTTTGGCAAATTTGTATTGACTTTTATGCATATTTAGTTATTTTGGGCCAAAATGGCCAAATGGCCATAAAATCCTAACTATATAGTTAGTAGTTCTGGTTACCAAACTATATTATTTACTAGCATCTCGAGTCTAAAAGACTTGATTTTGGTCTATAAATTGAGTCTCAAAGACTCGATTTCCATCGTCTGATGTGGCATTTTTTTCCTACTTGGAAATCGAGTCTCTAAGGCTCGATTTATAAACCAAAAAAATTTAAAAAAATTTCAACTCTCTCGTACAAGCCAAAATACACAAATTTTTTTTTTTAAGAAATCCAGAAACACAACAATCAGATCAAAGGGAGAAAGAATCAGATCATATAAGAGAGGCGACCTGCCCAGAACATATCAGAGAAGAACCCAGAGAAAAAAAAAAAAAAAAAACCAGAAACAGAAAGAGAGAAGAACCTGGGTCGCCGCGCACTGCACTGCCTGGCCTGGGTCACGCACGGCGCGCGGCCTGGCCTGGGTCGCGCACGGCGAGCAGCGCGGCCTGGGTTCTTCTCTCTCTGTTTCTAGTTTTTTTTTTTTTTTTTTTTTTTTTTTTCTCTGGGTTCTTCTGGGTCTGGGTTCTTCTGGGTTGTTCTTTGAAATTTATAAGGTTTATAAATCAAGTCTTAGAGACTCGATTTTCATGTGACCACGTGGAAAAATATGCCACATCGGAAATGATTAGACCATGAAAATTGAGTCCCTAAGACTCGATTTATAGGCCAAAATCGAGTCTTTTAGACTCGAGATGCTAGTAAATAATATAGTTTGGTAACTAGAACTACTAACTATATAGTTAGGATTTTATGGCCATTTGGCCATTTTGGCCGTTATTTTGGCATTCCAATTCCCGATCACAATTTTTTTCTTCTTTATCCCATTATGTTGATCTGATTTAAGTTAATAATTAGTTGTTTTGCAAGTTAGAATTTGATTTTTTTAGTGATCCATTTAGATGTTAAACTATGAGACTTTACTAAGTTTTGTTTATTTTTTAATCACTTTGGGTGAACAAAATTGTAGTTTTTGTAGAGAAAGTACTCTTAATAATTATATTAGAAATACTCTATAATGCCACTTATCTATAGATATAATAATAGTTGAAGCTGAGAGAAACTCAAATTAGAATTCCAATTTTGCACCCTATGTCCTAAATTATTTATTCTTAAAAAGTTTTATTTCTTAATTTTAGAATCAAATGTGGGATCACATCATAAATATTCATCCAAGTAAGTTATTTAAGTATAAAAACCAAAGAGTCTAGAATAAATGAATCGTAAAAAAAAACTAGATTGGTTATACTTTGTATACTTTAAAAGAGATAGATTGGTTTGGGATTAAAGATAACATTAAAATAGGATGCTACAAGTTGAAATTTTTTACTGGTGGGAAAAATCTATTTTTCTCATTCTTTTCTAAATGTCATAATTGGAAAATTTTAAACCACACTATAATATGGATTATAATATGAGTAGATGAAAATCTTAATATTAAAATAAAGTAAAAATTTTATATAATTTTTTATTTATAGTGAACACACCAAATTCATTACTTAAAAATAATAAAATAATAAAATAAAAAAAAAAAAAAAAAAAACCCTTGCCCTTTGTTGTTTTGGTAAACAGTTATATAAAAAAGAAATTTTCTTAGTTAATAGTTTAATACATTTAAAATGAAATTCTCTTATGAGAGATTAGTCCTAATATATAATTTTATGAATATTTTTTTAAAATTATATATTACATTTAATTTCAAAATAATCAGATATTACCTCGCATCACGCGGGTTGCAATTGGTTCATAACTAAAATTCAAGATCTCCTTATTTATTTGGTATTAATAATCAAGTAAAAATGCAAAACTGACCCTCTAACTTTTAGTCTTTTTCATTTCAATCCTCTAAGTTTCAGTTTTGTCATTTCAATCTTCTAACTTTCAATTTTTGTCAATGCAAGACTCTGTTAGAACTCAATTAAGGGCTGCCGTTAATTGAGCCAAAACAACATTGTTTTGATTTTTTTTTTAATAAATTTTGGAATTTAAAGAAAAAAAAAATCTGTAAAAAAAAAAAAAAAAAAAAAATTAAGGGGAACGACAATCAAGTTTCCAACCTCGACAAGTATAGTGTCGACTAGTTCGTTGCCGGAAACCGCCAAATACTCAATAAACTGCCATTGTCCGTACTGGGTCAGGATCTGACCGGTGAAATAGTTACCGCCGAGATGCAAATGATGGAGGTTAGGCATTTCAACGACAGTCAGAGACTCAGAGGTAACTCATTGGTCATGTTGTTGTTGTAGAGATCGAGGACTTGGAGGTTCTTGAGAGAAGCGAGTTGGGTTGGGAAAGTGCCATTGAAAATGTTTTGGGAGAGGTTGAGGTAGCGGAGAGCCGAGAGAGAAGAGAACTACGGAGGAATGGGGCTGGAGAGTTGGTTAGAGGTGACGGTGAGGGTCGAAAGGAAGCGGAGGTGGGCGAGGTCAGGGGAGAGAGTGCCAGAGAGGCAAAGACTCGAAAGGTCAAGAGATGTCACGTGACGGTGAGTGGTTTCTTTGTTTTGATTTCAGGGGAATCGTTCCCCTTAAATGTTTTTTTTTTTTTTTTACAGATTTTTTTTTCTTTAAATTTCGAAATTTATTTAAAAAAAAAAAAAAAAAAACCAAAACGACGTAGTTTTGGCTCAATTAACGGCAGCCCGAGTTCTAACAGAATCCTGCATTAACAAAAATTGAAAGTTAGAGAACTAAAATGACAAAACTGAAAGTTAGAGGACTAAAATGAAAAAGACTGAAAGTTAGAAGGTCAGTTTTATATTTTTGCCTAATAACTATAACAACATGACTGCATTGATAATGGAGGACCATTTTCTTTTCAAGTACCTTGCTAAATTACATTAATTCATAAGGCTAATGTGGTTGGTTCACAGTCATCATGTACACATGCTTACAAATCCCTGTAGTCCCTTGAAATGAGTGTAGTCCCTTGAAATGGGGAATTGATCATTTTGCCACCATTAAGGAATTGACAATGGGGAGTAACTAATATTCAAATTTTTTTTTTCCAATTCCTTAAAAAAAATTTGTAAGAATAATTTGATAGTTATAACAAGTGAGTGAAGATTTGAATTTTAAATGTCTCTCTTGGAAACATCAAAAAGTGCCTACCAATTGAGAACAAGGCCTATGGCCAACTCATATGAAGCAATGATAAAAAAAAAAAATAATAATAATAATAAATAAATAAATAGATAAATAAAAAGAAATATTTCTGAGCTTTGGGCCATCAATTCATAGGTTAGAATGAATATTTTCCATCATACATACCATAATCCATTGCAACTAAGAAAAAATTCACTTTTCCTTAGGAATGAGATTTTTATCAAATTGAAAATTTCCCAATATTTTCTATAGAAAAAATCATCCTCTCTCCATTTAAAATGAGTCCATTTCATTGTTCAGTTAAATTTACAAAATCAAGAGGTGTACCCTATCTCATGTCATTTGAAATTAGTATATACACTATTAGACATTAGGAATACAAATCTTTTGTACCATTTTTTGTATACCATTTTTTGTGTTCTACTTTATGCTCCACAAATCACAACTTGCTATGTATTTGTTTAACTTTCCTTATAAAATAGCCAAAATATAAAATGGAAAAAAATAAACACATGACATGTTATGATTGATGGAACATAAAGTGGAACACAAAATGTGGTACAGATGATTTGTATTTAGATATGAGAGGCAAAATCTTAACTACAAATTTCCACGTCAAAGAAAAGCAAAGATGAATAATATAAACTCATAACTGAAGTTCATAACTTCGTGTTTATTTTGAAGTAGTAATACTAAAACTACATTGATAATGGAGGACCATTTTATTTTCAAGTACAAAGCTGAATTATATTAACTCATGTAGCTAATGTGGTTGGTTCACAGCCATCATGTACACATGCTAACACATCCCTGTAGTCCCTTGAAATGGTGAAGGAATCATATACCTCACCATCACTGCTCCTTTTGTATTCAAAGAGAAGGGATGAGTGGTTGAATGCAGTGAGTTTGCCAAAACCAAAGTCAGAAATTTTGGTATAAATACTCCAATTGGTTTTTAATTGTGGATTTGAATTTAACCGATACCCTCCTGCTCCTACAACTATATGGATTGTTCCATTCACCGTGCCTGAATAGTGAGTTTTTTCTGTATTCACACAGCGATTCTGGATAACACACATAAACACTAAGTGAGTTAGAAATAAAACGATAGCCAAGTGATCAGATCTTCATGTGACACTAAGAATGAGTATGACATATACGGCTAAAAAGATACTTAACAACTGGTCATTTAATTTGACATGTCTACCAATTGAGCTATAATGCTATTGGCAATTTATCCTTTAATTGAATTAAGCATTTGGCAATATTTACAATCAATGATGCTTCATATGTGATACCAAAATATACTTGGTATGCTATAACAAGCAATACACTGTACACTTAATACCAAATCAATCTTTTCTAAAAAAAAAAAAAAAAAAACCAAATCAATCATTAATTCTAGCAATTAATTTTTGGCTAAAATACAAATCTGACTTTCTAAGTTTCTTCATATTTCATTTCAGTCCTCTAATTTTGTTTTCGTTCATTTCAGTTCTCTAACTTTCAAGTTTATTCAATTAAGGTTTTTCCATCCATTTTTGTTATATGTTATGGTTAATTTTTCAATTTTTTAGATTTATCTTCAAATTTTTTAATTAAAAAAATTCAATTAATGGTTGAAAAATATTTTCCAATTTTTTTTTTCAAAAAATTTTAACAAAAGTTTAATGAAAGACCTTAATTGAATAAATCTGAAATTTAGATGATTGAAATGAACGAAGGCAAAATTAGAAGACCGAAATGGAATCTTAAGAAACTAAGAGGGTCAGATTTGCATTTTCGCCTTAATTTTTCTACTCTATCGTAGTGGTCACGTCATACACTTGTATCCAACTCTTTCTCCTTTTTTTACTATTCTTCTCTTTATTAATTTTCCACCTTTGTCACAGTTCCTCCAACATTTCCTCCTCTCTTTTTACATTTTGTATCTCTCCACTACTCTCTACCTTACTATTACTCTTCATCCCTTCCTCTTTCTTTTAATTTGGCTCTTCTTCTCCCCATATTCTTATTATAAACTAGTCGAGTTCCCACACGACGTGCTGTACAACTTATTATTAGTTTTTTCCAATATTTCGATAAGTTTTACAAAAAATCTTGTAACTTAACTGATTGACATCTCAATTTTCAATAGAAACATTCAAGATGTAGATCCCCACCCCCAACTATCAATGTATAAAAAAGATATTTCAATAAATTTCATTGTAAAAAATTGTAATCTTTAGTTATTTTATATATAGACAAAATAGAAATACACTAAGAGTAGCATAGTGATTTGATCATTCTATATATATATATATATATATGTGTGTGTGTGTGTGTGTTTATAAATTGAAAATTGCATGATATAATAGCTAATATATAGATAGGCATGTTTCATGCCTACCAAAAAATGCATATATCCTTCAATTTTTTTTTTACATTCTTTATTGTGTGTTACTAAAAAAAAATTTCCCTTTTTGTTGGACATGGTTTCAATTGTTGCAAAAACAACTAAATTTGAGTAAAAATATCATATTTCAAATCAATTGTTTCTCACATAAAAAAAACCAATTTTTTCTCATATAAATCTTAGAAAAATGATATTAAAATTTTATTATGCTTAAAATAATTAATATAACAAAATAAACATATTTATTATATTAGTAGTCTTTCTAATTACATAGAATACAAACTAAAGTGTTAGTTCCACACACACACATAGGCGTGCACACACACACAAAGGAGTTAGGAAATTTAAAGGATTAAGATTAGTTTTAGTGAATTCACAAATATTTAATTTTTTTTATGGCTCTTATGACAATTGTTGTCAAAGCAACTAAACATGAGTAAGAATGTCATATTCAAAATTTATTATTATTATTCCAACTAAAAATTATTTTCTTTATAGAGTTTATAAAAATAATCATATAAATTCATTTAATATAAATAATTAATGCATAATAATAGATAATTAATATATGCATTTACTCTATTGATTAATTCAATGAACTAATACTTTAATATAAATGCAAACTTTGTTGAAATAGAAAACTAAATAAAGATAACTTCAAGGAATGTGCCCACGTGACACAACCTCATACTCTCCAACATGAGGTCTTTGCTTATATATATAGATATGTTGTTCTATCTCCCATTCAATTCATATTTTTCCCACACAAAAAATGATTCTCTCTCTCTCTGACATCGACTAGTATCAGTAAGTAGCTCATAAATACCACCCTGAGCTTAGATGCCAACATTGTCAGCACTTTGAAAGCGGTTAAGGAATATATTATTGCAATTCATAGGTAGGATATAGTACTGCAAAATTTAAGCATGTGTAACATCATTATTTTATTGTTTTGTTTAATAATTTGATGGTTAAAGGGTAAGAAATCTTCATTCCTGTTATCCATACCTGGTAAATGGGGCATGTTCTTTCATAATTATGAACATGACCATAGAATGCAATGTCCACTTTGTACTTCTGCCAGAGCTTTTGCAAGCTCTCCCTTCCCATAGACTCCCCATATGAGCCATCCTTCCAATAATTGGAGGAATAACCAAGAACACGATGAGCAGCAAAAATCAACCATGGTTGTTTCTGCCTATCAGCTGATGCAAGACATTTCTCTATAAATTTGTACTGTTCAGAGCCCTCCCTCCAATCATGTTCACTGTCAGCTATACAGAAGTGGAACATGCCATAATCCGTTGAATACCTATAGAGATTGATAAATTACAATTTGTCCCAAAAGCTAAAGCTGGTAAGAAATTGTGAATTGAATCTTTTAATCATTATTCTAACACTCCGCTCATGTGTGGGTTTAGACTTCCCCTAAATAAGTATTGCCCAACACGTGGGGTTTTTTGACCTTTTATAGGAGGCATAGCATAGATAGAGTTAGAATTTAGGCACCTATTTCGATACCATGATAAACTGTCACTTGTCCCGAAAACTTATTTGGATGGGAAATATCATTTAGTTATTATTCTAATAGAGATTATCAATTAACAACATTTTCAAATAGCAAGCATAGAGTAATCAACTGGAACTAGACTACTTGCACAATGTTTGGCACACGTAGAAAACTCCTGTAGACATTAACCCTGCTTTTCTTTTGCATAGGTATGTGCCACTAATTTAAGTTCAACACTCAAGTACTCAACCCTTGAGTACCAACACTCACTGTTTTATCTTTCATATCTCTTTCTTGTAGTATCACCTCTAATATCTCAGAGAGAACTAATATTACTGTAGACATTAAAATTTTATCAACCGTTCGATTGTTCATAATAAAATATTTGTGATTAAATTAATCTCCAATTGATGAGGTGAACGATCAGCAAATGAAATCAAGCCACGTGGCAACATCAAATAAGAAAGCCACATGGCAATGTCAGAAGAGAATACCTATATGGAAAGTTCTTATTAAATGGGAGACTAAATTAAATCCATAATTAGCTCTCAATAAATGCTAAGAGAAAATTCCAAATTAAATATGATTGAGTTGCCTATAAATAGGGGCTTCTCATATGAGAAGGGAGAACACTTAGAGAGAAAACACTACCAACAAAATAGAGAGTCATCTCTAAAGTTTACAAGAATTCCATTGTTCATCAAGGCAAATTCCTACTTCAAATCAAAGTGGGGATTCTCCTTTAACCTAGTTCGAGACCAAGCCAACGGCCCTCGCATCAAATCAAGCACATTCAACTATTCATTCAACTTGGAGACATCAAATCATGATTCAAGATTAAGCTTCATAGCCCCTTCGGATCATAACATTTCTTGGAGATCAAATCAGAGGAGTTTTATTGTATTCGTTTATTGTAAAGAGTCATACAGAGGATTGTACTCACATATATACAAATCAAATACAAATTGATTATTTGTTACACCATTTCGTGATTGTGTGATTTATCCTTTACGAAAATTGTGTGTACAATTACATACCAAAATTGATTTACAGAAGAGTTCGCATTACTTACCAAAACTTAGCTCTATTCTCAGCAGGAACATAAAACATGGTCTCAGCAAGCACACCACATTCACCACCAGAATCATTGATTTCAAAGAAGGAGCCTGTCCCTGGTACATCACGTTCATGATTGCCACTGCAGGAATACTACACATCAATAAGATAGCACAAACTTCTGCTTAAAACATAATACATGTGAAGGAACAAGGATATTGCAAGCATGCTAACCTTGCAATCATATATGGTATAGTTGATGCAATGGGCTCAACCTGTGATGTGAACTGGTCCCACTGCGAGATATATCCATTTGCATATGTGATATCTCCAATGTGAAAAAGTATGTCAATGTTGTCCAAATCTTTGATGAGTTGATCTGTGGTATTAAGTGACCCTGGCTGATAATTTTTGTCCTCATTTGAGTCATTTGACCCATCCCGTTCAGCCTAAAACATGTGGACCAAATATAAATTTCACTTTTTACAAATGCTAAAAGAGTGTAATATGTACCTGACAGGCTATATGTAACAATTAAATGTCATGTAACCACACATTTAGTGATGTAAACTGCCTTTATTGTCCATTCAACATTCTTTGTGTAGTTGATTTTTTGTTGTTGGTTGGATATGAGATAGAAATTCTACTCTACCCTAATATAAGTGTATATATGTGTGAAACTCCCTCCTAGAGACTTAAACATCGGTCCTTGCCCCCCACACAGCCACACCCTATAAGCACTTATACTTGTAGAGCAACCATCGCACCAAAGGTGTGCGGTGGTTATGTAGTTGATACTTAATAGTGAATACGCGAGGGAATACACTTTATAATGTGAGAAATGGAGAAACCATGAATCTTTCCAAGATCTATTGACACTGAAGGAAAATGAACCCCTAGTTAGAAGAGATTTAGAGAAGCCGCTATAGTACCTTTTTTTTTTTCCTTCCATGCTTTTACACTAAATTTCTTAATTATAGATTTTAAACTCATCAAATACTGGTAGTTATATTTAGTTTCACTCATGAATTGAGTATTGAAGAATTTGCAATGCATAGTTTGGAAGATGCTGCTTGATGCATGTTGTTAACCTTTGATATTAAAAATCTGAGGAAAGAGCAGATAAATTTATTAACTTCTATTACAACTATCAAGAGAAATGCTTTAATAATTCTTTTGATAACCAGAAATCATAATTAATACCTTTCCCATGTCACCAAATATAACAACACGCTGTAATGAGTCCTGCCCTGGATATGGTGATGACTTAAAATAATAAGACTTGCTCCAGATGTAGGAACCATTAAATAACCTATGGCCTAGCTTGTATGTGTATCTGAATAAACAATCATCATCAGAGAGGCTAAAAAACAATGATCTAAGCACTTCTATGATATAAAGCTTGTTAGTTAAAGTGCTTACAGTGAGTTTGGCCACAAATCTTTTAAGAAGCTTGTATGAATGTAACCAGGATCGCGCCAACCAATTGTTCTAGCTGGTGGACCTGCAGAATGAAGAGTCCAACTTCATTAGTACTATGGCTTACAATTCTCATATTCTTGGGTGAATAGTTTTCCAGCTCAGGTCCACGGTGAGTTGCAGAAGCTTCAACTAATTTTTTAATAGTTTTCAAGTTCTTTTTATTAAGTAAAAGTTTGATACTTTATATTGAGTTTCGGAGTTTCTTTATTTGTTTTGTTGAATATAATGCCAAGGCATACTGAACTCATTCACTAAATCACCAAAATGCCAATTAGATAAAAGAGCATTAGTAATAGCTTTACAATCATTTATGGCTTGTTTGGATGTTAAAAAAAGGAGGGGGAGTAGAGTAGAGGGAAGGAGAGTAGTTCAATTACCTTGTTTGGGAGTTTTTTAAGTAAGGAGGGGGAGGGGTTTGGAGAGATTTGGAGGGGTTTCAACTACCTCCAACCCCTCATTTTTAATTCCCCCAAATTGGAGAGATTTGGAGGGAGAGTAGAGCACATAAATTATTAAATATGTAAATTACCTAATTTACCCTTATTATATTAAAAAAATTACAAGGTATTTTAACGTTAAAAAAAAAAAAACACTGTAACCACAATCTCTCTCAGCTCTCTCAGCCAAAAATTTCTCTCAAGCTCTCTCAGTTCTCTCAGCTCTTTAACCCACAATTTTCTCTCAAGCTCTCTCAGCTCTCTCAGCTTACGGTGGCTCTCTCTTTCTCTCACGACTTCTTCATTCTTGGACTATCTTTCACTCTTCTCCCACATGCCTAGCATTCTCTCACAAAGGTAAACTCTGTTTTAATTTCTGTTTCATGGGTTTCTTAAGTTGAATAAAATAAGTATGTTCTTAAAATTGTGATTTTATTGGGTAATTTCTTATTAATTGTGATTTTATGGGGGTAATAACATGTTATTTGTGGGTGGGTTTCTGATCTGAAGGCTTTTTTTCTTAAATTTTAAAGTTTCAAAGTATTGCTCATAACGTGTTTGATAAAGTGCTTGAGTGAGTCTAGATTGTGAACTTGCATAAATTTGTATATTTTGGCTATGAATCTATGTTTCTTGTTTATTTTTATTGGGTAATTTCTTGTTTTTTGTGAATGGGTTTCTGATTTGGGTAATTTCTTGTTTTTTTTTTTTTTTTTTGTGAATGGGTTTCTGATTTGGCTCCTCCTAAGCCCCAACCAAAATGGTACTCTCTCAGCTTTTTGATGTTCAAGTTTGAACTGGAAAATGGATTTGATTTATGTTTTTGGCATTTGGGTTTTGAGAAAACTATTAGCTTTTAGCTTGAAATCGTGTTTGCTTTCATTTTTCCCTGTTGTTTGGTTGCTGAGAAAATAGTTAAGGAGAATTTTTGTTTGTTTGTTTGTTGTTTATATGATGTTATTATGCTTACCCATATGCTGGTTTAGCTTCAATCTGAGAAAATTTAAGTTACTGTGTGTGCTGTGCACCCACTTCAACACGCCGCCAGTCGCCTCATCTAGAGTCCATGGTTGTCAGTCGACTCCATGCTTCTATACTTAACTGTATCACTGGTATATCTCTCTCACTATGTGTGTTTAATTTGTGATCGGCAGTGTACTGCTACTGCTGAAGAGTGAAGAGTTAAGAGCAAAGACTAAAGCTAGACTTTTTAGTTCACAGCTTTTGTTTACTATGTGTTGTGTTATACAGCTGTATTGTACTATTGTTGAACTCTAAAAATATATCTTGCTGACATTCATTTGTGGTTGTCTGCCTGTGTCATTAAAAAAAAAAATAGTAAATAACTTGTGGTTGTCAATTTCTTAACATTTTGTGTTTAGCATTTATAATATATTACTGCGTAGTTGATTTCCTGTTGGCTGTTGCCATGTAGTCATGAGTGAATGTTATATATATATATATATATATATATATATATATATATATATATATAAGAGAATGGAAAATAGACTTTCTGGTTGGAAGAGCAAAAATCTCCCTTGGGCAGGGAGGGCAACACTTACAAAATCAGTAGCACAATAAACGCTAGAGTGATAATATTTTTTTAATCTCTTATATTACTCCATGGATGTTGTGGTCTTGAGCTCACTCAGCATGGGTCAAGAATTATGATAACCGTTTATCTCTATCTAGAACTTTTGTCCCATCTCTATCACCAGGTTTTGGTGCACTATGGTCCCAACTCCCAATTTTGGTTATGTTCATTTCACATAGAAGTCCCTTCTTGTAAAATGACTAAAAAATCCCTAATATGTTTGTTAACTTTTGTCAATTTTTAAGGTGGAAGAGTGGCTATCTAGAGTTACAAATGTGTCATTTCCTGTCTCCCTCCTAACCTAAATGCCATAGATTAGCTTTCAAAAGAGTTTGAATTTTTTTTTTTCTTCTGGATGAGGAGGAGACCAAAAGAGTAGTGCTTATTGATAGATAGTGTTTTAATAACTTTTTATCTTTTCTTGAAAGATCAAATAATGTGGTGATATTGCAAATAGTTAAAGTTTAATTAGTGTCGTATTTACATATTAATAAGTGGTTTAGGGACCCATTAAACTTTGGAACATTTGTAGGGTTGTTTCAACCTGATTTTTTAGTGCAACTATTATTCCATGCTTGCTTAGAAAATTCAAACCCTTATCATTGTTAGACTCTCTAACTCTAATTTTATTAGATGGATAGACAAGAGAATAAAAGGAGACGTGTATTGCAAATTTGGGAATGGAGACGTGGATTATGGGATTGGGAATGGCAACAAATGTTTTGGAAGTGGCAATTACAAGTCACTGCTAATATGATATATTTAGATAAAGAAAGATGAATTGTGTTATATAACATATAGTATATGGTTTTATAATTTATATCACATTTTGATGTTTGTTTTCGTAGATCTTATAGTCACTGTTTCAATCTGAATAGCCACACACCATTATAATTAGGAATCTAGATATAGAATTATCGAGCTGAATTTGGGGGTTTGAAGCGAAATTATGTATATATTTTTGTTATAATTTTTCTTTTGAATGTAAAGGAAATCGGAGAATTTCATTTGTGTTCGCACATCAAAATATTGTTTTAAGTGCTGTTTATTTGAGTAGTTTGATGATGGAATTGTAATGTTTGTGGTATGTTTGCGCAGACAACTTCGAGGCGTCTTGCGGATAGGAAGGTGGAGAGGTTCGATAAGAACATTATGAAGAGAGGAGCTGTGCCTAAAACAACCGCGAAGAAGGGAAAAGACTACCACGTTGGTCCTGTTCTTCACTGTGACAGTGGCAATTCAAAAATTGGCTGTACTGCCAATGCTCACAATCTCTTGAGCTTGCCTTCATTATTGCTGAGCGCCTAAGAAGGAGGAGGATTACATCACAGCAAGCTCTTGCCCTCTAGGCTTCTACAGTGAGGCTTTAAGAGCCCACCAATGTGCTCTTTTTCTTACGTTAATAGCAGTTATATTAGCATTAGCACTATCGGATTTTCAGTTATTTATGTTGTGTATTGTGTGTATACTAAAAGGAAGAGTGATGGTTTGAGACACTATGAAAACACACTGGAATAAATGGATAACAATTTATTTATTCCATAAGAATATAAGATATGATTGCATTTTATTCTTGGTTGTGTGGTCTGGCCAGATAGTACAGTCAAAAGTTATTTCAAAGCTTATTATTTCAGATTTTTCTTATTTGAGATACCTTTCAATTGATTCTAAAAATAAAGAATAGATTTTTTTTATTAACCAAAACTCTTATGCTTCAATGTCATTGTAAGCCCTTGTCGTAGTATTCAACCTGGTGGGATGGCTGTGATTATTGAAATAGTCAAAATTCAATATTTTGTTAATTTTTTCAGTAAACAATCAAACCAAACATTTTTTTCTTATTTTAATTATTATCAATTAAGGATGGTTTTTTTTTTAGTATAATAAAAAAGTAGAAAAAATATTTAATCATAGACTAATGTTGATTATTTAAGTCACATAAAAATAATTATAAAAAAAAAAATATTCTAACAAATTAATCATAGACCAATGTTATAAGTCCATTTTCAAATAGGGGTAAATTTGTCTATTTTAATCATTTCTTCTCCTCTCCATCCTAATTTTTAAAACATCCAAATAAGGGGAAGGGCTAATTACTCCCTTCCCCCTTACTAATTTTAAAAACATCCAAACAAGGTGGAGGGGAATCATTCCCCTCTACTCTCCTCCCCACTACTTTCCTCCCCTCTACTCCCCTCTACTCTCCTCCCTCTCTAAACTTCCAAACAGGCCATTAAGGATGAAATAGGAGCACAATTGTGACATAAAAAAAAAACACACTCACACAGCATGGCAGGATTTTTGACGTGATGCCTAATTTGACAACAAAAAATCAGGCAAGGTGAAGAAGCAAAGCTTTTCTTAAGAACAATGGGTTACAATGATGATTAAAATCACCATAGTAACTTAATAAGAAGAGGACATAGATCATACCACACATGGCTTCACGATGAAAAGTCAACGTTCCAGCTGGTGATTGAGTTTGAGATTCTCCCTTAAAACCCCACTCAACAAAAGGCACAGCATCAATAATGTTATAGCCGCTTGTCCAGGTTACTGCCATCTGCATAATAGCATAACAGTATTTTAGAAAGATGTGAGTGCATATATACATACATCTGGTAAAACAAATTACTGAAAACATTGTTCCTTTATGTTAAAGTATTTTGACTTCTTGCAGATTAAAAGGAAAAAGAATTTTATAATATCAGTATGACCACTTTATTTTGACTCCTCAAAAGGACTTTCCTTCCAAAAAGTAATGCTTGGGTGTTAAGTGCTAACACCATTAGATTATTGTTTCAAAAAGTTAGCTAGGCTTTGAGGATAAATATCCAGATGTCCATGAAAAGAAAAAACATAATGAACTTACTTCATTCCAAGACTTCCCTTGAGAGAGGCGAGGATAAACTGGTGCCTTTGGATTTGCAAAAGTTACAGTATTTGAAACTGCCAATAGTTTTGGCTGCAATACAGGAATACAAACTTAGTCCACACTTGAAGTGTCCTCAGCTTTTCTGAATGATTTAGGCTTGAGAATTAAAAGAAGTAATTGCACCAAGACAATACCAGCATCTATGTGAGAACTAATATATTTTAAACAAACGAAGCTTTGAACTATAAGAATAGAATTGAGTACAACTCAATAAATAAATAAAAGAGAAAGACAGTGACTTACATGTGACAAACCACCTGAGAATAATGCAATTGAGAAATCTGCCCTCTGATTAATCAGTCGAAATTTTAAAGATGCTTTCCCTGTCTTCGTATACTCAGCATTGGAATCATTGGCAAACTTATACTGAAAATGAAACACAATCATTATGAAATTAGTTAGATAGATGGGTTAAATTCAAATGGTTCATAATTAACTTGAATTCAACATTGGATAGATCGCAATGATGCATAATTGCATACCTTTATTGGAGCTGAGCATATATGTGGAGCGTCTTGTCCTGGGAAAACAACAGTTGGGCAGGTAGATGAGCTGCCATTATAGGATGACTTCTTTAGTACATAGGCTCTAAAATATAGATTAAAAAAAATCCTACAACATGCAGCTATCAACAATGATGTGCATGACAATAATTTATATAATCATTCAGAAATTATTGTTAATTGATGCACTAATAAGAATTACAATTTTTGTTTAGTAGTATTTTTGTAAATTTTAGTCTTAGATGCAGTCAAACCGAGTAAAACAAACCAGAGAGGAAATTCAAAATATCCGCCAATGCAATTATTACTTGAACTTTGCAGGCGAAAAAACCGCAACCCAATCATCTTCTGAGGGGTCAGGGCATTCAAGTTCCACTGTTATCCATTGAAAATCTTCCCCCTGCATATAAACCCATCAGATATTACTAATTCCCTATAACATCAATTATTTAGACCACAGAGATTTAGCTTGGGGGAAACATATAATCCAGCTACTCATATAGATATCACTATATGGTTACATATAGACATCACTATATGGTTACCAATAGACATCACCACCTAATGAAGAACCGGCAAGAGTCTCTTGCACTGTGAAAAGTTGGGACCTGCTTATAAGCTATACCTCAACTCAATATATAATTATAGAGAAGAGACACTTGACTGATAGCTAATAGGCACGAATCAGATGAAACTGATCAGGTTCACATCCAATTACACATCTTTGAGTTTAAGTTCTACACAACCCCAAAACAAAATTATATACATGAAAGTGTTTATAATTAATAAATGTGGTCTATCACATAAATCTAGCTTTATATTTCTACAGACCATAATATATAGATTTGCTAACAGAGCCATGGAGGGGGCGGACAGTTTGAAATTACACATAGATGTATCACCACTATACATTCATGCTGAAAAAAGATGAATTACCAACATAGTAACATGAGATAGTACCCCTTTAAACCAGCAAGCAATTCAATTAATACACAATTTCATTCTTTTAGAAACCTTTTTGTATATATTTTTTTAAATGAACTATTCTTTTTAACATGGGCAAAATGCACTGTTGGTACCCAAGCCCAGAAGAGATTTGAGTCTCTTAGATGCAGGGGCGGCTTGATGCATTTGGAGGCCTAAGGCGAAAATTGATTATCTTGTTTTAGATATAAAATTATTACTAATTAACATGAATTACGTAGAATTTTTTCTTTTTTAAGAAATTTTATACACATAAAAAATTTGACAAAATTTTTCATACTTTTGATATGGCAAATTAATAGTGGTAAGTAAAAGAGTGGTGTTAGTAGTAGACTTAGATGAGAATTAGTAAAAGTTTGCTAACTAAACTCTTATTATTATTATTATTATTTTTTTTTTGAAGTGCAATATTCACAAAGTTTTTAACAATAAATCATAGGTTTTAAGTTGCTTTTTGTTTTCAATTTGAAAATATTACTATAATTATTTTTTTGCCTTCAATAACAGGCTGTAACAACCTGCTACTTAGCATTAGCAGTAAAAGTGTTGTGAAAAATATTATGAACGTTGCATTTTTCTCTATTTTTTATTTGTTTTTCATCTGGTAAAAAAATATTATTTTATTTATTGATTATAAATAACTCTATTGGTTAAAACTTGGGGGCCTTTTTTTTTTTTACTTGGGGACTTAGGCAAGCACATCTCTTACTTTACCATTCAGCTGGCCCTGCTTAGATGATGTGACCAAACTAAAAATTAACATGTTATCATTTCATTGGACACATTAAGGACTAAAAACGATTACTTTAAGTTTGTTAAGGGTTAAAAAAAAAGGTTCATTTTAAGTTATTAAGCACTAAAAGCAATCTCTTAAACTTCAATGAACAAAATCCCTCATGAGTTTAAAGTTTAAAGGAATAGTCTATTTTGACCTTTTAATATTTTACCCTTTAAGTTGATCCTTGAATCGAGACTGAGATGATAAGCTTAAAAAGTGCTCTTTAGTTAAGTCAGTGCTAAAAATTCTTGGTTCCCAATCTTTTCTGAAAGAACTAAACAATTGGACTTAAAGAATCAATCCAACTGGCTCAAAAGAAATAAAAACTCAATACCACTGTTCCATCAAAGCCAACTCAAAAAACAACATAAGAGAATGAACGTGAACAAAAATACAATGTGTGTTACCTTGGTGCCAAGAAGGACTGGTTCAGCTTTGAGGGAAGCATTAACGTGAAATGCAAAGAGGGCCCTGTGGATGGCAATCTTGGACAGTGGCTGCAAATCATCTATACCATCACCATGCACTAGTAATAGCAAAATCAAGGAAACTTTCAGGGACAGAAAGCTCTCCATTGTTTATGTGACCAAGCTATCAAGTGGCTTTATCTTTATATAATAGGCCATGTAGAGTCTCTCCCTCTCTTAAATAATCAATAAGTAAATTCTAAGAAGGTTCTAGCTAATGGGGGCGCCTTAAGAAAGTTTTCATACTTCTTTTATCAGAAATATATAAAAAAAATTTAAAAAAAAGTAAAAAAATCAGTTATTTTTACCAATGCCGGCATCTGTTAACTTTTCTATTAAACAAATTTTCTATGTTGAAATTTCTGGGTGGCTTCGAAGTATAAATGAGTCAACTGATGTTGTGTCTTTCAGGGAGAAAAAGCTGTTCATAGTCTGTGTGACCAAGTAGCCCAAACCTCAGAATTTAACAATGAAGTCTCAGCCATCACTTTCAACAGTTTGGTGTATTCTATCAAGTGCCTTAATGTAATAGGCCATGTAATCTCTCTCCCTCTCTTAAATGCAACGAATTGGTATGTTGAAATTTCTGGGTGGCTTCAAACTATAAATGAGTCAACTGATGTTGTGTCTTTCAGGGAGAAAAAGCTGTTCATAGTCTGCGTGACCAAGTAGCCCAAACTTCATAATTTAGCAATGAAGTCTCAGCCCTCATTTTCAACAGATTGGTGTATTCTATCAAGTGCCTTAATGTAATAGGCCATGCAATCTCTCTCCCTCTCTTAAATTCAACGAATTGGTATGTTGAAATTTCTGGGTGGCTTCGAACTTTAAATGAGACAACTGCTGTTGTATCTTTTTTCATGCAAAAGACAGAATTAATAAAACAGATACTAGTATTTCTTGACTTTAGATTTTATACCTAGATATTTTTGAGCGCGTCCTTGACTTTTACGCAACAAAGATCACCAAGTATTACTTGGATAATTGGAGCAACCATGGATAGGAGGAGTCAAGAGTTTTGCTCATGTAAGGGAGTTCACATTCAAGGGCGTTTTGGTAAATTGGGTTTTGTATTTAAGGGGCAGAGAAGGAAAAAAATAATTAGACCATTTCTCGATTTAGCAATGATATCAAACTGCTGGATGACTGCCCCAAGAGGGGTGGCCCAGTTGGTGTGAGATCCCGCGTGCATGGATGAGGTCCCTCGTTCGAGTCGTGGCGGGTACTATGTGGGAGGTGGGTTCCTAGCATGCATTGCGTCTCATCTGCTGACTCTCTTAGGGTGCTAAGGTTAGATCTGTGGCACCCCAGTCACAGTACCTATAACTCAATCCAACATTACCTAGCAGGGGGTGCCCCTATCAGGTCACACCTTGGGGGGTAAGGCACATATGGTCACCCTCGCCCGCCCTTTTTTATTATAAAAAAAAAAAAAACCTACTGGATGACTAGAGAAGCCAGGTAAGTAGGATTAAAATTCCACGAAAGCATTGCCACCACAATAGAACTCAAGTTTACCATACTCGAGTTTTTTTCACTAAACTTAAGTTCACTAACCCACAAAAGCATTGCCACCATAATAGAATTCGAGAGTTTATCAAACTTAGCCTCCATTTGGATACCAATGAAAAATGAAAATTATTTCACTATTCAACTTATTCTTGGTACTATTCATGGGTCCCACTGCACTTTTTGGTATTATTCATGGCCCCACTGTACTATTTCAGCTAACTTTTACCTTTATCTATAGTACTTTCAGTAATATATTTTCAGTTTTAGCAAAATAAGCTATATCCAAACAGACCCTCAGTTTTTTCACTAAACTTAAGTTCACTAAACAATCAATAAAATCATGTTAAATGGTAAAAATTATTCACACTCTACTACTCTCTCTCTCGTTATGCTTTATAAGCGCTTCAGCTACTTTCCAAGTAAACGATGTGGGACTTGAGCAGTGGCAAAGCTAGGATTTGAGTTGGGGGAGGGCAAAATTTATATATGATATACGCACTTACACAAATTTATGTGAATATATAATATTTGAGACCAATTTGAAAAATTAAAAGCTATTCATTTAAATACTAAGTGATATTTAATGCAATTATACCCAAAAAAAAAAAAAACTCTACAAACAAAACAAGCTTATTCATAATATTGTATTTGTCTATTGAGATATTTCTAACATGAGTGATCTATTTTAAAAAAAAAAAAAAAAATTGAGCCTAAAATCAAGTTATGAATGAAACTATTAGTAGTTAGATAGATTCTGAGTGCAATATATGTGAATTTCTATTATTTTAGTTAATGTCTTCCTATAAAATATTCAAATTATAATATGGTAGGAACAAACTAAAAAAATTTCAGTGCAAGGCATGCTAGTGGAGGACTTAAGATTCCTCAATAGTTCATTTAGAAATTATGCTCTCTTTCAAGATCAAAGAAACAAAGTAGCATTTAAAAAACCCAAAAACAAAAAGTATACAGGGGTATTTAATAACTAAAGGTATTTTTTGGGTGGGCCGGGGGGGCCACTGCCCCCCCTTGACTCCGCCCCTGGACTTGAGCCCCGAGGGTTACCACTTTGTTAGACACATTAGGGACTAAAAGTGATACTTTCAATTTCCTAAGGGGTAAAAAATAGTTTACTGAGTGCAATATATGTGAATTTCTATTATTTTAGTTAATGTGTTCCCATAAAATGTTCAAATTCTAATATGGTAGGAACAAATTAAAAAAATTTCAGTGCAAGGCATGTTAGTGGAGGATTTAAGATTCCTCAATAGTTCATTAGAATTTATGCCCTCTTTCAAGATCAAAGAAACAAAGTGGCATTTAAAAAACCCAAAAACAAAAAGTACATAGGGGTATTTAATAACTAAAGGTATTTTTTGGGTGGACCAAGGGCCATTACCCCCCCTTGACTCTGCCCCTTCAAGATCAAAGAAACAAAATGGCATTTAAAAAATCCAAAAACAAAAAATACGCAGGGGTATTTAATAACTAAAGGTATTTTTTGGGTGGGCCAGGGGGAGGCCATTGCCCCCCCTTGACTCCGCCCCTGGACTTGAGCCTCGTGGGTTACCACTTTGTTAGACATTAGGGACTAAAAGCGATACTTACAATTTCCTAAGGGGTAAAAAAAATTTACTTTAAGTTATTAAGGACTAAAAAACAATCTCTTAAACTTCAGTGACCAAAAGTTTTAAAGTTTAAAGGAATATGAAGGAAACTTTCAGGCACAGAAAGCTCTCCATAGTTTATGTGACCAAGCAGTACTACAAACCTCAGAATTTAACAATAAAGTATCAGCCAGCATATTCAGCAGTTTGGTATATTCTATCAAGTGCCTTATTAATGTAATGGGCCATACAGTCTCTCTCCCTCTCTTAGATAATCAAAAAGTAAATTAAAGGAAAAGTTCTAGTTAACAGGTGCCTTAAAGACATTTTTAATGGACTATCTTAAGAAAGTTTTAATACTATTTTTATAAGAAATATAAAATTGTCAAAAAAATCAGTTATTTTTACTAAAACCCTTACAACATTTGCTATCTTTTTCTATTAAATGAATTGGTTTGTTGAAATTTATGGGTGGCTTCAAACTATAGATGAGACAGAGGCAGCGCCACGTTCAGGCCAAGGTGGTCATAGGACCACACTGACCTGGGAAATTTTTTTTTTTTATATATAATAATTTAAAATTTTTATATTTGCCCACCCTTTGAACAAAGGTTGTGACCACCCTGAAATTCTCCTCCTCCTTCTCCTCCTCCTTCTTCTTCGTCCTACGTTTCCTCTAAAATTCTTTTCAGTTTTTCTAAATCTTGAGTTGTCTGCCCACTTTAACTTTATTGCCTAGTTTTGTCAGCCTCCACATGACAAATGCGTGACTAGTACGAGTAGTATTTGAAAGGGGAGCTGAAATTCAGCTTTTTTATACTGACTTTAAGCCTCCTGCCTCCACGTTATCATCTTCTTTTCTTTTCTTTTTTTTAATTCAGCTTAAGTCTTTTTTTTTTTCTTTTTTTTTCTTTTTTTTTTTTTCTTTCTTTCATTATTAAATACATTTTAATCTTATTATATTTTTAAAAATTGATTGTTAATTTGTTTTTTGAGCTTAAAGATTGACATACTAATTGAAATATGACTTATAATTTTAAGATCCTTAATAATTTATATGAGTTTTAATCAATATTATACATATACATATTTATAATAATGGAAACTTCATAATAATACGCCAAAATAAACCGGTACCAAAATATTTTGTTCTAATGGACAAATCAAAACGGGAGCCTTGAGTTTGCTTTGGGCAATTGGGGTAATGGACTAGCTGACTAGTGGTAGTAAAGTAAGTAAACAAATAATTATAAAAGAAAAAAAAAATAAACCAAGCAATTGTAAGGCAATGGGGTGAGGCATTGTATTTACTAGTTTAGACTTTATATTGTGGTAATGGGATGTGTGCTAGACTATTAGTGGTCAATAAAGAAAAATAATGAACCAACTAAACAACAAAAATTTATGTTGGATTATATTGTTAATAGAGTTATGCTATAGACATAATAATAATTAATATTTTTATTATATCAAGAAATAATATTTCAATTGAACTTATAATCTATTGTTTATTTTTTTGCTAGTATTATAGACAAATATTTGATACGAAAATCATGTACCCAAGATTCATCTCATACCCAAAATATTAGACATATTTTTTGTTATCAATATATAAAGTTCTCTTTTTATTAAATGGTTTAATTTAAGAGTTTAAAGGACCACCTTGAAAAAATTTTCTGGATCCGCCGTTGAGATGAGACAACTGCTGTTGTGTCTTTCAGGGACAAAAATTTGTCCATAGTTTGTGTGACCAGGCAGCCCAAACCTCAAAATTTAACAATGAAGTCTAAGCCATCATATTCAGCAGTTTGGTATATTCTATCAAGTGCCTTAATGCAATAGGCCATGTAGTCTCTCTCTCTCTCTTAAAATAATCAATAAGCAAATTCAACGAATTGGTATGTTGAAATTTCCGGGTGGCTTCGAACAACTATAGATAAGACAACTGTCGTTGTGTATTTTTTTTTAATGTCTTCATGCAAAAGACAGAAAGAAGAAAACAGATATTAGTATTTCTTGATTGTGACTTTAAATTTTTTCAAAAAAATAAAACCTTTTGATCATTTCACAAAAATTGTGGTTTTAGCATTTTCTAATTTTCTCTGTATCGTTCCAATTTTTTTGGGATGTCCCTAAAGGAAAATCCCATCACCCTTTCGTTTTGCTTTATAAAAGCTTCAGCTGCTTTCAAGTAAACGATGTGGGACTCGAACCTCGAGATACTGCACCTCATTCGCTAAGGTTATACGAGTGGGTAGCACACTGCTCAAGATTTTTGTGGGTTGGAACTTGGTACTTACCACACAAACTTGTATTTTTTTTTTTTTTTTCCATAAATTTTTAAAATCCAATCACATAGTAACATTTATGTAAAATTAATTAAATATATACAAATTTGTTTGTAAAATACAATGTTGATGAGTATGCATAAAACTCTAAATCGAAGTGTTAAATTTCTTGAGCTATCATCTTTATGATATTGTCCATTTCTCTTATGTAAGAAACTTATTCAAATCCCCCCATTACTTTTTCTAAGCCCAAAATAAAAAACAAAAAGACAATAATTCGTGGTAAAATACAATGTTAATGAGCATGCATAAAACTCTAAATCGAAGTCTTAAATTTCTTGAGCTGTCATCTAATCTTTATGATATTGTCCATTTCTCTTATGTCAAAAACCTATTCAAATCCCCTCGTTACTTGTTCTAAGCCCAAAATAAAAACAAAAACAAAAAGACAATAATTGTGGAATGAGACCTGAAACATAGGTACATAACGTTTGGTTCTTCAAACGAATCAACTCCAGATATTAAACCTTGGGAACCTCATTAAATTGATGGTATGCCTTCATATGACTTGTGGAATGGGATCAATTTGGCAGTTGAGCGGATCGCTATGTGATTTGATTGTTCATCAGCTCGTGTTACAACATATCTCTAGGCTGTAAATAAATATTCCTAGTTACCTTGGCAGACAAATACAGCCGTATATTAGAATCAAATTAATCCATACTAGGACCCTAAAGCAAATGTGAAACCAAAACTAGTACATTAAAATTAATACAACTTGGACCTTGGAAGCATGCTGGCTAAGAAACAATATATACTCATCCTAGTATTACATGGAAAATTGTCCTGCTTGTATCCATCGATGGAAGTAATGCACCAAACTTGAAATGAATTTCTTAAGGCATTTTTGTACAAATTACAAGCAATTATAATCCCCCCAATCGCTTATGAAATGGAAAAGGGAATACCTATAAGCAGGACAGAACTTCCCTAAACCTTTTGAGCTGCATTGGAGAGAGAGAACATCTTTTGGTACAGAGGAATCAGCATGGCACTTCTGAGTTTGCATAGGCAGAGATTTGCAGTTTCAAGATTCTTCATTATTTTCCATCTTGTTGCTTTGGGAAAATTGGGGAAAGCAGCTTCTCCAACTCCACCAAACTGAAATCCAATTAACATTATTAGTAAGCACGCTGCATCTAGCAATATGTACAATAAGAAATTCTGCTACATAAGATGCAATTTATTAAGAAAAACTTCATAAGCAACGTACATCTCATATTTGAGATAGGCCTCCTTTCTTTTCGTCAAGAATGCATCACCATCTTTAGGTAGATTAATTATAGCATTGCCTGCAAAATAGAGAGAAAGAAAAGGAAAATGTAAGAGAGGGGGTGCATTGGAAATTATTAAGTCAGGTAACATATATTCTACACTAGAACAATAGTAAATTTGTAAACATACTTAGGAAAAAATGGCAACAAGAACTTTAAAATGTGGTTTTGCATCAGTTAAGTTTGGGAATGTTTGTCACAGCAAGATGTAGATGATCTGATTAGTAGGTAATGATTGGAGCAAACTTTGGTTGGTTAATCCAATCAATTAATTGATGGTTGTGTATGATGGTCCTAATTATTATCCTGCATGTACTCAGCCATGAAATTGAATGAAAGTATGATAGGAAAAGATAAAACTCCTTTAAACAATGCTCTTTTTGAGTATAACATCCAACTGCAACGTAAAGCACTGCGAAAGGTGCCCAGGTATATCGAAAAGAGGTGAAAACACACACACACAAGTTGTTGCCATAAACAGGATTCATGGATGCACGTTTGACATCCCATGATAACATAATTACTGCATTGTATTTACACAACATTTATAATGAGTGGATTCATGCTTCTTCCAGAATTGAGCTTAAAAATTTTCCTTTTATAAGGGTCACCTCGAAGAAATCTTAGATGGAATTTCAAAACTTTCTGCTACTTTATCCCCCTCCCTTTTCTTTTTGCAGAGGATGGACTTGAAAGCAAGCAGTCATTCCATTTCTATTAGACATCCAATCATATTTTAAAACAATAGGAAAAGCACCATAAATGAGACATACTTTGAAGCTCTTCTGGTTGTTTCATGATCACGGTTCTGCGAACCTTTAGAGAAGTTTCTTTGTTTTGCTGCTGCTGCAAACCCTGTTCAAGCAAATCAGTAGCATTAACTAATTGTGGTTCAGTAATGGATGCACAACAGTCAAGTAAAATATTAACTATAAGTAAATAGTAGCAGATATCAATCTTCTAAGTTCGAATTTATAAAAGCAGCCCATATATCCCAATTTATTAGCGTAATAACTCTTTGAGACCACAAACAAAATAAGGAGAAAAAGTATAAGGCAAAAATCAGCCTTATAAGCATGAGAAGTAGGATGCATCTATCTAATAAACATTGGTATGTCAAACTCTGAATAACATAAGAACATCCCATAACTTTCAAGTGCCAGATAGGACGCTAACAATTCCCAGGATAATAAGAGTTAATAGAATAAAGTGTTTTATACCATTTTCCTTTCCTTCCTCTTCAATATCTTTATATGGCACTTTTTGATGTAGTGCATCAAATGATATCGAGTATGCCTAGAGCACAACTGTTCTTGGATGTCTGGATTTGCACTAAGCCAATCAGAAATTTCTTTTGACTTCACCACCTCCTCTTGATCCAAAGATTCTAACCAAGAATAAACTGGTCTCCATTGATCGGTACGCTGAAATCGATATGGCGGATTTTCAAGATCAAACTGGCTAACTTCTTTTTCCTGCCATAAGAAGGTTGGCAAGCAACATTGTTATAATAATAATAAAACAAACCTCCCCTTCTAATTGTGTGCATTACTAATATGAAAACATTTGTTTTATGACAACGAGGCAAAGCAAAAAAGGAAAGCAGAAACCTTTAAAAAAAACATTGTTTCCACAAAAGTATGAGATTAAGAAAAAGAAAGATAACAGATATGTAAGATAACACATACAAAATCCTAAACATAAAAGGGATAAGAACAAGGACCTTCAAACGAATCACATACAAGCCTCGGCACCAACTACTACATGCAATACTTATTAATGACTAACCATATTTGTTTCCATACAAATATATAACTTTATCAAATCACTGAATTTGCAAAGCTAAAAACTAAGGACAAAACACAGGTAAGTGACATTTGAGTAGGTTTTGAATCCACAACATTACCGTTCACCCTTTCTTATGGGGGGGAGTAGGTGACATTTGAGCTAGAGCTCATTGTTCCCAACCTCCACCCACATCACTCTTACTCTTACCAATTCCTATGTTGTACCTATTTTATCATAAAGCCTACTAATGTTATTAACTTAGGACAAAACTCAGGTACAGTACCTTAAATACTATACTTTACGTTCTTTGCTTAAATTCAACCACGTAGCTACACTAACAAATACATCACAAACGATAATTAAATTCAACCATGTGCCTTATTGGTCGATTGGCCAATGCAACCACATAGTTACATTCAACTAGACAACCTAAGATACAACATCTAAGAAACTGGACACACCGAGAACACTTATACATACATGTCCCCATTATGTTGAAAAAAATATATATATATATATATATATATATATATTGAAAAAGGTACTCCTTTAATTTTAGATAATATTTTAAAAGATTTAATAGTTGTAATTTATTTTGAAAACTTACAAATAAACATAAAATATACCTAAAAATACATATTGCTAAGTAGCTGTGATATCCCCACTGTTTTATGTCCTAATTTTTCAAGAATTAACTTGTTCGCCGTGTCTCGTGTCCGTGTTCAGTGTCCACATTTTCCTTCCTAGTTCATATATAGGCCTTAAATTGTTAACACAAACATATTGCAAGTACTTCTAGTGATGCTAATTGCATAAACTTATTGCAAACATTTGTGCTTCAATCAAACTCTTTAAGGATTTAAGAATGTAAAACAAGACAGTAAATTTAACCAAATTCAAATTCTTCAAAAAATTGGGAGTACTTTTTGTACCTGAGTGGGGAGTCTCATTTTCTGAATGGAAATGAGTCTCTGACAGACATCAGAGCGAGGCATTGATCTGATTCCTTCGGGGAGAGAGTGGTGGTTGGAGTCGATCCAAGCTTCGACCTCGTCCATGGACACAGCTTTGGCCTCGGGAAACGAGAGGAGCCAAGCGCGAGCCATGGTTTCCCATTCCTGAGTTTGCTGCTGCTCGCTCTGCTCGCTAGGGTTTAGATCGGAGGAGGGCGGTGGTTCGACGACGACTCCGTGATCTTCGTCTAGGGTTTGTTCGCTGGAGTTCGACATTATCGTTGCGTTGTGTTGTTTTGTGCCGCGAAACGAAGAACAAGTAAGAAAGATCGTTTTGTTTAGTGAGAAGCTTGTAGTTAAAAATTACTGTTGTTGTTGTCGAGGGTGTGAAAGTAAAATTACTGTTTTTATTGATACCTATTGCGTCGAAAGTTTCGCATTAGTAACTGAAAATCTCGTTGTTACAGAATGTATTCGTAACAATCGTTGAAAATAAGTTTTTTTTTTTAAATTGTGCCTCATGGTTTTAAAAACCAGACCGGATTAGGCTGGCAAATTCAACTGATTTAATAGGAACCGGACCTTAATCTGGTCCAATTATCATCAAAAAAATGAAATTGAAGAAAAAGCAAGAAAAACTAGAAATCACATGTTCTACCGGGAACCAGTGCAGTTAAACTTGTTCTTGTAATTGAAGGGGGGGAAAAAAAAAACTACAACCAAACTTCTTAAATCTACAATAAAATGATATTAAGGAAAATCTTAGATTTGTTGGTGGAAATAAAATGAAAGAGATACTTATGTTGGATGAAATGTATGAGAAATCTATGCTTTGAACCTTTGACTAAAATTAGATGTTGAAGAACTTGTCTTGAGAGAGAGAGAGAGAGAGAATCAGCATGTCTTGTGCCATAAGGAGGAAAGGAAACTGAAAAATGAAAAGATTTTGAACTTTGAATATGATAAGACTTCAATCTTAAAAGTACTGACGGATATAATGGTTGAAAGGTTGAAACTTTAAATATAATAAGACTTAAAACTTAAAAGTGCTAACAAATATAATGATAGTAAGTGATAACATATGGTGCTAGATTTTGGGGGTTAATAAAACAAAAAAGTAAAACAATGTAAACGTATGTTGTTGGAAAGTGGGGAAGTTGGGTTGGTAAGTCAATGACTTGTCTTGTTATAACGACATTTGAGTTTTGATTTCTTTTTAATAAATAAATAGTTAAAGTTAAACTATTAAACTATCATTTATAAAAATAATATTAGAAACTTAGCAAATTATACTTTGTCAAATAATTGAAAAAAAAAAAAGGACTATGCCAAAAAATATATATTTATATTTTATATATTTTCATAATATAAGTTATGAAAAATCAAAATTCACATAAAAAATATTTAAATGTTTTAATTATATTAATTATGACATCACCAATTGGACTACTGATCTGACCCCGGTCAAACTAGAAAACCGGTAATCAGTATTTTTTCTGATTCTTTGTCCATACCAATTTTTAAAACCATGCTTTAAAGTTTAAACTTTAAGCATTAGTTTTTTAATTTTATTATATCACCCTTTTTTTTTAATCAGGTATCATATCACCATGTTTTTAGTTTTAAAAAATTATACTTAAAAAAAAAAAAAAAAAAGAGAGAGAGAGAGAGAGAGAGAAGTAAAGGAGTTCTATTTATAAATTTATTTCAAAAGTGATCTTATTTAAGATTAAAATACTAAGTCCCTTTTTTTATGCTTCTTTATACGTTATTATTTTCTATTACAGTTACAAAAATTATCAAAATTTATTTGAAAAAATTATAATCAATTTTTTAGTCAATTTTCTAATTTTTTTTAAATCTTTAGATATTTTTTAGTCAATTTTTCTAATTTTTTAAATTTTAATATCTCCGTATATATTTTAATTAATTACTAAATTAATAATGACATAATCATTACTCAACTTCTAATCAAACCATAGCCCAACCTCAATTAAAATCTTAAAACGTCCCTCCTTTCCGATTCTTTGAACAATTCCCTTTTTAAAATCGAACCATAGTGTTTGAACAATTCGGTTTTTAAAATCGAACCATAGTCCAATCTCAGTCAAAACCTTAAAGCCTCCCCCTCCCCCTCGGTTTTTAAAACCTTGCTTTATAAATGGTCCGTGGGTAAAACCAAGAATGAAGAAAGTAACAAAAGGGAACCAGCAAGCACCAAATACAAATGCTAACCCTACAACTCGGTAAATTAAGGTTTATTTAGCTTCCCTTATCAGTAACCACGTACTATATGTATACAAATTGCAAAACTTTACTTCCTGACCAAGTTAAGGTAAAAAGAAGTTATTGCTCAATACCAAAATTGCTACTTCCCCCACAAAAATCAAAATGAAAAACGGTTTACAAAATTATCTAATATATTAACTTGTCTGCCTTCATACGTAGGCCAGACTCATAATAGCAACTACAAGCAACTATCTAGTCTTGTGAGATTTGGCCAACTTCTTCTTTCTTTTCTTTACTGCCTTGGGCACTTTAGTTTTCCGAGCCTCCCTCTTCTCCTCTTTAACTTTCTTTTTGTTCTCTTTTCTAGCGGCTTTCTTATCTGCAGGGGTCTCTGAATCAGTTTCAGATGAAAAACTCCCTTCTGAATCACTTGAGTTCTCTTCATCTTCGACCGTTTGAGACTCTGTTACACTCTCAAGAGAATTAATCTGACCGGTGGTATTAACAGAGGACTCTTCAATAGGGTTTGCTTCTTGTTCTGCCGGAGAAGGTTGAGCTTTTAAAACAGCCTTAAGTCCTGTTATGGTCTTATAATTTATATCTCCAGTGTCCTGGCCACTGGTTATCCGGAAGGCATCCTCCTCAGCATTCTTTACATCGTCTAGCCTCTTTGGAATGTGTGACTATAAAACAAAACAAAATAAAACATTCAACAATTTAATACTGATCAAAATTTATCAGGGTCAACTCCATTGTGTCTAATTCTCCACTTGCATACATACATGCACAGAGACACACAGACCAGCCTCAAGAACCAATCGTGGACTATCAGTCCCCACGGAAACCAAAGGGAAAGTATATCTCCCATTTCATGGATTATGTGTATAGTGTAAATAAAGTGAGGCAAATGTCAAGCATTTAAAATATCTTAAAAGCTAAACAAGAGGCCCAGATTTTCAAGCCTGTCACTTGATCTGGTAACTTGGGGAATTGATAAATCATAGGAGGGAAAATTTCATACGAGATTGATCAAATGTATCAAAACTTCAATGGGCAAATATTGGGGGAAATGGTGTCACAACATGCCTCCAAGCCAAGCTGAGGGCTCTTAAAGATGGGCTGAGTACAGCAATAAATATGGGAATTACATGGTTAGAGATTGAACTTGACTCTGACAGTTATTGAGCTAATTAAATCAAACAAGACCACTACTGCCTTTTTAAGACCTGTTGTGGATGAGTGCACGTGGCCTAATAGAGAGGCTTGAGCAGCAGAACCTGCATGACATCTATAGAGAAGCCAAAGGTTGCACAGAAATTCTGGCTAAAGCTGGCTGAATCCAGCAACTTGACTTTGTGTCTTATGTTACCCCTCCAAGTCATGTACTGGAGGCTTTAAAGTTTGATGTATCTGAGACCATGTGTAATCATGCTCATGCAGTTAATCAGTGCATTTTGTTCCTTTCTAACCCCCCCAAAAAAAATGGTAACTAGCATGCTTAATGTTTTAGGAGACCTGCTTGAAATTTACAACATACAGGGGATAGGCAATCAAAAGAAAATCCAATAACATGATTCACTGGCACACAGGTTACCTGCTTAAACTCAGAGTCTGCCCTTTTATCCTCCACAGATCTGCCTCCTCTAGCCAAAATTTTTTGTTCCACCTGAAATAAGTTGAAAGCAGTCAAAATAAAAGCATTCTCAAGTTCTTTAGAAATTTTGACAGGATAAGGAAGCTAACATCTTCCAGATAACTGTCCACAGCTTCATCAGCAATAGTAGGATCAACTATAAAATCAAAGAGTTCTCGAATCGTCATAACAGCTACACCATGTTTTTCAAAGAAATCCTGCAAAGCCACTTTTGCTTAATTAATTCATTCCACAGATTATAAACACTTGTCATATGATAATTTATGTTTGGAAAAACTTACAGAAACATGATCACAATCTTCAATTAGGAATTCAATGGCACGGGGGTGGTCAAGATCAACTGATTGAGAAACATCAATGATATACAAGTGACCCTGCAAATCAGGAGGAAAAATAAATCAAATCAATGACAAATTGAATCGATTCAATATTGGATAAGAAAAGGGGAAAAACCACATAAACAAACTTTTCTTTTACGAGTAAAACACATACTCACAAACAACTGATGCTCACCTCAAAATAAAGTATGTTATATTCGCTGAGGTCCCCATGAACCAGTTTGCACTTCTGATATAATGTGCGCATTGCAATAATCACCTGGAAAAATAAATGGGAAGAAGATATTTATATCAGTTAAACAAGACAGTATTACACAACCCTTTTAACTTGCCAAAAGAAAGTTATAAAAGTAGCATTTGCAGTTAGTGTAAATAAATAACAAATTTGTTCAAAATAAAAGTATGACTCCATAAAGCTAAGCATGTCTAAAGATAAATGAGTTTAAATAACTAAAACATCTCTAAAGGAACTCTTCATCTAGGCTACTCCAACCTGATCGATCCAAGTGATAAACCTCAACTATACAATTAAGCATCCTACTATTGTTCTAGATGACATGTTCCACACTTCCACTTGAGATAACCAATTACCTATAGGTCCACAGAAGAAACCACTAACCCTGAGTGTTACGCCCAACATTCTATAAAGCAGGTTTCACTTCACATAATTAATAACTCTTAAAAGAATGACTTAAAGATATGGACACACCTCCACATAACCTTCACGTAACTTGTCAAGAGATAAAGCAGCATCCTTAAGACGAGGTGCAGCCCAACCTGCTTTTCCTGTACAAGCACAACCACCAAGAAAACATCAACCAGAAATATAACTGAATTTTTAGAAGCTGAAACTTAAATCATTCAAAAGGGACTAAGAATGAAATTAAGCAGAATCAAGGATAACTATAGGGACTCCACTGACTACTAACATGTAAGGTCAACCTACAGGGGGATATAAGCCCAATTAAATCAGTCTTTGCACAAAACTCTGTCTAAAAAGTCACATCCATCTGACTAAATGTTTCTTATAACTCACACATACACACAATACCTATAAATTCCATGACCAGAACATGAAGTCTCAAAAGAATTGGAGTTGGGCATCTAATTCCTGCTGCCTTTAGCCTGCAGTTCAGAATGACCATATTAAATATGATATGATAGCACTATTTCTCAAACAACTTCTAAATATGGTCATGACATTTTTTTTGTATTGGTAAATTACACATGAACTCAGTGGGTCTTGAACCACAACCTCGCCCTCCTTGAAGGACTTAAAAAAGGAGGTGGCAATTGAGCTAGAGTTCATTGGCCTAAATGATGGTCATTTCCTTCCCATAAACATTAATATCCTAACAACAGTTAAGTATCAAGAACAATGTGTTGGACTTGCCTCATAAGGTTCCTCATCTCTTTCTCGGCCCATGTTTTTACCATTTTCCTGGGATTACGCCTGCAATATCCATGTCTGAAACGGTAGTCACCTTGTACATAACGATCTCTGTCCCTATAATTGTTTAGAACAAGAAGTTAAATTCATGTCAAGAAAAAAAAATGAAAATACATCTCTGAACAATGGATTTCAGCCACAAGATAAACTCATTAACAAGCTAAAAGGTTCATCTCAACATACTTAAATACCAGGATAGAAGTTTTGTATACTTTGATTGCCAACTCCTGACTATCAGCTTTGATTGCATGATAAACATTTGCCTGTTGGGAAAGGGGAAAGAAAATTGAATGATTCAGCTTTTTAAGAATTAAAAACTGGAGCATGCAGTAGGTATCATCAGTACAGAAATTAAAGTTCATACATACTTCTTTTCCAGTTGAAATGCAGCCATTAATATCATGAAATACACCTCTATTCAGCATCTTGAACAAGACCATGCGAGTTCTAGGATCAATGGCCTGGAGGAAAAGTATGTTAGTCACATACTCCATGTGAAGAAGTCTTTGATGCAGCTCAAAGAAAAATATTGAAAAATAAACTTAAAATGAGTAATAAGTAAAACTAGGACTGCACAACAAAACAATTATCCTCAAAACAAAAATGCAGATAGGGCCACAACACAACCAAGTTGAGATAACAACTAATTCCTTCAAAAATGGGAAAAAAAAAAAAAGGTTAAACATGTCACTTCAACGCTGAAGTACAAACAAGAGTGATTTTATGTTAACGAAAGTCAAATAAGCAAATAGTCCCTCAAAAGTTGTATAGAACTCCTTCACAAATTACCATCAATAGAAATCCAGAGCAAGGAGACACCGGAAGAAAAAATCAAAACAACCTAGTAGAAATGATTTTAGCTTCAAAAACAAAAGGAACAAAGAACACGAAGAAACTAAAATAAAGACACTTTTTTGATAATTCAAAGTTGTCAATAAAATTTTAGTACAGTTCACCTGCTCAACAGTCGCACGATCTGATTTCTCAGTAGTTCTAGTTTTACCAATAGCCATCTCCCGAACACTTCCACGGATTGCAGTTGTCACAGAGTTTGACATGCCAACACATCTCCCCTCCCACTCCTGCACCATCAATTGACTTGGTTAAAAATCAAAATACTCATAAATATAACCAATCAAACCCAGCCCACATATACATGCAAAAGCAGAGAAATTATAGCAAAAGTACTCACATTTCTTATCGTGGTTACTCATATTAACTACAACAATAAAGCAACAGCTATGCAATATGCAGAAAATTGGTTCACACCAAAATGATATTAAACCCACCTTCACAGTAAAAGCAACAACATTGTTTACCATGGTGACTTGTATCAACTATGCAAGTAAGAAAACAACCATGCAATAGGCAGAAGAAATTTTGAAAATGAAACAATTTCAAACACCACCTCCATAGTCTGTCTTAGCAACTCTTTTTTTCAAAACCAACAATAAAACGTACACATAATCCCTTAAAATTTTCGACAAGTCCAAACAATAGGTAAAAAAGGATAGTCAGAAATCTCGTGTGGAAAAATGCCGCTCATGGCACCGAGGGTACGGTGCTGCACTAGCATAGAGATATTCATCATTCTCTTCAACAAACAAAAGTACAAAACAATAACAAAGTGACGTAGATGAATAACACCAAATCTAAGACCTCATCCTTCTCTTCAACAAGTCAACAAAGGATCAATGGGGTTGAGTTTATGCAAGCTGAAACAAATCCCATGATAATAAACCAAATAGCCAATGTGGAAAATAAACACACAAATAAAAACCCAAATTCACCAAAACTCAAAAGATAATAATAATAACACTACGCATATCTTCTCAAAATAATGAGTCTCATACCGAGAAACATGAAATATAATCATGATCTCTCTGACCCCAAATGAGCAAAATTTACTTTGACAAATAAGCAACTCATACATTGTTTACAGAAGTCATAAAATTTAAGGTTGATTGCAAGTTCCTCACCTTAAGTCTTAACAATGGCACAGACGCACAGTCACAACTTTCACTAAACTTCAAAAACCCAAGGCATTTCACCCTTAACATTTAGTTATAAGCACTCTCCCATCAACTATTAGAATCCCCATTAAATTTAAAGAATCAATCAATTTTAACTGAATTCACCAAAACTTTCAAAACTAACACTATGCATATCATCTCAAATTACTAATTCTATATCTAAAACCCTAAAAATGTAAAATTTAACATAAGAAACTCACACATTCTAAAATTCAATACATAAATCATAAAAATTCACCATCTTTTCCTAAAATTCATTCACAATAGCTCAAAATTTGCGCAAAAAAAAACTCTGAATACCTCCAAAGGCGAAGCTCGAATGTGATGGGCGAACTTCTGGTTTCGATTCGAGAGAGGCTGAAGCGTCGACGTATTGAGGCGAGAGTGAAGGCCACCATGCGCATTGGGACGCCTCGGATTGAGCATTGTAATCGTTCCTTCAATACGTTCTCCATCGTCCTTTGAGTCCAACCAATCCAGTGCTTCTTCAACCTCCGAGTCCGATGACCACGTCAGCTCTTCTTCTTCCTCTTCCTCTTCCTCTTCTTCTTCCTCTTCTTTTTCTTCATTCAGAACCACTGGTTTCTCTTCCACAATAGACATTTTCAATTTTTTTTTTCTTTTTCCTGTTTGTTTCTAGGGAAAATGAAAATTGATTAATTTTTTTATCGAATGTTTGAAAAAAAATCGAAAAATTCGGAAGCTTTTATTACAGGTTTATGGTTTTGCAGAAACCCTAGCAGCGCGTATTGACTGAAAATTTTTTGATTTTTCCGTTGGGGTTGTTGGGGTTTTGGTGCTGAAAAACGATGTCGCATTTGGTGTTTCTGTTGGAGCACAAAATGGATTTGGGCTTTTAGACTTTGTTGCATTCTTGGATTGTTTTCAAATGGTGATGAGATAAGGTAGAGCCCATTATTGAGCCCAATATCTATATACCACTTCTTTCTTTCTTTTTTTTTCTTTTTTTTTTAATAATTCGATGTCTTGAGTGTTTATTTTGAGAGGCCAAATACTATAATTTTGTTTCCTTAACATTTGTTACAGTTTCAACTTCGTTCATATACTTTTAATTTAATCAAGTTCATCCCTTAACTTTCAGAATCAAGATTACTCAATCAATTATTAATTATGTCAACTTTGTCCTTTAATTTTTTGAAGCACGTCAATTTTTTCTTTAGAAGTTCACTTGATTAATTTTGAATGATCTATGTGAATTAAAAGTGCCGTATTTTTTTTTTAATACATAAGCAACTCATACTTTCTTTTTTTCTTTTTTTCTTTTTTTTTAAATGCAAATTCAAAAATTAAAGGTTGACGTACATTTCTCCTCATAACTATGGTGCAATTATAATGCCAACGAAACTTTAAAACTAAACAATGTACCCCTTAATTGTTAGCAATGAGCATAGCACTCCACCTCCTACCAACAAAATTTCTGTCAAATTTTATGGAAAAATTTTTTCTTTTTTTTTTTTTCAAAAAAATGTGTCATAGCAATTTGAATTTTCTGTTAAATTTTTTGTGTAGGGTGAAAGTGCTTATTTCCAATATTTCAATGTTTGTTTGGATTGGTTTTTGCTTACGTGCTTAAACCTTGAAATAGGCAAGAGTACACTTTTTTTCCGAACACCCTTGCTAAATAACAATAATATTTTAACAATTTTGTTAGTTGCCCTGTTCCGAAACAATGTATGAAAATAGCATCTCGAGTTTCTAAAACTCGAGATTCAATTAGAACTCGAGTTTTAGAAACTCGAGTTAAGTGTTTTGTGCCGGGACAAAATTGCCAGGTGGAGCCACGTAGATATCGAGTTTATAAGACTCGAGGTATGCTCAAATATAGCACATACACAACTCTTTCAATGTCTCATTTCAAAATCTGAATGTTCAAACACACACTCACTCACTCACACCCTTTCTCTCCGCCCTCTCAAACTCACTCACTCTCACTCACTCACTGATTCATTCATAAAGCAAATTCGTGGCCCTAATCTGAAACAAATTCGTAGCCACTATCACGAAGGTAGTCTCTCAAGCAATCGGAGCTCATTCTCAACGCCGTTCGTAGCCCACCGTGCCGAAGGTACTCTCTCTTTCTTCTGAATGCTTTCTCGTTTTTGCTTCTTAGATTCCTCTTTCTCTCTTTCTCCAATTTTAGATTTTGGAATTTCATGATTTGACCTAGGGTTTGGATCTTTTTGGGTTTTTTTATTTTTTTGTGTTTTTTTAAAAATGATTGAATTTGATTTAATTGGTTTTGCATCATGTTTGAATTTGTTGGTTTGTTCTACAGGTTCATGATTTAGTGGTTTTGCATGATTTGCTATAGCTATTGTCTAAATTTAGGTTTTGGGTTTCTGGGTTCTTTTCTTTCTGTCTCTCTAATTTACGTTGATGTCTTACACTTTGTTTCTTGATCTTATTTCTATTTTGATATTTAATTAATCTTATTAGAGTCAATAAGCTAATCTGATTCCATTAGAATTTTTTAATTTCTAATTAAAATTTTGGCCTCATCTCTATTGTACTCCAATTGTTCGATAGAGAAGACATGGGTATTTATATTGGTTTTTTGGGTGTCTCGTTTTTACATTTTTGCTGTGGGTACTGGATTGGGTTATAAAATTTATGGGTAACTAGTTCCATACCCCTGTAGCTGGGTTTGGTTTGGTGCTAAAATCTGAACTTTGTTCGACTCCACAATGCAGCAATGTGGGGAGTGTTCTGGATGATGATTACTTTTTAGCTTCGTTTTAGATATCCATCTATGATAAATGAATACTTAATGAGCTATAATATTATATCTTTGAAAGATTAAGAAGATGAGACTTTGTAAAATTTCAATGTACTGATTGGAGTCAGTTGTTGTAAATGGTAGTGAATCTTCTATCGTTTGAGCTCAATGATTGGGCAGGTTATTCCCTTCCCTATAAGTTGTGATCTATATGTTAAGATAGTTATAAACTACCAAGATATCTAGTCTCTTAATAAGTTCTAACAGTTTCAATTAAAAATCTTTAGGAAGCAACAAGTTTATAAAAATTACCTGAATGTGAAGTTTTAGGAATTATACAAACACAAAAAAAATGACCTGGTGCTTTATTTCCAGCAATGACCACCTGGGAACGAGCACCCATGTTCTAAAGTTTTAGGAATTATACAAACAGATGGTTATGGAAAAGCATGTTGAAAGAATGTAATTTCTAAAGAGCACACTAAACATGCAATCCTAGATATGAGAATGTAAGATAACTTTGATTTATCATCAATGCAAGGCTAAGATATTGAATTTCATTTCACATAGTACCCTTATATTAGAAAGAAATAAACCTGTTTTTTGTTACCTTATGTTGAAATTTTAGTTCAATGGTACTTGCAAAGACTTTCTCTGCTAATTTGTAGATTTGTTATGAAGAAGGGGATTTTGAGAGCAGGGTTATAAATCTTGGCATCTTGGAATGCTTAAACATGAAATTTGGGGAATAAAACGGCAAGAAAAAAATACGTAAGATTAGAAGTCTTAATTGTAGGACTCTAGAATTGTGCAAATTTAGTGGAACAAAATAAAATTCTTTAGTTGTAGGTCTGTGGAAGAATAAAATCTTGTAGTCGTAGAACTACAACTATTGAACACAACTACACTTCTTACAAGAAATATATCGAAGACTTGACTGCATCCAACGCAGCCTTACTTTTAGACTGCGTCTATGCTTTTCTCTCCTAACTAAAGATATTGCCTATCTATGCTGTCCTGTTTGGCATATCACAGTTTCTTTAACAAGCACCTTAATTACAAAACACTAGAAATCTTGTACTTTGAATTTCTGTCATTGTGACAAGCACTTAAAATACGAAACAGTAGCTCACACCATGATCATGAGTGGTGGGTAAAAAAAAGTGCCAACACTTGACCCAAATGCCACAATCCCCTATCAGACATAAATTCATACCTCAAAGGCACTCATGACGCAAGTCATGAGTAGCAGACCTATAGAACTATCAGACACTAAGGCCTAAAATATACATGAACTCATGCAAGAATCAACATATGACAGAAATATATTTTTTTTAGCAACATAAATCTTTCCAAGAAAATAAAAAAGTAGATAATCATATTGGGTTCTTATTATTATTTTTTTTTTGGGGGAGGGGAAAGGGGACAAAATGCACTTACAATGCACTTACAATCCACTTAGAACTTTGATGGTGTCATAGAATAACCATTGCAAAGTGATAGCAGGTCCAACCAGCATTATCCTGATAGGAAGACTTCTTGTAAACAAATTGGCAAGGCCAATTTTCTTCACTACCTGCTCATGTGAAATTGCAAATTAAACATTGGCCCCACTAGAACCTTTAAATTATATCAGCACCAACTTGGAATAACTTCAGGATATAATGTTTCAAATCTGTATCAATTACTGCAGAACCAACTAGGAATTTGTTAGAGTAAATATTCATACATGCAGGCAGCAATGTGTGCCTATGTATGTATATCCTTGGACCCCCAAGTGGACAGGTCAGATGAATATATCACCAACTATGCTCAAAATCCCCCATATCAATTGACCAGTTCAATGTGTTTATGTGGCAAAACCTCTTTAGCTAGAGAAAATATTGTCAGCATGTTAGAACGGACAATTTGGAGGACCTGGTAGTGGTGAAATTTGGAAAGTAGTTCCCTTTTGTATCAAATGGTATATTTGGAGAGAGGAATGTGAAGAATTTTGAGGGACGTGGATTTCCCTTGATGCAGTTGAAATTTCTATTTTGTAGGTTCTCACTATAATTGAACATCATATGCAAATTACTTTTCCATCTCAAATTTGTGGGAGACGTTAGCTTTTGTTTTGGGGTGTTTCTCTAGTATACTTTCTGTGTACTAGGCTTGTGCCCTTAATTGCGCTTTCCTTTTCTGATAATTTCCCTCATTAACCAGCAGAATATGAGGTCCCACAAGCAGATGTCATGTTAAACCATTAAATAGAGAATGTAACTGAACCATAATGCTCTTGTTTATGTAACTGACATCTGTATCTGTGTGTGGGAGGGAGAGGCCATTTGTGCTAAAGAAAAAAAATAAGAAATGATTGGCTGGTTAAGTGAAGCACTTACAATTCGCTCAAATTCATCTGTTCGCTCAATGCGAATCTCCTTTTTAAAATCGACTAGAGCGGATGAACGAGGCTCCTTTGGTTCATCATCATCTACAATACCCACGAGTTTGCTCTTCTTCTTGTCCATTTTTCTGCCACCCCACTCGATGCTTTCTTTAAGTGTTCCTCGATCTTTAAGCAGCTTCAGCGCACCTGATAACCCTTTCCCAACTGCAACTTCATGGATAGCTTCATCTGGAACTATCTCCTCCATGTCCTCATCCGCAGGGTGCTCATCTTTACTGACATCTTTAACTTCAGTCCATCCACCAGCCTCATCTTTTACTTCTTCATCGGAAACTCTTGGCTCTTCATCTTCTTGCATAGAAACATCTTCATTTTCAGGGTTACGGGCTTCTGAAAGAGCACAAAAGTACAAGTTATTTCTATTTTTATAAAACCATTGGAGGAATTGAAAACCTGTAGCAAATTAAGACATGAAATTGTATTTTAATGGGGTACAAATGAAAGCTCAAGGAAATCGATAGGCACAAGATCAGGAAAACTTCCAAAGAAAAATGGTCATTATTAAACTTGAATTTGACCAGATAAAAAGATGGATATCAACTGACCACAAGATATTGAATGGCCAGAAATAGTAAAGCAGTCAAAAATATTAAATATGAAGAAATCTCAATTCAAGCAGGGCACAGCCAGTTCAAATTTCAATTCTATGCAAACACATGAACAAACGTTAAAAGAAAAATACCTTCATCAAGCTGGAGACCCCAAACAAACTCCTCCATCTCTGTAAAGACAACCTTGTTTTCTTGCGACTCTCAGTTGTGGGGTTTATATCTTCTGTAGTTTGACTGTTGGCAGTAGTGGCAAGACGTGCAATTGCGTGAGGACCAGATGCTGCCTCCTCCTCTTGCTTTTTAAGAGCCAATTTCCTTGCTCTTTCTAAAGATTTATAAAGATCATCATCTTCATCTGCAAAAACAGGATTCTCATCTTCCTCTAATTTAACAGGAAGAGTTTGTTCCATCCGCAGTGATTTTGATGCCTCATCGGCTTTAGCATAAGCTGACTGGTATGCATTTTTTCTCAATTTAGCCTCTGCTCTTTCTTGCTTCTCTTTGATGGCTTGCCTCCTTGCATCATTCCGAGAGCCAAGATCCCCAACTCCCAAGCCTGAAGAGAGAGCTTCTGCTTCAAGCGCATCTAAATCCAGCTTCTCTTTCTTCTGCAAGGATTTCTTTTTCTTGGGCTTTTTAAATTTAAGCATTTCTTCTTGAGTATAGTAATCTGATGTGATCTTCCCAATTGCATTGAGATCTTCAAAGTGAATGTTATTGGAAGCACCCTCTAACCTTTTACGAAGCTGACAATAAGGGGAAAAAAATGTTCGTAAGCTAGAGGGAAAAAAACTAGTTAAGTAATTAAAATGCACATCTATATTAACCTGTACTAACCTATACTAACCTATACTAACCTATACACATCTATACACATCTAACCTATATTAACCTGTACTAACCTATACACATCTAAACTCAATCTGCTACACCACTATAAAAAGTGTTAGGGACCTTAAAGGTTTCATTGGAAGAAAAACATTGGCATCTTTCCACATGATTTACCTATAACAAAATCAATGGTTCTTAAGTTTGCATCTTGTATAGAGGCAGACAATTCCTTTCCAAAGGAACTGTCATGTTCTAGTGCTACGTTTACCATTTACTAAACTGAAAAGGGGCAACTCAAGCAGTTAAAATTACATTAATGTCTCTAGCACCATGTCAGAGAGCAAAATGAAGGAAATATTAGGCAGCCCTTAAAGTTAGAATTAGTCACTACACAAATAATCCTCTCCAAGTTCTTTTTTTACTATATTCTGAGATGTTCACAATTTCCAGGCATGGCAAACAACACAGTCAACTCCAAAGCAAGACTTACATCCTAGCATCCATACCTAAATCCCCTGAGATATCTGCATACTCATGTCCTGCTAGTCTTTTGTACGCATTATTTCTAGAAGAAGTTTTGTAACTTCAACAATTACTATAACCATGTGCCCATTTTCTTTGTCTTTTAACAATAAATTCAAACAATCCACTAGCTCCTTAAAGAAAAAGTGGTGACTCCACAATCAAGCAACACTCCACATCTCAGATAACAAGGGAAACGTACATTGCTATGAATCTTTCATAAAATTTTCTAACCTACAAGAATTTGGTGAATCTAATTCAAGAAAGATTGATTCTCTTTAAAATTGGCAGATTTGATCAAGAATAATTAATGCAGGGAAACACCTCAAAAAGAATAAAGTCAATGACAAAAGAATTTTTTTTATTTCACCAAAATGGCTAATGCAAAAACATATTTTTATCAAGATGGTTAAGATTAATCACATGAATTAGTAATAAATCAAAGAAAATATAACAAATAATATATAGCTCAAATGACATGCAAGCCAATAAAAAAAGGAATTGAAATCAAGAACAAAAAGATACTACAAGAAGAACATCTTATATTAGGAAAAAACATGGAGTCATTGGAAAACCCATAAAGCCATTGGAAAGTTCTCTTAGTGGCAAAACCCATACACAACTAATACCCAACTACAATAACAATCAAATCAAAAAACCCATACCTTAAATATGAAATTGTTGAGAGGGAAGAGCAGTGAGAGAGGCAATGTGGTGAGTGAGAGTGAGAGTGAGAGGTGTGAGAGTGAGAGTGAGAGGTGTGAGAGTTAGTGAGGCTGTGTCTATGGGTTAGAGTTGAGGATACTCTGTTTTTGGCTGAGCGTTTAGTGAGGCTGAGTGTGGACTGAATAATGTCATCCCAGAATACGTTACTAAATTATACTGCTATCTGTTTTTTAGTGTGGACAGAACTCGAGTCTATAAGACTCGAGTTCTGTTCAAAATTTATCCAACCTAATGTTGTAGCATAGAACTCGAGTCTTATAGACTCGAGTTCTGTTCAAAAATTTTTCACAATATTTCGTTAAGTAAATCACGAGTCTTAAAGACTCGGAAACGTGCCAGACAAAACTCGAGTCTATAAGACTCGAGAACTGTTCAAATTTTATTCAAAATAGTCTGTGGTTTAAGTAAATCTCGAGTCTTTTAGCGTCGGTTTATGGGAGCAAAATCTCGAGTCTCAAAGACTCGAGATCTGCGTGGCAACTTTTGCCACCTCAGCCGTTCAGAACGATTATATAAAGGTGGGGTTTTCAGTTGAATCTCGAGTTTCAGGTACTCGAGATGTCTAGTTTTCTTAATTGTTTAAAAACGTTCCTAACTTACTATTTTGATTTGCTGAAGGCAGCTCTTATGCACAATACCTCCTTTTTTTCCTATTGAAAGTTACCATTCCCTTTCTAACTTGAGTTTCACAGTGCCTCCAATCAACTTTGTTGGTTGGTGATTATTAAATCTCGAAAATTGTCCTCTCCTTGTAAGATTTCGACTGTTGGATCTCTAGACATCCAAGCACCTCGCTCACTCAATTAGTTATAGTCATTGATGTAGTTCATTTTACTAAAATCCATCCACCTATTGGAGTAAACATTGCAAATATCTCCATTTTTTTTTTCTTATAATCAAATATCTCGGCCAAAATGCAAAATACCCCTTTTGCTCCAAACAAATAGCAAAATGCCCTCGTTCTGAAATTATTTAGGAATATGCCCATGTTTTAAACTCGATTTTCTAAAAATCGAATTTCAATGAAAAACTTGATTCGCCTAAAATCGAGTTATAGGCAAAAAACTTGCAAAAACTTACATGGAACTCAAGTTCCATGTAAGTTTTTGCAAGTAATTCGATTTTTAAAAAATCGAGTTTCAAAACAAGAACATATCCCTAAATAGTTTCAGAACGGGGGCATTTTGCTAGAGTTTTTGGGCAAAATTGGTATTTTGCCATTTTGACCCAAATATCTGTTAGATATATTTCAACGATTTACTTTTGTGATAAAGCAAAATGAACAATACACAGATCTAAGAACAAGTAATAACACAAATAGATGTGATAGGCAAAAGAAATAAACAAATACTAAATCTATTTAAAAAGAAATCTGCAAATAATTAAAAACTCACAGACCAAATGCATGAAGGATGAATGATTCAGATCAAGTCTTGTGTTTGACACAGTCTCCTTAAAGCAGATTTCACCCTTCACACAATCACTGTGGTGCTTTGAGACTCACGGATGTCTGTCTCATAGGATAAAATGATCTACAGCACGAAAACAAAGCACATAAGGTCGTGCTCTACGAACTACTCAATGTCTCTTTCTCTCTCTTTGACACAACATGAAATGCACTAAATATTCTCACTAGGAGAGTTTTTTCAGAAAAAATTTTTTATGAATGAGGGACTATGAAAAATTATACGTTACTGAACAGGCTAACAAGCACTCTGTTTCAGTAATAACTGTTGTGCACAGATCTAAGAACAAGCAATAACATAAATTGATGTGATAGGCAAAAGAAATAAACAAATACTAAATCCATTTAAGAAGAAATCTACAAATAATTAAAAACTCACAGACTAAATGTGTAAAGAATGAATGATTCAGATCAAGTCTTGTGTTTGACACAATCTCCTTAAAACAGATTTCACCCCTCACACAATCACTGTGGTGCTTTGAGACTCACGGACGTCTGCGTCCTAGGATAAAATGATCTATAGCATGAAAACAAAGTACACAAGGTCATGCTCTACGAACTACTCAATGTCTCTTTCTCTCTCTTTGACACAACATGAAATGCACAAAATGTTCTCACTGGGAGAGTTTTTTTAGAAAAAAAGTTTTTATGAATGAGGGACTATGAAAAAATTATACATTACTAAATAGGCTAACAGGCATTCTGTTTCAGTAATAACTGCTGTGCACAGACTAACTGACTCAAAAAATTAAAATAATAAAATATTATTATTGGGACAAGTGGGCTCAGTCCACATATGCCAAAAGCTCAATCCAATGTCCAACTCATGAGCATATAAACTCATATATTATCTCTTTCCTTTACTATGTGGGACTCAGGATTTTACCACTTTTAATAACATCTTCTGGTGAACATAGAAAATATCAATTTCTTATTCACTCCATGCTATTTTTCCAATAATATCTCTATACGAGGAGAATAGGAACTTAAATTCCACACCCCCCCCCCCCCCCCCCCCCCCCCCCCGCGCCCGCTTAAGAGTGGGCTCAACCAAATGGGTTTTTAGTGCTTTCATATTCACCGTTCATTCAACAATTGGTACAAGAAAGAATCAAAGAAATGGCTAAAGAGCAAGTTGATCTAACTTTTGTTTGCCTCACACTTTTTTCTTTTCTAATTCCACATAACAACACATGCATTTATCATTATCTTCTTGCTGTCTGTCCTTTTCTCTCATCAACTTTCCTCTCTCAAATCCAACGTGAGTTTTCTTAGTTTATCCATGTACCCACATTGTTCATAGAATTCCTATCCAACAAGTAAAAACTAATCCGTGATTGGAAAAAATTGGCCACCAAGAACTATTAATGAGCATGTGATAACTCTTTTTAAAAAGCAGCATTAGTTGGAGTCGTGAAGCAAATCCTAGATTAGAAGTCTACTCAAAAATCCGTGACTAGTAACTAACCACATTAACTTATATGTACAACTTTGGGTCCTCTACTCCTCTACTTGGACCATTTTCACTTGCGTGCACATAATGCATTAGTTTTCCTCTTTTAAGCAAAGACAAATTTCTTAGCCTGCAAGTACATCTTTGGTGCCTCTATCTATCCTACTATTATCTGTTTTTTAGTTTTTTTCAAAGAAACAAATGGTTAGGGGAGCGATCAGTATGCTTTCCCTATCTAAATGTTACCATAGTAGCACCATAACTACTACCCGACTAGACCACCGCTCTATATGCAATACATAAATACAAAAAGCACCAACGAGTTGCCAGTGCATAAGGAGAAACTCGAACCCCCGAGTTGCCAATTGGTAATTATCTTATGCACATAACAAGTGGATCATTAGTGCAAACGTGCAATAGTGCCTCTTATCCCCTTTCTGCGCATAGTGCATCCTTTCACGATTTCATTATCTTGGGTAGCTTTCGGAGAAGAGTCCTCCACCTCTTTTATTGGTAGGTCTAGTGGTGTGCATTATGAGCTAAAAAAAATAGGTGTAGAAACTAGAAAGCATCCATTTATTTGATTCTCTTAGCAAAAGAGAAAATCAATGGTCCATTCATTTGATTTACTCTTTATGCACTGTGACGTTTTATTTAAAAGGAAAATGAAAGCACATCTTGTCAATTTCGAAAGCACTTTTTCCCTCAACTTGTAAGGTGGGAAGGGACATTTATGTTATGTTTGATTTTTTTTTTTCAAAGAAATATTAAAAAAAGAAAAGAAAAGAATGAGATATAATAAAACGAGTAATCATAAGGAGACTGAATAGAATGAAAAATAAGATACCTTATTTGTTGTGTACGAAAGAAAAGAAATATATATTTTCAGCATTATTTGATTAATGAAATAGGTACCATTTGTAACATCATCTCTAGTATATGGTACAAGCTACAGTTTTTTTTGTTTGTGCATATTTCACATGTTAAAAGGGAAGATAACCAACCAGCTTACATCTTGTTTGGTGAAAATAGCCAAATACCACGTTTTGATAAAATTTGTGTCAAACTAGCATTGTTTTAGAAATATTTAGCAATTTACAACTTTTTTTAGTACTCGAGTTTCACAAAATTGAGTTCTAAATAGTACTCAAGTTCAGTGAACTTGAGTTTGTAGGTGAGTCGCCAGCGTGACACTGCTGACCTGAAATTTGTGTAATTAAAAAAGTAATATGGTACTCGATATTACGGAAATCGAGTACTTCTTTATAATACTTACGCTTAACAAAGTCAAGTACCTTCTTCTTTTTTTTCTTTTTTTCTTTTTTTCCTTTTTCTACTTTTTGTTTCGTACAAAACTTTTACTTATTTCATCTTCAACTGCTTGTGATCGTTTTGTCCACCAAACTAAATACAGTGTTTGGACTTGAAAAAGTTCATGTGCAAGTAACTGGAGTTGCAGTTAGCTAAGTAGAGTGTAGTCTGGCAGTAACTATTCACTAAAGGTGCCTATGAGATGTTAGGAAGTCAGTAAGATGCAAAAAGGCCCTTACCCTGGATAACACCTAAACAAAGCACTAGATGGCAGAGGTCTCATTGAGTATACTGTTGTAAAAGTGCTGCACAAAAAAATGATAAGAGTTGGTAATTTGATATGATTCTAAACAAAAAAATGATAAGAGTTGGTAATTTTATCTGATGTTCATAATCAGAAATCATCAAAGACACGTATAGATAGGACCTTTCAGTTGATCACTTTTAGAAGCCATGACATGAAAAATTGTTTGTTGTATACATATGTGTCGGCAAAATTTAATATAGTTTTTTTTAACACATCGTCCACGTGGCTGGCCCAGCCCCACCTTAGTTTGGTGGACAGAATGATTACAAGCAGTTGAAGATTAAATAAGTAAAAGTTTTGTACTAAACAAAAAGTAGAAAAAAAGAGAAAGAAAAACAAGGTACTCAACCTTGTAAAGCTCGAGTACTATATAGAAGTACTCGATTTTCGTAATATTGAGTACCACATTACTTTTTTAATTATTCAAATTCCAAGTCAGCAATGTGATGCTGGTGACTCACCTAGGAACTCGAATTCATTGAACTCGAGTACTATTTAGAACTAGATTTTTTGAAATTTGAGTACTAATAAAGTGGTAGATTACTAAATATTTTCGAAACAGTGCTAGTTTGCCACAAATTTTGCCAAAACGTGGTATTTGGCTATTTTCACCCATCTTGTTTAGTATACTAAGTCTATTAATAATTATGTAACTTAGATAGAGGAAAATCTAGATTTTTTAGGTCTACTTTGGCTCAAGATGTATTGAACTTATCTTATTCTTCTTAATAAAGTTTCAGTCTTTTCACACAAAAAAAAAAAAGGTATATGTTCTTTTGAGTTTTGAAGGAAAATCTTAGAAGATAATGAAATAAAATGGACACTCTCTAATAGTTATTCTATTCCTAACTTTTTTTTTTTTTTTAATAATCAGTTATTCTATTCCTAACTACTAAAACTCTCAAATAAGAGCATAGATAGATTCTGCTTTCAAGATCTTTCCTATTATGATTTCCCCTCTTCCAAATGGAGTGTTAAACTTAAACCATATTCTATCTTTGAAAAGATTGGACAACATCACTAACTCTTGAGAGATGCAGCCCACGTAAGGGAAGAATGTCATAACACAAAGGCTATTTGCCACTTTGTAAGGCAGTCCATAGACTCCATACACCTTTCCCTTTTCCCTTTTAAGTAATGACAACTTCTTCTTTTTTCCACAACAATATGGTGGCAATGTTTAATATGAACAACGAACATAACACTTTTTTTTCTTTTTTTGTGTGGATTAGTGCTCAATATAAATAGGTTCATGCCAATAAATGGACCAATTCAATATTGATTTGTTTAACTTGCAATTAATTAAAAATGATCTGATTCGTTTATGTAAATATTTTTTTAAAAACATAAATTTGAATTCTAAACATAAATTTGAGTAATTAAAAGAATTTTCAATTGTTATTGTAAGGACCAGATTTGAGTACCTAGCCTAATAGATGGATGGACTTAGACCCAAAAAGCCCAAATAATGAATTTATAGAGGGTGGGTTGGAAAACTAGGCTTTAATAAATCAGACAACAAATAAAGTTGGTTTGACGACAAAAAAATAAAGATAGATGAGTTTAAACTAAAGAAAATCGTTCTCGGATCAGTCTGAGGAGATCGGTTCTTATATTTTTATACTCTAATCTGGTTACAAGTGCAGCTCTTGATTGCTATAATGTTTTTCTCTTGATTTTCCAACCCCCATTACATCAGGGGTTTCTTACATTATATATCATCCTCTCAATGATCTTGGCCCTCCACTTGTCGGTCATTCAAGCCACTACTTGAGTGCTTGTCCTATCGGATACTCTCACAGGCCCTCTGTGAGTTAGGGCGACCAAGGCAGCACTGTTCAGGGGTCTTCTCTACATAAAATGCGACTAGAGAGTTAGCTGCAAAGCATTCAATGCGGTGGTAGCAGTCTTTTTCTAAATATTTCTCAGCTCCCATACTGTCCCATATGTTCACAGTACATATCCCTATCAACAAAACTTCCTAGAAAGTCACTCTAGATAATGGAACTCCCCTTTTGGCCCCTTCTTTGTTTAGCCGAGGAGATACTCCTCCTCGGCCTTCCTCTTCCATCTTTTACAGCCATAGTTTACTTGTGAAGTTTTTGGTCTTACTCCTCCCTCACTGTTGATTTATTCTCGGACCATTGTGCCTCCTCGGACAAAATCCAAGACCCAATATATATTTGGACCTGCGTCCCCACAGTTATATTGATAAATTTATCTTTAAAACTCTAAAATCCGTAACACTTTTACACAAAACATAGGAATAAAAAAATAATAATAATACATAAATAAATAAAAAAAGCTTTTTTTCATTTTATTTTTCTTAGATTGTGTGTTAAACGGATTGAAATTAATTGTGTTGTCTACCCATTCAATAAACAAGTTGCGTTAAAGGAGAATAATTTTGACATAATTTTGTCTACACAATTTTTTTTTTGACATAATTTTGACACAATTTTAAAATTGGTTATTTTAGGATTGAGATATGTATTTGAACACCCTTTCCTTAACACACGACAGGAACATGATTCTCTAAGACAAATTGCCTCCTCTAGTATCAAGTTGTGACCGAGTCAACATCAATTTCACCTTACTACAACATCAATTTCACCTTACTACGCTACTAAGGAAATCATAATTTTTATTATACATCAATTACACCGTCATAATAAGAAACATATGTCATTATACTTATTGCTTTCTTTTTGTTTTTTCTCTCCTACTAATTGTACGTATTTTCCAAGTATTATCTAAAAGTTAACAATAAGTTCAACAATCAACCAAATAACAAGTTTTTTCCCCAAAATTTAAAGAGTAGCACAAAATATTCCGAAGCCTTTACACGCTTAATTCATTAATAACTACCCCAAAAAAAAAAATACAAAGAAGAAAAATTCGAGCTTGAAAGCTCATACACCAAGTTTGATATCACCAAGATCGAGCTGAGCAGCAATTTCCTCGAGCTGCTTCTTCACACTCATGTCAATCAACTTAGACCCAGAACTCCCATATCTAATGGTGAACCCAGCCACCAAACTCGGGTCGATCACAGTCTTAATCCTCACATTCTTAGCCCCAGTCAGCTTCTGAACCTGCTTAGCTATCTGGGCCAAGTGCTGCGACTCCAACTTCACCACCGAGCTCACCACAGCGAGCTGCGTGTCGGTGAGGTTGTTGTACACGATCTCGAACTCCGACACTATGTCCTTGATCAAGTCGATTCGGCCCGAGTCGACCAAGATGTTGAGGAAGTTCGCCGTGTGCGGCGCGAGGCCCGACGAGCTCGCGATCTGGTCGATCATTTCGCGCTTCTTCTCGATGTCGATTACTGGGCTGGCGAAGAAGTCGAAGACCTGTTGGTTGGAGAAGATTTTCTCGATCTTCTCCACGTCGGCGCTCGTCGCGTCGAGGGTGTTGTTCGACTTAGCCACGTCGGCTAAAGCCGAGGCGTAGCTGGCGGCTGCCGACGCGGCCATTTTTGCTCCGAGTGCGGTTGCTCCGCCGGTGGTGACGGCGGAGGAAGCGATGACGGCGGCTTTGAGTTTGAGAGATGGGAAGGTGGCTGAGAAGGAGAGGTTGTGGATGAGGTTCGATCGAGATGGAATGGACGGTGGGGATTTGGTGGATTGGAGGAAGATTGGGGTGTGTTGGAGAGAGGCCATTGTTGTTGTTGTTGTTGTTGTTTTTGGAGGGTGATGGGAGAGAATTGGTGGTGTGGCCTTTTTTGGTGGCAATGGGGTGGATGGTACTTGTGAAGAGTTTTACATGATTGACGGTGGAGAGAGAGGATGGGGTTTATCTTTTAATTTTTTGGAGCAACCATAGGCCTCTTATCTTGCAAAAAGATAAGAGTTGACACGTGGTTGCATTTTGTGTGAGGGAGATTTCTGATTTAGACATACAAAAGGACTCACTTTATATCCGTTTATGATTTTGTTTTAAACATAACTTTATCTACTTTATAGGATTATGATTTCTTAAATTTTTTAGAGTATTCTACCAAATAGATTTTTTTAAATCTTAACAATTTTTTGATGATTTAATGGTCTGAATTTTGACATATCAGTGTTCTACTAATAATAATCTTAATTGTTTTGTTTGCAATATTATTTAATTATTTTTAAAGTACTAATAGTAGAATGCTGATATGTCAAAATTTAGATCCTTAAATCATAAAAAAATGATTAGGATTTAAAGAAATTTATTAGTAGAGTACCCTAAGAAATTTAAAGGATCTGAATCCCTAATCTTATGCTAAAAAAATTTATATACAAATTAGTAAAAGTTAAAAGTTAAAGAAAAAAACGCTCATACACCCCTTAAACTTTCAATTACTGGCCAAAATACCTTCTAAACTTTTTTATTGGCTAATTTACTCCATAAACTGTATACATCTGACAAATCAATACCTCTGTTAGTTTGGTATTAAAAAACTAACATACACGTTAGATTTAAAAATTACTCAAAGCTCTCAATGCTCAAATACTCATCTTCAACCTAAACCCCAAATCTCAAAAACCCAGTCATGCTCTACCTCCATATTGCTGGAAACACCCCAATTGCCAAATTGGTTCTCTCCAATAAACTCACTTCTTACTCTTTCATCAAAGTCCTATCAGATTTCAGCAAAAAAAAAAAAAAAAGGTCCTATCAGATTAAAGAACAAGGCAATGATGATAATGATGAAGAAGAACAAGAAGCTGAAGACTCTTGGTGGGTATTGAAAGTTAGGCCCAAGATTAGAGTCAAGGTCAATTGAAGACTTTTTGTGACCAGCATTGTGTTGATTTTGTGGCTAATGGTGTTTGGGCAATGAAGTTTTTTATCAACGACAACGAGGATTATAAGGGGTTTGTAGCTAAGTTTCAAGACTGTTTGTTTTTTTTGTTTGATAACCTTCAAGACTGTTTGTTTGAGAACACGTATAGGTACGAGTAGAATGTAGAATGTAGAATGAGAAGAACAAGGTTAGGGTTTATGGAAAGGACTTCTTGTTCGAGTTTGCTAATTTTTAAATCTCAGGTCTCTCACGTAAGTTAACCATTAGTTTTTGGCTTAATACTAGGCTAAATTGCAAAATACACTCCTAACGTTTGGGGTGATTGGATTTTACACCCCAATGTTTCAGAACTTTGATTTTACACCCTAACGTTTGGTTCTGTTAGCAAATCACACCCTCGGTTAGATTTTGCTGTTAACTGCCAAGTCATCTTGCTGACGTGTTTTTTTTTTTTTGTGCGAAATAAGCTCAAAATGACACAGTTGCAATGGAAATGATGTGATGACTTGGCACATGCTAAACGGCACCGTTTTGCCCAAACAGAAAACAAACAGAAAATCTAAAAATCCTAAATCTAAACCCACGAACTAGCCCTTATCTCCTTAATCCACGAACCCAACCCTTCCCTTCCTAACCCTTATGAACCCAGACCACCCATCGGCTCTGCAACCAGCTCCTTCAATTTGGGGGAGGCAACAAGTGAAGGTGGGGTTAGCGACTCAGTAGCAAAGAGAGCCACAGATACAGACTCAGAGTAGAGTGAGAAGCATTAATGGGTATGAGAGTGGAAGAAGTGGTGCTCGGCCTCTGGGTTTGCCTCAGTCTGCATGGCCTTCACTACAAGCACAGCAACAAAATCAAGTGCCAAATCCCAATGGTTCAAGTATTAGAGCTGGTGTTTTGCTTAGTGGATCTAACACTTCTGTCAAAAGGGAATGTATATTTTTTGTTTTTGTTTCAGGTTGTCCAACAGTTTTAGTCCCAGCCAAGGTTGTTCAAGCTTTGAATTTGAACTTTGATGACGTGAATGGTCACATTTAGCCACGCTTCTATACTGGTTTTACCTCATACCATGGTAAGCCAGTTTTCTATGTTACTTTAAAGGCCTAAATCTTACAGATCTGTTCGTGTTTGGGTTCGTGGGATAGGGAGCTAAGGGCTGGTTCGTGGGTTTAGATTTAGGATTTTTAGATTTTCTGTTTGTTTTCTGTTTGGGCAAAACGGTGCCGTTTAGCATGTGCCAAGTCATCACATCATTTCCATTGCAACTATGTCGTTTTGAGCTTATTTGGCAAAAAAAAAAAACATGTCAGCAAGATGACTTGGCAATTAACAGAAAAATCTAACCGAGGGTGTGATTTGCTAACGGAACCAAACGTTGGGGTGTAAAATTCAATCATCCCCAAACGTTAGGGGTGTACTTTGCAATTTAGCCTTAGTTTTTTAATACCAAGGTATTGATTTGGCAACTATGCATAGTTTAGGGAGTAAATTGGCTAATAAAAAAATTCAAGTGGTGTTTTGGCTGATAATTGAAAGTTTGAGAGATATATGAGCAGTTTTTCCAAAGTTAAATAAAATAAGTTGATTATTTTTTCTTTCTAAAAGTAGGTAAAAAAAAATTGATACGACCTGCAAAAAGTTAACTTTACGATGACATTTTGAGAAAAAACACTCTAATGGGACCTGTAAATTGTACAGTATAGTTGGCTTTCTTATTTAAAAAATTTTAGGTGGAACTAACATATATTTGGGTAGGCATGTTCATGGATATACCGACACCGACAGAACTGGTTTAACCGCATCGCCCAGCCCCACCTCTCTCATGGCTCCACCGAAGGTTTCCGGCACAGTGGTCGGCGATAGATCTTCAATACCGACGTTGGACCGGTGCGGCCATTGGCACCGAGATGTGCACTCCGACAAAGACCAAACCGACCCAAGCATGTTTTATATATATATATATATATATATATATATATATATATATATATATATATGTATGTATGTATGTATGTATATAAATGTCACAACATTCTAAGAAGTAAGAACAGGCCTAATGTTCTTATCCATGAAGTATGAACAAGCCTATAACATTCTTATCAAAAAAAAAAAAATTTTGAATTTGAAAAAGAAAAAATTTAACATGTGTGAGGCTACCTTTCTTAGTCAAAAAACGTGTGTCAGGAGGAATAGTCTCATCACTGAGTGGTCTTGTCTAGTAACTCTAGTGTCTTGCCACTTGCATTTTTTGGAAAAAAATATATTAAAAAAAAATACCGAATGGCCGTATGGGTTACAGTCTTGCCACTTGCGTTTTATGAAAAAAAATATTTAAAAAATTAAAAAACAAATGCCGCATGGGTTAGTCACTGTCTTGCCACTTGCGTTTTTTGAAAAAAAATATATTAAAAAAATAAAAAAAATGATGTCTTATTGTCACTGTTTGAGAAGCTTACTGCTGTCACTGTTGGAGTCACTATTTGAGAAGCTTACTGATGGAGTCACTGCTGTCACTGTGCAAGATATTTTTATTCTCTTTTGATCTCAGCCACACCCGTCTTTTCTCTTGAGTTGTCTCCTACCCAACTACTCTCATTTCTCCTTTTTAGACTTCTGCTCCTCTCACCTCTCAGACTCAGAACTCAGTCACTCATCAGTCATCAGCCACCTTCATTTTTCTTCCAAACCCTAATCCCACCGAACAAACATTTGTGTTTCCCTCTCAATCTCAAAATCTCAGGCTTTCACCTAACCATTTTTCTCTTCTCTTTTGCCCTCAGCCACATAATGTTTCTTCCAAACCCTAATCCCGCCGAACAATTAGTAGTGTTTCCCTCTCAATCTCAGTTTTTCAGGCTCCCACCAACCATTTTTCTCTTCTCTTTTGCACTCAACCACATAATTTCTTTTCCATACCCTAATCCCGCCGAACAAACAATTGTTTTTCCCTCAAAAATTCTCAATCTTAGGCTCCCACCTAACCTTCCACTATTTAAGAACACAAGCTCTCAATCTCACTCTCAAGACTCATCTCTGATTCTCAGTCTCACTCTCTCTCACAAAGAAAGACTTTCCTCTCAAGGTCTCATGAAATTCCTAATACCTAAGTAAATCAGTCTCCTTCTCATCTCCGTTCTCCACTGTGGCTCTGCCACTATGTAGTTCTGTCTTTGGTAATCTAAACCCCTACTTTGTTTTGGTTTTATTTTATGGTTACTAAATGTTTCTTGTTGATTCTACCTTTTTTTTTTTTTTGTTTTTTGTTTTTTTTTTTTTGTAATTTCAGGGGTAAATTAAGAGATTCAGCTTCAGCTTAATAAAGGAATAAATCTCAAAGGCTTAAATAGTTCCTGGGTATTTTCTCATACTATTTATATTTGTTCTGAATTCACTATTTTTTACTTTTTTTTTTTCCTTTTCTATTTGATTTTGTTTTAAGGTTTATTTTTTATTTTGTTTTCAATTCACCATGTTGTCTTTCAAATTGCTACTTTTTAGAGGCCCAAAAGCACAAAACTTAGGGTGTGTTTGGTTGGGGTGAAAACAGAAATGATAGAAAATAGAGAGAGGAAAATAGGGTGGAAAATGTTGTTTTCCACTGTTTGGTTGGAAAAGGAAAATAGGAGAGACAGAAAATAGGGGAGAAAGTTTTCTCCCCTGGGCCCACATTTTTAATCCTCCCAAATTGGGAGGAAAATGTGGAGAGAAAGGTGATGTGAAATCACTTTTACACAAATACCCCTCACCTACCCCTCATTTATGACCTGATGACTTGACTTTTGCCTCTTCTCATCCTTACCTTCACAGCACACCAACGTCCAGGTTCTCTTCTCTCTTTCTCTTTTTTTTTTTTTTCAACGTGACTTGATCAACATTCTATTGTTTGCTGCGTCCAGGTTTCATATGACATTGAGATTTTTTTTTTTTTTTTTTTTTCATTCATTTATCTACCATGTATTATGTACATGTCCTTTGGAAAAACGTAAAATTTTTTATTTTAAAAAAAAAAAAAAAAAAAAGCCTTAGCTAAAAGGGACCTTATAATAATTGAGGGGAAAAAAACAAATAAAAACACTATTGTATGTACACTATAAATTTGTATGACCATGTTTTTGCCCAATTAAATTTATATATACACTATTGTAATTTTTACATTATAATAATATAAATTTATATAGATGATGTGGTAAATTTTATATTATTTAATGAGTATTGTAGGGATAAAGACCCAAAATTATATATCGGGCCTTGAGCCTTGGCCAAGGATGTTGGTTGGTTCGAAGACGAATAAACAGTAATGAGGGTGTTAAGTTTAGAGTCCCATGAGTATGTGGCAAATGGTAGGATTGGGGCAGGTTGTTCGAGGAGGAGTAACTCCCCGGATCAGCGAAGCACAGACCAAATATATATCCTATCGTTCAAAGTAACCTTCCAGGAAATTTCACTGATAGGGACGTGCATTATGAACGTACAAGAGGGATGGGAGCCCGAAAATATCTAAGGAAAGGCTGCTGCCACCACCACATTAAATACTCTGCAGCTAACTTTCTGGCTGCATTAATGTGGAGAAGACCCCTGAACAGTGCTGCCTTAGCTATCCCAACTCACAGAGGGCCTGATAGGGTGTTTGATGGTACAAGCACTCAAGTAGTGGCTTAGATGATCAACAAGTGTAGGACCAAGATCGTTCAATGGGAACTATATAACATGAGAGACCCTCCATGAAGGAGGGATCAGAAATTTGTAAGAGAAAGCACTGTAGCAGCTTGAACCATATCTGTAATTATTTTCAATCAATATATACTAGAACAGACCTCCTTGGATTATACCGAGGACAAATTTACTCAGATAACTCCACATCATTTCTGCTTGACTATCTTTTAAAATCCATTCTAACTGTTATCTCATTCATTAGAGCCTAGTTTTCCAACCAATTCTCTACAAATTCATTGTATTGGGTTTGGATCTAATCATACGTTGGGCCAAGGATCCAAAATGTGCTTTTACAAGTACAAATAAGTCTATTTCTTACATATTATGTAACAAGAGTATAACAGTCAATTTATATAAATTACATTTTCCATCCTTTCCTTTTTTTCTCCAACCAAACAAAAGAGTTTTCCACCCTCCCACTTTTCCACCCCTCCAACCAAACACACAAGAGGGAAAACCAAATATTTTCTATCCTCCCACTTTTCCATCCTCCCACTTTTCCACTCTTTCAACCAAACGGACCATTAGAATAATAATTTTTAAAAGCCCAGCCTATATAACCGAACGAACCACACCGAGCCGCTAAGATTTAACCACACCTTGTGTAGATTGGTTTTTACTTTCAAAAGTGAGGTGCGGTGATGCATAGGGTGAAACCGCACCCTATAGGTGTGGTGCAAAAAACCTCTCTAAAATCGACCACACCGAACCGTGTACACCCCTATGTTTGAGGAATAAGCTAACCGACCTTAAAAAAATAATAATAAAGCGGTTGAAATCGAGACTTATGTGGGACCCATAAACAATGCATAAATTAAGCTAAAAGTTAGTTTGAAAATTGAGTGTGAAACTCACACTAAATCTAATCACACCACTTATTGCAAAATTATTTTCACAATTTATTGAGATGTCTAATTTAGGGATGGTCATGAGATAGGGGCAACGTGGGGTCATGAGTGCCCCATCCCCACCTTGTCTCCTTTTCAGGATGGGGAAAACCTGTGCGAGGTGATAGTGAGGTAGGTTGGATTCAAGACGAATTGAAAATATTTTACTAATATGAATAAGATTGCTCTAACATTGATGAAATAAAAAATGAAATATGATAGGAGAGGGTGATCGTGAGAGTATTAAGATTTAAGAAAGAAGTAGACACAAATATCTTTTGATGATGCCGAAAATCGTTAGTAAGTCGCACAGTCCCCATGTCTCAAGACAACACCTGCACAATACAGAACAAGAAGACCTTAAGAGAGTACCGGTGTGGTACCGGCCAAAGACCCTTCGAAGGTTAAGTTAGAAAGCTTCTCACAACCTTAGAGTGCCAGAGTTGGAGTCAATTATGTGTACCTTCGTTTGGGAGTGCTTTTGGGGGTTTTATAGTAGTATAGAACCGACTCCTGTTCCTTGGGCAGAAAGATCTTTCCTTATAGAGAAAATTTTAATAAATGTACATATTTCGTGTGATTCTTCCCAGATAGGGGTTCCTTGACCAAGACCAAATGTAAAGTGAAAGATATTTCCATTTAAGATTCCTTGGAGTTCACTTAAGCCACATGGGTGCCACGTGGCCTTGACATTAGTTGCCCTCGTGTCCATACACCAAGGATTCCATCCATCTAGGACCACCCGTCATGCATTCTTTCCGTCCAGAACCTTGATCTGTCGCCTTATATTATTTACCGTCGTCGGGCTCATGTATCCGTCATATTTGATTTTTATCCCCTTCATCTTTGAAGATAGTGATAGAGAATATATATATATATATATATATATATATATATATATATATATATATATATATAAATATATATATAATCAAGGAACGTATAGAAAATATTATATTAAGTGTATAAATAAGTTAAAATATATTACATAATATATGTATATAACTATATATACATTCAGGGGGCGAGTAAAACTTATCCTGATCCCGTCACCTCTTTGTGATGAGAAAAATCTGTGCATGACAAAGTGGGGTAGGGGTGGGTCGGTTTTGCCATTCCTAGTCTGGTTGCTAGTGATGGAAAGTAAAAGTGGTACCATTGATGAATTATGAGTTAATAATAAAAAAATTTGTCTACTAATCACAATTTATCATCTCACTAAATAGTAAAAGTCATGCTAATGAGTGCCCTTAGGGCATTGGTTAATAATCCATTTTAGAAAAGTTTTGATAACACTTTTATGGGAAACAAAAAAAGCTGTCAAAACATTAATTACTTTTTTTTTTTCTTTTCCTATTAAAACTTTCTTTAAATGGATTGTTAACCAATGCCCTAAGGGCATTCGTTAACATTTTTCAATAGTAAAAACAAAGTTGTAAAGGACCTTGTGTTAAATGTAGTTCAACTGACACCTTATGATGTTTCCAACCTAAATGTTTGAGGTTCAAATATTTGTTTTCCTTATTATTTGGTTTAAAAAGAAAAAAGGGTTGCGAACAAAACATAACAAAGTCGTCAAAAAGTTAGTAGCTTTTATAAATTAAATATATATAGTTCAAATATTCCCTCTCCCAATTATTGAATTAAAAAAATTATTAAAAAAATCTACAAATACATTACATTATTTTTTTTTTTCTTGGTAAACTGGCATGGATAAAGAAGACTACTGTAGGGACTGGGTTTGAGTTTTTCCTCTACTAGATATATAGACTCAAGCCCAACTAGTCCAATACAATAAATTTGTAGAGGAATGGGTTCAAGAACTAAGCCCTAATGAAGGTTGCAATAACTAAGCATGGTTATGAGAGGATTAAATGGCAAAGACTCGAACTAAGGTATAAACTTCTGTCCTCGGCTTCACCCGAGGAACTTCAGGTTTCTCGTTGTTTCTTTAACGCTTTGTTACAAGGGCTCCAGAGATGATGCTCGTTTCTACTGTTTTCCCTATTTTCTCTTCTTCTTTTTTTCCTCTCCCCCCATTCATGTGGGATCCATTACATTATATAACCCTTTTCAATTGATCTTGGCCCTCCATTTGTTGATCATTTGGGTTACTACTCGAGTGTTTGTCTCATCAGCCGCCTTCCTCAACCTTTTGTGAGTTGCAGCAACCAAGAGGGCACTATTCAGGGGTCATTTCCTCATTCATGCGGCCAGAACATTAGTTGTGGCATTTAATGCGGAGGTGACAGCTTCTCCTTGAATTGCTCCTCTACCATGCCCTTAAGGCCAACCCGTTGTACTTATCCCTTCTCTTGGGATGCTCTAGGAAGCTACCTTCGATGGCGTGCTGTTCTTCCCTTCTAGGACACGGGCTAGCCGAGGACGGGGATGTCCTCGGCGATGATTCTAGGCCGTTTGGGCTTTCTTCCTTCATCCTTGGCCATTTTCTCTTCCTTGGCATGGGTCTTGGGCTTAGTATAAAGCAGGCCGGGACTGTTAAATTCTTAGGCCCCACAACTACAAATTAGATTTTTTTTGGTTGATGAAATTCTAGAATTAAAGTACTTTATCTTTTTTTTTTTTTTAGAAAATTTTTAAAGAATTTTTTAATTTCTATTTTTAGCAATTGATAATGAATAATTAGGAGGAGTGAAAGAGAATTATAAAGGCCAATCCCAAACCTACTCTAACAGGGATATTTTAATTAATGACCTTAGCTATTAGTTGTTTGGTGAATGGTAAATGGATGATATAATGTATAAATTTAATAATATATTTTAGTTAACTAAACTAGTAAAATCTCTGATGGTTGGATAAGAAATTTGGGATTTAATCCTCGCCTACACCAGAAGTCGATTGATATCTTGGTCTGATGTTAAAGAGCTATCATTAAGAACGAATGCCATAGGTTGAAACTCTCTTAAAAAAACATATAAATTTAATGGAGTTGAACGAGAAGTATAAACTTCATCTCAATGACTTTAATAGGAAGGTCTTAGTCAACTTATTTTTTAGTTGTTGGTTAGTACTTAGAAGTGCCATAGAGGTAACCAAATTATATGACATATCAATGCTGATGGGATAACGTTGAACTAGTCAATTTGAAGATATAAAAATCACACCCCTAGAGTTTCTTTCAAATTAGGTTATATACCTTTGTTAATCCCACAAACATAATGATATGTGTTAGTACTAACAATCCAAGGTGAAGGTACCCTCTCCAACTCGACATGGGCTACATTAAATTAAAATTGAATTTATTGCTTGACAATAATATAGAAAAAATAATAAATGATTAGTTAAATATTTTATTTAAAAACGACTATACATAGAACCATAATTAAAAGATTCTTTACAACCAGCTGGATGATTTGAATTCCAAGCATAATGGAAGCTAGCCTACCACGGTACTCTACGTCCTAATCCTTCTTCCCTAGCTAGCTCAGTTTGCTGTTGCCCATGCTTTAAAGTATTTAGAAATTAGTTATGGGAGCCTCTCTTGATGACTTTTGTAGGCAATTCTTATGATGAGACGTTGTTTTAGTTGATTTTTGTCGGAGAAGCCGCCTTTGTAATGATCTTTTGCTAAGCTCATGTTGTATAGTTTCTTTCTTTGAATAAATTTTTCTGCTTATCTTCAAAAAAAAGAAAAAAAAAAAGTCATGAAAATAGTTAATAGTCACCATCCTTAGGCTTACATATTGTTCAATTTAGATTGGTCTCAAATTCAACTTACCGCACAAGCTTTTTTTGGGTTTTCCCTTGAAATCATTTTTTAGCTTCAATTATGTATAATTAAGTGTCAAGATCATATCAACTATATTTATATAAGTTAAATTCCTATAATGATAGTGTTTGTTGGAAGTCGATATCTTAATGTCCCCTAAAATAATAACAACGTTAATCTTATTCTAAGCAAAACCACAAAACAAAAATGCTACACGACATGTGTACCTAGGTAACCATAAATAATATAGATCGATCTGTCACATAGCTCAATCTCTTTCTATCATAAACACTTCCGTGTATCTCTACGCATGCTTCAAGTTGATCGATCAGACTTGTCAAGATGAACTTTGTGACTTGTGCGATACTCGTGATACTGGATTTTTTGAAAATCAAGTTGAGTTCAATGGTTATGACTTGTGAACAGGGACATGAAAATCAAGTCAAGTTCAATCTGTTACAAATCACGGAAAGTGGAATTTAAATCCGAGTTCTTCTCATTAGAAAGAACAAAAAAAAAAATCGAACCTTTTTTTTTTTTTTTTTTTTTTAAATTATTACTACATAGTACATACTATATAAAACAATCTAATTTCATTTCCTTTTTTCTTGGCAGTTTCAAAAACTAAACAAAGCACATAAGATCTTTGAAAAAGAAATAGCCACTAAAAAGCAATTAGTTCAAACTGACTGTCATGGATTTTGCACCCCATAATTTTTGTTAAAACATCTTTATCAAAATATGCAAAATACATAAAAATACAAAATAGATGATACTATTCACAAAAAATATTTTGTAAAAAGTTTTACAATTCGCTATAGTGCTTATTGTAAATATTCATAAACATGGTAGCATTATGTAACTGACTTTTGTGTATTTTATTCCTCCTCTATTTTTCTCTTGTATCATTCTCTATCCGCTCTCACGCTCTCTCTCCTTTCTTATTTTTTTTTATATATTAAAATATGATGTATTGTAAAATGAAAAATAAGATGTAAGGTGTATTATTTAAGTTGTCATTTTAATATAGAAAAAGTAGATTTTTGGTAATACAAAATAAATGAATTTGACATAAATGAACAGGAATTCTCTTAGCTTATTAATTAAAAAGTGAGATAAAAATTAACTTTAAGTATATAAGTTAAATTACTTTTTCAAGAAAAAAACAGATATTAGTTTATTTATTTATTTTTAAAGGTGAGATAAAAAGTTATATGAAAAAAAAAAAAAAAAAAAAAAACTAGTAAAAATACGAGATGCAACATGTTACTCCTCATACCATCTACTCATGCTTTTTGGTTTTTTAATAGGAAGAGTAACTAAGAATTTTATTCAAATGGAGAAATAGAGATTATATTATAGAGAATGAAGAGCTTTATAAAAAAAATTAAAAAAAAAAAAAAAAAAAAATCTCTTCAATCCAGTCAGAAAAATAATCAATACCTAAAACATATTTTGCTCACTAATGGACAAGTCTTTTGCCTTACCTGCCTACATATATGAGAACTCGATTCTACAAAAATCATGACACTGTTCTTGCTTTGACAATTCATTTTAAACACTTTGTATAGTTTGTGTTTGTAAAGTTTAATGTGAAGGGATTGTAATACATCCATGTTCATATCACTGGGTGCGCTATGAGTCATAACTCAAAGCCACAAAAGCTCAATTATTATACCTATATCTACAACGAATTTGACTAAAATTGCAGTTTACATCAAAAGATTAGCCCATATTCATATATATTTTTTAAAAAATGCAACATGATTTGACTGCATGCTATCACATTCATCTCTCGCATCATTTGGGGGTCATATACAATAAACTTCTAAATTCATCCACTCTCGAGTCTCGATGACATCAATGATCGATAAACACTCTATTTTTGCTTCCACTTTTTTGGTCTATATCCCATGTACTCAAAATTTTCAATTCATTATTAGCTCACCACTTTGGGCAAATTTGTACGTTTTATTAGGACATAAAAGATGAGAAAAATCCTCTCATTTTTTTAGTTTCCCCTTCAATAAAATTATGTTTATTCCCCAAAGAAAAAAACAATTTTATATGAACCACCTTTTTGAAAAATTCATTTACGTACAATTCACAATAAGTTCATTTATATAATATAAACATAAAAGCATAAGAAAAATATAGTATAAATTATATATAAAAATATATATATTTTTCAATCTGCTTCAAGAGTCGCCCATAGAAACACAAATCAGGTCATTCATATAATCATTTCCTCCATAAATAATGTGTAAACAATGGCCATTATATCATTAGTTGCATGTTGAATAATCTTTTTTTACGTAATTGTTTGCGTGTTACTTAGTGCTATCAATTTCCATCTGCCGCCGAAAGAAACACCCCCAAATTAATCAAACCTTTTGACCTAAACTTGCCACTACAACATTGGTGGCATACATTTATATCATATAAAATCAGTATGTGATAATATTAAAATTATTATCAGATGTGAGCAAAGAAAACATTGTCACTATCCATGGTCTACAAGGGACAGACATTCTGGTATTATTTATTGTTTTCGAGCCAATAAATTTGGGATTAACCATGATCACAAGCAAAGGTTGAATCTTCACCAATATATCTATAAATATATATATATATATATATATATATATATATATATATATATATATATATAACTATATTATTTTCATTTATGAGGCATAGTTTCTTGTCTAAATCAGCCATTAGCAATCAGCCATTAGCCCCATGAATTATTTGCATGATTAATTAATTGCTGGATTTTTTATGTACTGATTATGAAATGTGAGTTCCTAATTCATTCTTATCAAAGTTATATATGGACAGTGAGTTCTAATTAGCTCAACTGGTATTATTTATTATTTTCGAGCCAATAAATTTGGGATTAACCATGATCACAAGCAAAGGTTGAATCTTCACCCAAATTCATTTACAAGGCATAGCTTCTTGTCTAAATCAGCCATTAGCCCCATGAATTATTTGCATGATTAATTAATTACTAGATTTTTTATGTACTGATTACGAAATGTGAGTTCCTAATTCATTCTTATCAAAGTTATATCAGGATAGTGGGTTCCAATTAGTTCAACTGGTAAAGTCTCTGATAGTTGAATAAGAGATCTGAGGTTCAATCTTCGCCTATACCAAAAACCGATTAGTGTCTTGACTTGATAATAAAGAGCTATTATCAAAAGCAGACACCATACATTGAAACTCTCTAAAAAAAAGTTATATTTGGATAATCTTTGGTGGATTGACATCCATCACTTGGACTCTTGGAGAAGCAAATCAGCTAGTATGCTAATCAGCTAATGAACTGGGTAAGAAGATTGTAACAATTATGAAACCAAAACATATATGTGTATTGATGAATACAAGAAAAATAGTTGTCTGTAATATCAGGCTGTCGTTATGGAATTAAGTAGTTATTAAAAGCAGATACCATATGTTGAAACTCTCTAAAAGAAAGTTATATTTGGATAATCTTTGGTGGATTGACATCCATCACTTACTTGGACTCTTAGAGAAGCAAATCAGCTAGTATGCTGATCAGCTAATGAACTGGGTAAGAAGATTGTGACAATTATGAAACCAAAACATATATGTGTATTGATGAATACAAGAAAAATAGTTGTCTGTAATATCAGGTAGTCGTTATGGAATTAAGTGGTCATTAATTACTTTTATCGTAACCGATGGAAACAACATGCAAAATGATCGTTGATAAAACCATAAATGATCACCAAGTCAACAGGAGCGTTATAATTTCTCTTAATGAGGGCCCAACGACTACATATAGGAAGGCTATATTTGATAGCTTCCTTGAACAGAGAAGTGCATACAATCTATGTTACTTTTCATTCATATTAACCATTGTGGGGCTGGTTAATTAGGAAGTATTGTTAAAAGCAGTATTAGCTGAGCCTTTGGCCCTATCCGAGGACATTTGACTGTCTGAGGAGGCCCAAATTCGGCTATGAAGAGAATAAGATTAAGAGAGGAATAGAGACAATGTGAGATGGGTCCAATAAACGTCCGAGGATAAAAATATTCTCGGCAACATGTGTCCGAGGTAAATCTGAGTGCCATATCATCATAGACTTACTACAGAGTAATACCACAACAAAGGATGAGACGTTAGGTCGGGAGTAAGATAAGAAGGGTAAACAAATATCTTCAAAGGCTGCCACCTCCGCATTAAATGCCTTCCAACCAACTCTCTGGCCGCATTAATGTGGAAATGATGTCTGAACAGTGATCAAGTAGCCTTATAGCTACTGGTTGACGATTCTAGGAAGTGCCGAATGGGACAGGAAGGAGTCCCCTGAATCTAACCTACACGTGTGTGGTAAGGATGACACCGAGATTGCAAGTATATAATCCGGAAGAAAGGAGAGAAAAAGGGATGGATACAACTTTTGTCTTGATAAAAACCATATGAAACAAGGAACTTAGTTGGTCTGAGGGATAAATTGGATAATCTTACTTGTGTCAAACCATTTTGAATCGTTGAAATTAATCATTTCCCTTTTTGGATAAATCTAGTTCTTCAATCCACGCTCTACAAATTTATTGTTTAGGCCGTTAGCGTTTGAGCCCAATCCAGTTTTGGGATTAATACAATTTCAATTCTTATAATTGGCGCCGTCTGTGGGAAGAGCTTGATCTAAGCTAGGGGAAATTCGGTTACAACGTTCACGATGGAGGAAGCAGGTCCACACCAGGCAGCAGCGGGGCCGCACCAGATAGATGCTAACCCACGCCAAGCAGAATCAAGGGGCTCCCAGCATGGCAATCCACATTGGAGCCTCAAACGGAGAGAGGGTCGTGAAGGAAGTATACGCACAACTCATACCAGTAAAAGCCAGTCTCGAGGGGAGAGCCATGTATCCCATGCAAAGAATGACAAAGATATGCAACGTGAAATTGATGAATTAAAGAGAGAGTTGCGTCATGCTTGACGAAGATGTCCTCCACCAAGCTCCGAGCCTTCCTCCGAAGGGACGGATGGAGCTAGTTATAGGCGGAGATCTAGAACCCCGCCTAGCGAAACCTTTTCCTATGAAGAGAAGTATCACCATCGACGTAGGTACAAAAGTCCGCCTCGCAGAGGCTTGGGGAACAACGCCATGAACAAAGCGTTAAGCCAAGTTTCCAAATCACCCTTCACAAGGAATATAGAGGATGCGAATCTTCCTCGGCGATTTCATCAGCCTACATTCACTCTATATAATGGTCGGATAGACCCGGTGGAACACGTTAGCCATTTCAGTCAAAGAATGACTATCTACTCCAGAGATGAGGTTTTGATGTGTAAGGTCTTTCCATCAAGTTTGGGCCCGGTGGCGATGAGATAGTTCAACGGTTTAAGGGCTAATTTTATCGATTCCTTCCAGAAACTTACTCGGGCTTTTGGCGCTCGCTTTATTACCTGCAGCAGGGTTCCTCGGCCTTTGGGGTCTTTGTTGTCTATGTCCGTGCGAGAGGGTGAGACTCTTAAAACTTATTCGGATAGATACTGGGAAATATTTAACGAGATAGAGGGAGAGCATGATGGCGTGGCATAAGTACTTTCAAGGCCGGTCTTCCAGTCGAGCATGATTTGAGAAAATCTTTAATTGGCAAACCTGTCACTAGTGTACATCAATTGATGGATCGGATTGATAAGTACAGAAGAGTAGAAGAAGACCAACTGCAGGGAAAGGGAAAGGCTAAGGTAATCCCTTAGGAGAGGAGGGATTTCAGGTCGGATCGGTACAACAATAATCGGCCTCGAAAAGACTTTGTTGGGTAGTCAGGTTCTGCCAATACCCAAATGGTTAATGTTGTGTTTCGGGAGCCGGTGCAACAGGTATTGGAGAAGATCAAGAATGAACCATTCTTTAGATGGCCAAACAAGATGGCAGGAGAGCCTACGAGGCGCAACCAGAATCTCTATTACCACTACCATCAAGATCACGGACACACAACTGAGAACTGCAGGAATTTATGAGACCATCTGGAACAATTAGTCCTTGAAGCAGCTATTGCACCACTCCAGTGGCCGAGTAGGCCAAGCAGGTTCGGAGATGCGGGGCGATGCTTCTTCGAGGCTCCCCCTTGGAACAATCAATGTTATTTTTGCTGCCCCAGGGAGGACTGGATCTTGCCCTTCCAGGGTACTATCAGTATCTCGATATCCAGCCGAGGAGTGTAGCTCAACATCTAAAAGAGCCAAGATGGACATCCCATTGGTTTTGGGCTTTTCAGATGAAGACAAGGTAAGAACTATACAACCACATGATGATGCTCTGGTGGTTACGCTGAGAATAGACGGATACAACTTTTGTCTTGATAAAAACCATATGAAACAAGGAACTTAGTTCGTCCCAGGGATAAATTGGATAATCTTACTTGTGTCAAACCATCTTGAATCGTTGAAATTAATCATTTCCCTTTTTGGATAAATCTAGTTCTTCAATCCACGCTCTACAAATTTATTGTTTGGACCGTTAGCGTTTGAACTCAATCCAGTTTTGGGATCAATACAATTTCAATCCTTACAACCATCGAAGGGTCTTTGACCAGCGTCACCCTAGTGATAGTAATTTGTATGCTTTCTATTCTTTTTAGATCACATTTAATTTTCTATCAAACCTGGATGAGAAGTTCAACTTACGATCTTTGGCATGATCAGATATGATAAAATACTAGTAATAAAGAAGATTGTAACACTCGTGAAATTTATGATAAATGTCTTATTTTCTTTAAATAATTGGTTTAATTTATGGATTGTTTATATCCAAGATTATGCTATACAAAATTAAATGAAGCTTCTGCCATATAATAAGAACTTATTTCGCGTATCAAAAAAAAAAAAAAAAAAAAAAAAAAAGAGAACTTATTAAGAGAAAAGTAAACAGAAGAAAAAGTTAAAGAATAAATGGCAAGGGAAATCTAATTCTACTTCTATTTTGATTACTTTCCGTACTCCTTTTTTTCTATCACAGATGTGATAGTGATTCCGTAAACAAGAAATGCTTCTATCTATTGTACACAGGTGGCTTGGGAGTAGGGACGGGTTAACATGCACACTGACATGACTTGTATATGAAATTACTAACATTTCCTATACGGAAAATCTTATCTTGATTATAAAAAATAAAATAAAAAAGCTTTATCTTGTAGTGAATTTTTTTCCTATAATATGGATTTTAAGGCTCTTAAAAAGCTGATTAATTCATGAATGAGAGTAGTTTTCTCGTTTTACATACATTAGATAATTACCAAAAACAATTCTTTGAAATTGGTTTTGAAGTATTGACCAAAAGACTTATACACAAAATTTCATTAATTATATTCGGCTTGAAAAATCACTAAATATACACAAAATTTCATTAATTATATTAGGCTTGAAAAATCACTAAATATACACGAAGGACGTATAGAGCGTTATATTTAGTTTATTAATTTCCTCGCACTTGATTTATTAAAATCACCAATGGGCAGGGATGGCACCCTGCTCCAACCCACTTCGGCTTGTCTCATGTAGATTTTTATCGCCTCGCAAAGATGGTGGAGCGGAAATGTGGCAAGTTAAGGGGGGATTTAGGCTGTCCTGCATCGTCTTGCATATATTTACAAAAATTGCCTTGTATTATTTATAATTCATAAAATACCTTAGAGGATATTGTATTACTAAATATTTAAATGATTGGATATTAACATCTCTTGTTTTTATTGTGATATTATCTTGTTAAATACTTTAGATTATATTATTGAGTCCTTCATAAAAACTAGTTTGACTTAATGTGATCAATTTAATCACAGTCTCAATACGAATTATATGATCATAACAAGTGTTGACGAGGTCGGGACAAGGACACAAAATTACGGAGTGACGATGAGGCACATTGTCATTCCATGATCGTGGACCTGCTTTCCCTTGTTGCCATCCTTATCTAATGGAGGTTATTGATTTGAATTTTTCTTCACCCTTGCTTGAAACAGAACTCACTTATTCAAACACAAAGAAATGAAATATGAAATACTATTCTGCATACCATCAAAAAGAAGCAAGATATACTTTTCTCTGCATTAGCTTGTGATGTACCATTTAAAATTGACACGCTTGTTATCAGTGAATGTGGTGGGACTTGGGAGACACTAATCTCTTTATTTGGTATGGGGGTGGGCCAATAATCGAGAAGTTACTTTCGTGTAATCTCATATAAGAGCAGACCAGGTCTTTCAAAGACTGTGTATCAAAAGGGCAGTTGGAGCAACAAATAAATATATTCTTGTGTGACTTGCAAGAATTAGAGTTCCCTCTCCTATGTTCTTCTAGATTGAACAAGGTTTATAAAAAGGAGGATTCAATAGTTACCCAATTCAATTCAATATCCTGTAGTGCTACAGGGAGACTAACGTCAGGTGGCCTAGTTGGTTGATATCGAGCCAACAAGTCTCAAGACTTGGATTTGAGTTTTAACAATTAGTTGTGTATCACTCTTCCTTATTTCTTATCTCTATACCAAACCAGGAAAAAGAAAAAAAAGAGAAGAAGTAAGTTTCTCATATTTCGAAAATATGAGGTCTCGTTTAGAAGTGGATAAAATGTTGCTATAGTCTCGTTTAAGTAGAGAAGTCATGCCGCTCACTCTACCCATTTTTTCTTTAACCCAAAAAAAAAAAGTTCTACAGGTGTCCTACAAATGCACAGTGCGATGCACTTATACAAGTCATCAAGCACTGAAAGCAGCAGAGCAAGTGTCAGCTTGTCAGGTACTAGTGACGTGAGAATCCAACACCCATGCCAAACTGAGTCCATAATCCAAGATAGCCTCGATCTTTTATAATTGACCATTCAATTTCCTTTTCTTTTCTTTTTTTAAATTTTTTTAAATAGTAAGATTGAGGATACAAATTTTTTTTTTTTTTTTTTAATGTTTAAGTAACCATCAATTCTATCCTCCCAAGCAATAAGTTTAGTTAATTTTATACATGGGTAATTATTGGTTTAGATAGTAGACTAAATAAGGGTATGACTTCCGTCTAGTGTCATGTGACATTGGACCCATTGCGATCATTATATGTGTCTATTTTTGGACACGAGTCATGATTGCAGGTCCAGTAGCACTAGACAAAAGCCACGCCACTAAATAAAATTAGATAAAATAAACGTGTACAATATTTTATATATTTGTAAAAAGTGTATAATATTGTACATATTTTTTACAAACAATATAGTATACATTTATTTAGTTTATAATGTAAATTTTACATTATTAGCACAATATGAACTAAGAATTTCCCTTTATATTGATACGGTAAGGTTTATTATTCATAGGAGATGAGAATGTATTACTCTTTGATAGTTTTCATAATTTTATTATTAAAAAAATCTTATAATTAATATAACAATAAATGAGATTAATGTTACATCAACAATATAATAAATTATTATCTTTTTTTTTTTTGTTGGTAATTGATAACCATAAATTTGAAAGACTAGTATAATAAAATATGTCACGTTGCTAAAAATTTTTGCAATCTTTTTACAATTGTTGAGGTGTTATATTTGTAATCAGTGCTAATAAAAATAATATTGGTGACGATATTATATGAAAGGTAAACGTTATTTGACTAATTTCAATCACAACGTATCGTATCAATAATTGCAAAATAATATCCTGAAATTTTGGGTCCCTATTCTTTTAACCACATCCATACTCTTTGTAATCTATATCTACCTTAATTTTTTTAAACGAAGTAAACTCAATCAAGCACAACCAAATATTTTAGATAAGGCAAACGGCGCCGAAAATATTAAGAAACGTAATTTAAATAAAGTTTTTTAGATTGCGTTTCTTATTCCTTAGTTTCTTTCACAAATTAATCATCAAATTATTAATTGAATTAAAGTCAAATTTTATTACTAGATTGTCATGCATGTCACTTTTATTGAGATAAATGTGGAAAAAAGTAGTTAGAGATAATGACTGAAAGTAACTAGTGCATTATAATAAACATAGAATTTAGTTGAAATACGAAATTTTCATAATATTCAATTAAATATATAATAGGTGGTTGATATCCTACTTTACCTTGGTGATTTTGTAAAATTAAATCTAACAAACCCGATTTAAAAAATCATAATCTAAGTTTTTTACTTATACCTAATGATTTGCATAAGATATTTGATGGGGTCACATACTTTTTGTTCCTTTCTGTCCTAGAACTTATCTACATATATGGGTGCTTGTGCCTGAATGCTCGAATTTTCTTTTTCTATGTTATGTAATGCATCTGAATCTGTGACGATGGGTCGACCTTAATATAGAAATCGACCTTAAATAAAAGAGAAACTTCATTGAAGTTTCCCAACACAATTTCGTTCACCCATCAGCAAGAACCAACAAATTTTTTGGCTTCTTCTTCGAAAATACTTGGTGCGTAAGTGTGTGGTTCATATAATTACATGGTATTTGTGTTTTATTTATACCCTTTTATATGAAATTAAAGAAAGATTAATCTATGGGTCCGTTTGGATACAACTTATTTTTGTTGAAACTGAAAATTGAAAACTGAAAACACTGTAGCAAGATAATTTTTAAATGTGTGAATAGTATGGTGGGACCCATTTTTAATATTTTTAAATGTATGAACAGTGCTACTACAGTGCATGAACAGTGATAATTGTCTCCTGCACAGTAAATCCATGTGATTTTACTGTTCATGCGCTGAAAAAAAAAAAAAAGAAAAAAGAAGGAAACATGAAATAGAAAACGTAGACACACAATAATCTCTATCCAAACCGGCACTATGTCTCAATTGGGTTTTAGTTAACTAAAATATCTAGGAGCCATTTAGTTAGAGATTTATAGTATCGTCGTTTAAATGTTGTAAAAATATACGCGAGTTAAAAAGTATTGTGAAAATATGTGTTTCAGTATTTAAATACTGAAAACTGTTAAACACCTCTACCAAACACCCTTTGATGGTTGAACAAGAGATCTTGAGGATTTTAATCACAACCTACATAAAAAATCGATTGATATCTTAAATAGCACAATTTTCAAAAGCAGACATGATAGTAAATAAATAAAAAGGATTAATCATTTTTTACAATTAATTTAGTTAGCACTTATCGAAGACTGGCTTACTGGCTTATTGCTCAAGTCATGTAAAGATAAGAATTCAACTAGTCTTGCCAAGTATACATATATGGATAAAGACAAAAATGGATTATGGGAACAAGTTGTAACTTTTTTTTTTTGAGACAATGAAACAAGTTGTAACTTAATCACGAGAAGGTTACTTTATGGGTTGGTTCTATCAAAAATAGATAGTGGATCAATTTAATGCTCACTTAAAATAAGTAAGAAATAGATGAAGAAGAAATTGTTAAAGTGGGAAACGGGTTTTTAAATTTTTAAACTCTTATCCTGTTTCCAACAAAACACAACGTTATGATTTGCTTTATGTCCCTGTCAATGTATCTTTCATTCTCTTTCATTGTTCATGCTTAATTTGCACACAAATCCAATCTTTGTCCATATGCTCAGTTCGTCCTACAATTTCCTACTCTTTTTTCTCTCTCTCTAGGATAAGACTTTGAATATAATAATATAAAAATTCAAAGTTAAAGAAATATAATTTAACGATTTTATTTATTTCTCACCAAATAAAATAAAGTATGGTTAAGATTTTCAACTTATAGATTGATGTCGGGCGTTCATCAAAAAAAAAAAAGATTGAATGTCGGGCGATTACATTCTTTTTCATCAAATTAAAGATGTTAATCGATTTTTTTAGATGGAAATTAAATTTTAAATCTTTTATTCAATCATAAAAAATTTTATCAGTTGAATTAACGAGTACTCTTAGAATATGGAAACCACAAAAAATTATAAAAACAATATTTGTTTTATAAAAAAAATTAAAACTAATTTTCTCTTATTCATTTATTAACTTTTTCCATAAAATAAAGGTATAAAACAAAGTAGGAAATAGGAATCGTTCATAGTGTGTGACATTGATTGGAGCTTGCCCTTAGGAGTAGTCACAACTCACAACTACACCACCATTTCACATGGAACAAAATCCTGCAATTTGACCATAAAAATTCCCATTTTGGTAAGCGACCATAAAAGCTTAAATCAATATAAAGTCCTCTTCAATCAAAATCTACTGAATCATTAATTTAAATTATTGAAAATGCAATTCAATGTATCTCACTCTCAAACCATAGGCTGGATGCTTATTGGAACTTATCTTTTTAAATTTTTTATTTTATTTGCTTCTAGAACTAATTTATAATATCCAACTTAGCGTCTTTCGGGGATTCAAATAGTCACCAATATTTGTTTAGAACAGTAGACTCTCATCGATTTGTACCTAATAAAAACTTGGGACTCCAAACTATTGACGCATTAAAAAATAAACCAACCTAATCTAACTTCCAATAATTTTTTTTTAATTACATTGGGAACACAAGATTCTGTATCATTAACATGGTTTTATTGTTCATCTTTGTTAAATTTTCATATTACTTGATTAAAATATTTATATGAATTAAACAATCAAAAAAATATTCAAAAAATATTACAAATCTTATAGTTCAATCGATACTTTCTACAGTTTCTAATAAATATGTTCAATTTGAATCATCTCAACCTCAACCCCAACCCCAAAATAGTTTAATCAATACTTTCTACTGTTTTCAATAAAAACTTGTTAATTGATACTTTCTACTGTTTCCAACCATCGAATATTAAAATAAAGAAAAAAAAGAAAAGAAAAATAGAGGCCAGGTTGTTTTTGGTACATAATAAAGGTCCAAAAAAAACTTTTTTTTTTTTTGAATTTTTGAATTTTCCCCAGATGTACAACAAACAAAATCTGAATTAAATAAATAATAAAAAACTAAACTTAATTACATATTTTACTAACTTTTATTAATTTAGCTCTCCCTCCTCTTCACCACCACCACCGTCACCACCACCGACACCGCCATTATCGCCGCCGTTATTCTCCTCTAACCACCGCTCCATCGGCACACAATCCACCTTATGCCTCAGCTTCCAATCCAACGCTTGACACCCACGCGAGCAATAATTCACCGCTCCACAAACCGAGCACCGCCGAAACTCATGCGGCCTAGTCTCGGGCCTCCCACACCCGACATGGGAGCACATCCGCAGACCCGACCCGTCGCAGCCCGACCCGAACCACTCCTTCAAAAAAGCATTCACCGGGTGCGTTTCCGGCTCCGTCACGTCGCACCCGAAGTCGCTCAACAACCCGCAACCCGACCCGTTTAAACCCGGGTCGGGAGAAGCCGACCGGGCTCGTAGGACAGACGCGAGCTCGCGCGTGTTGGCCTGGACGAGCAGTCGGCGGCCCTCGGCGACGTTCTGGCGGACTCCGTAACCGTCTTGAAGGCAATGCCCAAGCTCGCGCAGCGCGTCCACGTGGCCGAGATAAGCGGCGCGTGCGCATAAAGCCACGCCGGCTTTTAAGTTCTTATCGTTTTTGGAACCTCCGCTGCCGTTGAACTGTATAACCGCTAGCGAGTACAGAGCCGGCGCGTGCGTCTTAATCGCCGCCTTCGCCATTAGTGACGCGCCACTCCCTCGGTTTTGAAGACAATAAAAACGGATCTGAAACCAAAAAAAAAAAAAAGGGTAAATTAGACATTTTACACTCTAAACTACACTTTAAACCATCGCGACCCCTCACTTCCAAAAATATCAACTTCCGTTTTGCGATTAACTAGAACGGAATTTAGTATTAAAAGACCAATTTGCCCCCTCTATTTTGGTAAATTGAATCTATATGCTTAACACCAACGCAACCCTCAAAATTGAAGAAATAGGGAGTGGCTTGTTACTGACCATGCCGAGGGTATACGAAGCTTCGATGTTTCCAGAATTTACACATAGTCTGAGAAAGCGGTGGGCAGATTCAGACCAGTTTTTGGCTCTGATTGCGAGAGCTTTAGGACTCGCTTTCGAGAGAACCAGTGGATGAACACCCAAGCGGTTCAGTCTTTTACACCTGTTTCAAAATTCGAACCGTTACTTGAATCCGAAAAAAATTGAATCTGTTTCAAAAAAAAAAAAAGTGAATCTATTTCAAAAATTTAAACCCTAAATCCAAAAAAGAAAGAGTTCTTACGTGATGAGAATGCTGATGAGATCGGAGGGTGAAGAGGCGGAAGAGCTGACTTTGCAGAGGATGAAAACGACGAGGTCGTCCGGCAAGCCATCGAAGAGATCGGATTCTTCGGCGATTGTGCGCGGCGGCGGCGGCGTCGTCGTTTTTTGCTTTTTCCTCATATGTTTTGGTTTGGTTTTTGTGTGTGTTTGTTTTGTTTTGTTTTAACTTCTGCTATACAGTTTTCGGAATGGAATTAGTAAATGCAGATGAGAAAAGGGGAGGGGGTGGTATTTATAAGCGAGAGGGATTAGCATTTAGATGTGATGGACTGGGCCCAGCCCACGAATTAATTATTATTATTTTTTTAAAAATATAATAATTAATAAATATAAATAGTAAAAGCTTAATGTGATGAGTGCACGAAGGCACGAAGGTTGATGAAAATGAATGGGCTAGAGTGAATGGAGATTTCCCAAAAATAATATTTTTGAAATTTCAAGACGTTACAAGTTCAAGCCAATTTGGGTTTTTGGTTTCCTCTATTATAGTGTGTTGTTTGTATACTACGGCAAACAGACTGGTCAAATACTCTAGAGAGGACCCAAAGGCCCCCACACCACACACCTAGTAGATTCACCAATTTTTAAGTTAAAAAAAAAAAAAAAAAAACTTAGACAATTTCTTTCTTATGATCTGTTTGAGATTCACTTATTTTGTTGAAATTAAAATGTTAGATAAAATAGTACAGTGAGACCCATAAATAATATTAAAAAGTGCAGTTAGACCTATGAATAGTAGCAAAAATAAAATGAATAATAAAATAAGTTGGTCAAAAATAAACTAGTCAAACAGATACTTAATTTGTATTTTTACTCTTTGAAAAAATATGTCATGCATCAGATATATAAAATCTTTTACATGTGTGGGCCAACACAAAAATGATAACCCAACATGATAGACAAATGTTTACCTTAAAAAAAATCCGTTAATCCACGATGTATCGATTGGCTTCAAACACGTTTGAGTCAGTGGCGGTTTCAAAAAAATTTTTGAGAGTGGTCTTTAAGAAATTTAAATTATACAAAATCTAATAAAAAGAGAATTTCATACATTGACACAAAAAAAAATAAATAAAAAAATAAAAAACACACACACACACAAACACGCAAATACATAAAATCTTACAATTTCCTTCTACAAATTTTTTTTATTTTGAAATCGTTACATGATAGTCTCATTATCAATGTTGCAAGTTACATCTCTTCAAAAGTTTAGTTAAATAAAATTTTTCTTGGACTTTTACTTTTATTTGTAAGGACCTAATATATTCTTAAGGAGACCAAAGTTTAAAAATAAAATTTGGCTACAAACTTTGTTGTAGTCACTCTCACTAAATGAATTAACATTGTTACATATTTTAAAAATCTAATCGATGAATTGCATGTTCTCTATATTCTTAAAACACATTAAAATTTCATACTAATCGGATGTTATTTGCCATTCGATCCATAAAATTATTTTTTATGTATAATTTTAAATTACAAAAACTTGAAATTTAAATATTTGATTGACGACATAGCTATTGATTTTTTATCTTCTTGAAATGTTGCAAGTATGAAGGATTTAAGAAGAAAATATAATTAAATGGTGGATTTATTAAAACTCACGTTGAAAAAAAAAATTGAATAGAGTTGTAGCCTTAATCTACAACCATGGTTGTTAACAAATTTTGTCTAGAATTTAATTATATTGGGCCTAAAAAAAAATTAGGGTGGTCACAAAGTTTTTTAAAGAAAAAAAAATCATAACTTTTTAAAATTTATAAACAATAATTGTATTTTTTTTCCAAATTAGGGTGGTCTTGTGACCACCCTGAACTCTATGTATAGCCGCCCCTGGTTTGAGTTATCTTACTCTAACCTATTTGTGTGGCAATTGAAAATATCATGTATGTGTAATTTAAGTTATATGACTCTTTTAATGTGTTATGTGACTTTTAAAAAAAAAAAAAAAACATATAAATAGCCTTATAATTTGTCACGTAATGCATTGAAAATGATAACTGCAAACATATTTGAAACCAAACTTTGTCATTTAATTAGTTATGTGACTTTTTTAAGTAAAAATAGAGTTTAGCTTTAAATTTGTTTGGAGCTATCTCTTCTAACCTACTACGTAATGATTTATAAGACTATCAATATGTATTATCTAAACAAATCACAAGATTTATTTAAAAGGTCATATGACTCAAACTACAAATTGATGATTTCTTTAATTGGTTCAAACATGTAAATTTAAAATACATGTGAATGATCATTTAATTATCATGTATTTAGTAGGAAAGGATTCCTCTAAATTATTTGGAAGGATTTCATACATGATTCTTTAAATATTAATTTTTTTTTTTTTTTTGGAAAAATACAGTTGGAAATTGACGAGCATGATGATTTTGTAAGTTATATAATTTATATGATAAAAGTCCCGTGAGTTATGGTTTTGGTATAGATTCTAAAATGCCATCTCAATCAAATGATTCCAAGTGAGTACTTTGTATTCTATCATGAAATCAGCTTTTTGAAAATTGATTTGATTGTACAAATTAATCTATTCAAATCAAATGATTCCAAGTGATTACTTTGTATTCTATCATGAAATCAGCTTTATGAAAATTGATTTGAGCGTATATGAGTTGGTTTGGGCAAGAGTTTGTAGTATGAGCTAATTTATGTTTTAATTAATTTTTAATTGTTTTGAATATGCTTGCTTTTATGTTAAAACTCATATCTGCCACTATCACTTGATTCATAAAAAAAGGACCTTCTTGAGAATCTTTTATTGGGCTAACGTGTTAATCCAAACTCAGAAACTAATTGGTTTGAGTTTGCCTTTCAAACCTAGGGAAAATTTATTATGGAAGTACTTTCACTCAGGCTATCTTTTCCCCTCCAACTTATCTCCATCTTTCCCAAAAGGCCAAAATCCATTTTACTCCATATTATGATAGGAAATGTTAGATAATTACATGTTTTTCTTGCAAAAAGATAATGTTTAACATTCAAATTCGAGTATCTGATTATTTTCTTGAGCATATGTAGTCCTCCGTCCTACACACACTAGATTATTATAGAAATGAATCTCTAAAGATGACCTCAGAATACTGACAAGAGATTTCAAAAGTTAGATTGTAGTCTCTAAAACATCTACTTTGTGGAAATTCATTTTTATTTTATTTTACAAATAATAATAATAATAACATCATCCCTTTGAGTAGAGATATATAATATTGTAACAGAGGACTTGAGGTTGCCTACATATTTCCTAGTAACTATGGTATAATTATAATCACTATATATAATTGAACTTAATAGTGGCAGCTACTCTATCTAACAGTCTAAACACTCTAGCTGCGAAATTAAGACAACAGAAGTCCAAAGTGTCATCATATTGTATTTGTTTTACTTGGAGCACTATACAGGGTTAAAATTAAAAAACCCATGATAAACGTGTTGTTTGACTAAAATAATCTTGGTGCCGTCTCCAAGAGTGACGGAAAAGCCAAATCTCCCAAATTGTAAGTCTGATAGTACTTATATTTCAAGTTTTAAGATTGTGTTATATCTTCAATAAGCATCCATTGGTCTTATTTTTTGAGAAAAAAGCATCCATCGATCTAATGTTACTTGTTAGTGCTGTTTTAGTCCGCCAATGGTTTGTTTGAATAATTGTATAATTAATATTTATTTTATAAATCAAATATATGCATCATCACTCTCATAATATACAAGTCCCATAATCACATGAATTATACATAATGTCAAAAAGATTGTAAATATAAATGATATAATATTCAATATATAAGATACATTCTTCTTCTAATCAAGTACTTATGTCTTCGAGGGTCGAGGTGGTTTACAGGGTTAAATTTTAGGGTAAAATATAGCTAATACCCTTAAGATTTGGGCTATCACCAACCAAGTTCAAGACTTCTCAAAACTGATTAATTTAGTTCCTAAACCCATCTTGGTCTCTAAACCATTACTCGTTTTTTCTCTTTTTCACAGTGATTAGAGTCCAAATTGGTCTATTTTAAAAAATCTTAAATTTAACTGATATTAACCCGGACCTCAGGGCCGAGGTGTTAACTGTATTTTATCCAAAATTTTATTTCTAGTCAACAATCACGCGTCCCATGTGATTCCCACATGCACTTGATTGCACGGAAGGCCACAATACAATTTTCTAAATGCACTGTGACTTTGGGGTTTAGGTAACAATGATGGATATGGCATGGCTTCCTAGTTCCTCATCTCTTATAAAACTTACTTTCATACTAGATCTTTACGCATAGTGTGCAAGTTGATAGAGCTAGCTTAAAACTTTTTGTAAATCAAGTTAACCTAGATATTTATGTGGTGGGGACATATTTAAAATAATGCAAACACATGTTTTGAATTGGATATGGAAGAGAAATGTGAGGTTGGATAAGTTTTGAAGATGTGGAGTTGGTGGAACACATATCTTTAGTTTCTTTCCCTTTTCACCAAAAAGAAATGAATCCCCTTTTGTTTGGTAGGAAACGATTGCGGCATTAACTGCCTTATACCACGGCCATCTTTTAAACATTTTTGCTTTACCTTTGTTTATGGTTTCTTTCATCTAATTAATACCAGCCCAAAATGAATTTAAGATTGTGCAGAAAACAGCCACAAGTAATCAATGGCGTGAAGCATTTTCAGTAGTGAGTAATTAAACTTTATGTACTACTATGTCTGTAACGCTTTCATAACAAATCTTAGGTGATAAATTTGTACAAATTATAATCTGAGACCGCTACTGCCATTATTTTTTCAGGCACTAGTAATAATTTGTCATCTAAAATTTATTATGAAAATATTGTAATAGCGTTATAAATCTAGTATTTCTTTTAAATTTTAGCACTGTTTGTCAAGAAAAAGTTAACGAGTGAAGAAAGATTATCTATGTTTAAAACATATCTATTTCATTGTTCGGATTAAAATTATGAATCTAACATTCTACACATAGTCATATTCAAGAAATAAAATCTTAATCGTGAAATGGTCTCTCTTCATCTAATTCCTAATTTATTAGGCCTTTTACACTTAAAAATTAGGAGTGCCAAAGATGTGTCAAAGAATAGTTCGAGGTTTCATTTGACATGTTAATCATAATTAGCCAACAAATCATTTGTAACATGCTTGATTTTTATTTATTTATTTTTTTTTTTTGTAACTCAATAATTACAACAATGGAGGATGAAGATTTGAACTTTGATACTTCTAAAAAGGAAGATAATCATGTGAGTCACAAGACTCTTCTTGAGTATGCTATTGCTAATAGGAGTGATGTTTAGGGATAATAAATTTTTTAACTGAATTATCATCAATTATATATGATAGTGCAGAAAATAGCCACAAGTAATCAATGGCGTGAAGCATTTACAGTAGTGAGTAATTAAACTTTGAGTATTACTACGTCCGTAATGCTTTCATAACAAATCTTAAGTGGTAAATTTTTACGGGTTATAATTTGAGTTCACTACTGACATCATTTTTTCAGTCACTAGTAGTATTTCTCTTAAATTTAAACTCTGTTTGTCAAGGAAAAGTTAACAAGTCAAGAAAGATTATCTATATTTAAAACAGATTTATTTCATTGTTCGGATTAAAATTATGAATCTAACATTCTACACACAGTTATATTTAATAAATAAAATCTTAATTTTGAAATGGTCTCTCTTCATCTAATTCCTAATTTATTAGGCCTTTTACACTTAAAAATTAGGAGTGCCAAAGACATGTGTCAAAGAATAGTTCGAGGTTTCATTTTACATGTTAATCATAATTAGCCAATAAATCATTTGTAACATGCTTGGATTTTTATTTTATTTTTTATTTTTGTAAATCGATAATTACAATAATGGAGGATGAAGATTTGAACTTTGATACTTCTAAAAAAAGAAGATAATCATGTGAGTCACAAGACTCTTCTTGAGTATGCTATTGCTAATAGGAGTGATGTTTAGGGATATTAAAATCTTTAACTAAATTATCATCAATTATATATGATAGTGTACAAAAAAAATCATGTACGGTATCAATTAGTTGCGTGGAGCACACCAAAATTTAAGAGATAAATGGCTGTGAGACACCTAAGCATTTCTCAATTAATTTTTCTAGCAGCGAAAGTGATATTGAAGACTACTAAAGACCACTAGTCTATTAATTAATATGTATATGGTACGGGGAGAATAATGCCTTAATCAGGGGCTCAAAATAGTCTAATTTTGAAAAAATACATCGCAGTTTCTCACACATTTCTTTAATTTTTGATTAGTTAAAACACACATAATATATTGTAATTGATAAAGCATGAAATGGAGCACTTGTTTTTTTTTGGTATAGACTATTGAAAGCTTGGGGGATTTAGTTGGGTCAGAGAAATTTGAATTCTGAATGTCCCTATTAGAACACTAAAAATAGTTAATTGAGCTGAAAAACTATTAATTATGCTACTTGTAGTTGGTAAAGCAATTAAGTGAAGCAATTTTCATGCTATAAAGAATTGTTGTTCACCTGAAACACCCATGGGAAGTGCCACGGTGGTTAGAACTGGAGAAGTGGATTCGCTATGTGGCAACGCGCAAGGTTTTTTTTTTTGGCTTTCTCAATTGCCCCACACACTACTTGATTGTTGTAAAGACCTTCAGGCAATTGAATAAACACCACGTAGAAACTAGTTTTTGTCGTTGTTGTTGCTATAGTGATTGCTCATATAAAGGGGGAAAAAGAAGCCACCTAAGAAAAAGGCATGGCATTAATTTCGGGCCTTTCGGCTAGGCATTAGTTATTAATTTATTAATATTATTATCACTCATTACTTTTTTCTTTTTCTTTTTTGATATATAGCTAGGCATTAGTTATACACTTATACGTAAGAACTAACTCTAAATTCGATGGTAAGTTCTAATTAGGTTGATCGATAAAGTCTTTTAGAAGTCTTGGAATTGGATACTGTTTACATTAAAAAGAAATATATTACTGTCTTTAATTTGACTCGTTAATTTGAAACAATCATCATTATAAGCGAATTGAAGTAACCCAAAAACAAAAATAAAAGGGGAAAATGTGTTTTTTGTTTTTTTTTGGGGCTGAGATGGGAAAAAAGATCTTTTCCTTCATATTTTTATCCTATATCAAGGTAATAATTTCATTAATTTGCAAGATTAAAACTTAATTTCATCTCTACAATTTGTGTTCAACTGAACCACATGTTTAGCTAACGAGTCCTTCCAAAATAAGAGAACTTGGGTGCTAATAAGTAATATTTAACAAAATTTGTACAATTTTGAATTGGAAGGATCGATGTAGCCATGTAGGGAATAATTATCTGAAGAGGCAATTAAAAAGATTGTTTGTTAGTATGATTTCAAGAATATGCTCACAAAGTCTACTAGAGACAATTGCTTGTTTTCGATTGACAGAGATTTCTTTTTACAAAGACCAGCATATACCACAGAGTATGAATATTATATGAGCATGGTTTTGTTGCACCGACACAAATTTCTCCACAAAATAAGGTTGATGCTAGAGAGTCCTAGAAGTTCCTAGTGGGTGAATTGCATTAATTTCCTTCTGATATTATATTGTACCTTATTAATATATTGCATTTCCAAGTCAACTATATCCTTTGAACCTGCTTCAGGAGACACCATACTCTTCTTTGATTCATGAATCATGACCGACGAGCTTTATGCCTTTTAAATTTCACCTTCTCTGCTACAAGTAATCCACAAAATAAAATGTTTTTACCTCAGCTTGAAAGTCTTAAAATCAGTGATAAACTTCACTATCAAATAAAAAAGTTATATATACTCATACACACATTCATTTAATATCAGTGAATATAGTCATATAGGAGTATGGAACCCACTTGACTTGGAACATTGTGAATTTATGACAATTTGACAATCCATTTTCTGCAATGAAATAAATCATAAAATTTCTGGTTTTGGTGAGGCAGTAAGCACCGAAATTGGAATGGCCCTGATGTATCATAAGAGAAGGTTGAATCATGAGAAGCATATTTTTTTAAGACATAAGAATTAATTAGGGATTTGTCGGTACCTAACTAACTTGTACCTCAATAGAAAAATATGAATGATTGTCACTTTTTTCCTGTTCAATTTCTTAGTCAGACTAAGCAAATCAATAATGCAAAAGGGGTCACAAACTTATTGAACTTGGTACTTAGGGAAGCATGCATGAAAATGACTTTTATTTGCAGTGATTGATAAACCCTACACTACATAGATGCTTATGTGTTTTTAACTTTACTGATGATGGTAATTAAATTACCCCCACATCATTTTCCTAACCCCAATAACAAAGGTCTAGAAAAAGAAGAAATCAATAGGACGGCAACAAACAATACTGAAATAAGTACAGAAAGAAACAAGACGTGGGACAAGATATACGTGTAATATGGATAAAACTCAAGTTTCAAATTAATTAGATCCTATTTCAACATCCAAAGAAAAAAAAAATCCTATTTCAAAATTAAATACCAAAAGAAGTCAACAATAGTAAAAACTTAGTTATAAAAACCATACCCGAAATTGACCTTGGTACTTAGGGAAGCATGCATGAAATGACTTTTATTTGTAGTGATTGATAAACCCTACACTACATAGATGCTTATGTGTTTTTAACATTACTGATGATGGTAATTAAATTACCCCCACATCATTATCCTAACCCCAATAACAAAGGTCTAGAAAAAGAAGAAATCAATAGGACGGCAAGAAACAATACTGAAATAAGTACAGAAAGAAACAAGACGTGGGACAAGATATACGTGTAATATGGATAAAACTCAAGTTTCAAATTAATTAGATCCTATTTCAACATCAAAAAAAAAAAAAAAAAAAATCCTATTTCAAAATTAAATACCAAAAGAAGTCAACAATAGTAAAAACTTAGTTATAAAAACCATACCAGAAATTAACCCGGCTGAAGAATTAGTTCACTAGTTCATTAGTTCAACCAGTAGTTCATTGGTTGAATTGTATGTTTATCAATTAATTAAATAATATATTTTATAATTATAAAAATAAACTAAAATAAAATAAAAATATTCCATTTAGGTAAATTAATAAATTATAATAATAAAAATTACATCATATGACATAAAGTTAGAGAGTATAAAAAAAATAAACACATCATTCACATAAATCATCCAATAAGCAAGTTATATAGTCCAAAAGTCTTGAAACGACATATCTCATAAAAATTTAAAATAAATTTTTAGCTTAATCATTAAACCCTAGAGCATAATAGAATTATTTAAATCTTCAAATACAACTGATGATTAAAATCAATTTGGTGTTCTTGTTGTTATATTGGCCGCTTGTGTTCTATGTAGACCAATCGATATTTTTTGGTTTTATTTGCAGTTGAAAATGATTAACCCGTGCAATCCGTCGGTTTACCCAGTTTGATATAATGAGTTATTGCATCTTCAATATTTTATACCAAACCATTCCGGATAATACTTTGGTTCACAGTTTTCATGATTTAACTAATGGTTTGGTACAATTTTTATAACTATGAGTAAAAGTACATTCTTAACTAATGTAAGACTCAAATGAAACCCCAACATTTTGGAGTGAAAAAAAATATATCATTTACATAAATTGATTCATTTCATGTTTTAATTAGATTAAATATTACAAATTTAAATAGCAACAGAGCTAGCAAATTTTCAATATTCAAATTTGAGAAGGCCAAATTCATATTTTTATACACATATATATGATATTGAAAATAAGTTCAAAATTTGGGGGGCCATGCACTCTTCAACGTGCCCCCGTCATCAAATTTAAAGATTTATAAACCACTATTTCAATTATAATTTTAAATGACGTGACATTCGTTACATTGTCAGATTAAAAAAAAAAAAAAAGTTAATAGATGAAATGAGAGAGAATCTTTTTTTGTTTTGTTTGTAATACACAAGCTTGCGCCGCACACGTGCAAGAGAGAGAAGTGGGTATGCCGACATCCAAAACAACAGCGTATGGTAGCTATCGGATGCGTACATGTGATTACTCCTCAGGAACATGATTACAGTACTAATAATTATGACTTCCACATGCAAGCTTGAATGTGAAAACTCGAAAGAAGCAGCAAAAAAAAAATAAGAAGAAGAAAGATAGCTAGCGTGCTCACCACATAAGATTTATCACAATAATTTTCAAGTAATGCTATCTGCTTAGTTTAAGGTTTTTCTGAACTGGTTCAAGCACCTTTCCGCGGTTGTTGATGGAGATAATCAAACCAGGAAAGCTACAAATGTTGACAAGGGCTCTGTGGAAACTAGTCATGGGCCACTTTTTGAGTAACAATGATAGCTCTCCTAATGAGAGAGTTGAGACCCCATATATGCATGAAGAAAATCACTGATTGCTTTTCATCTAAAAGTAATAATACGGTGCACTTGCTTCTCATGCTGAAGCATGCAGGAACAATGTGTGGATGGCCCAGCTATGTGGGACACTTTAAACGAGACAGAATTTGATTGGAAGGACTAGGTCCTATCTTCGTGTGCACGTTAAGGTCGTTTCTACCATAATTTTCCACCACGCTATCAGTCTAGAAATAATGAGCTGCTTGTATAGGTTAAATCAACATGAAATGGTTCACGGGAATAGACAAGGGTTTCTCTCTTTTTCAATTCTTCTAGGCAGGGATGGAGCCCGAGCCTAAAGTTTGGGCCAAACTTTGGACTATTTATTATTATTATTATTATTATTTTGGACTTTCAAGAATGATTTTTTTTTTTTTTTTTTGAAGTCAATTTAATATTTTATGACTTACTTGGGATTTTTGAATTGTTGAGATTTTTATGTTTTTTTTTTTTTTTTTTTTTTTTTTACAAGATAGAATTCTACTCTAGTCTAATCTAAGTGTATATGTGTGTGAAACTTTCTCCTAGAGACTTGAATCCCGGCTCTTGCCTCCTACACCCTACAAGCACTTATACTTGTGGAGTGACCATCGCACCAAGGGCGTGCGGTAGTAGATTTGTTATGTTTTTAACTTTTAGGACCATGTTCTTTGGCCCCTTGTTATTATGAGAGAGAGAGAGTGTGTGAGAGAGATACACTAGGCGTGGGCAGCTCTACCTTATTTGCTGCTGACTACATGCGACTCTACCTCTCCCAATCATTCAATCTATCCCTGATTTAGTTGTGTAAATTTCTCTCCCCCTCTCTTCTCTTCTCTAGGTTTGCTGCTTAGATTTTTTTCTTCCTTCTTTTTTACTTTTTTTTGAGTTTTGCGTGTGTTGCTAATGGGTAAGGACTAAAAAAATAAAAAAGAGATTGCTATTGAGCCGGGTTATTTGTTTTGGTAAAATTGGTTTATTAAGTTTATTTTTTTTTTAGCATTGCTATTTGTAATTTTTGTTGTTGGTCTAATTTTTTTTTTGGCTAGTTAATTTTGTTTTAGATTTTAAATCTATAATTTTTTCTATGACCTTTTTAAAAGATTAGTGATATTGTTAAGGGGTGGCCAAGTGTAATTTTATTGAATCAAATTGCTAAAATTAATATTTACATACTAGCCTCATCACACGCACTTTGCGCGTGCGATGAGGCCTTTATTTTTATTTTTTTGGGTCTAGTGTCATAATTTTTATTTTTTATTTTTTATTTTTAAATTTGGGATAAGTTTGTTTTGAAAACATGGATTAGTAGGAGGGTGTCCTATTTTATAGGCATTTTAAGTGGAGTTGGAGATATATTTTTATCGAGTTGTTCTCAAGATTTTTTTTTGTTAAACATAAAATTTATGGGGTATTTTTGAATCACATAAAAGTCCAGTCTAAAGAGAGGAATCCTCTTATAGATAATATAGATATATTAGTATTTTTTTTTATTGGGGCATATTCCCCCTAATGTCCATGAATGGCTCCGTCATTGCTTCTAGGGCACACCTTTAAACCACACACTTTATCATAACTTGCACATGTGTTAACTTGTAATTAGATTATACTAATTATTGTTGCACATGCTGAGTTATACACTGTAGAACACACTCTAATTGAAATCGTGTTTCAAAACATCATTTCAACTGTGTATCTCATATACACAGTGTGTAACTAACTAACTATCACTACTAATTAGATTATATTATTTACACATTTATCCACTATTAGTATCTAATCACCACTTAACACATGTGCAAGTTGTGGCAATGTGTGTCCCTATACTTTTCCTTTCGTCATCTCAAATAACAATCCATATTTTCGACAAAAATAATAGGCATTTTCGACAAATTCATTTTGCCGTCACAAATGTTTTAATATTTAACGAGCAATTATTAACGAAAGAGACTTGCCGTCAGAAAAGCTAGTTTTTTTTACGGCTTTTTATAGTCATCGAAAAAGTTTCTTCGCAAATAACAATATTTTTTTGTAGTGTAAAGGGTATCCACAACACATCATTTAAAATTTAAATTATATAGTATTATATTAAAAAAAAATACAAATTTAATTATAAAATGGACTTCCTAAGTGAAATGGAGAGCGTCATTTTCCCATTGGAATCCCTATACTTAGTTTCTATATATTGACTAAATAAAACTTCTACAAAAAGGAAAAATATTTTTAAAAAAATGGAAAAAGATTTTGACAAAACGTCTAGTAAACAAAGAAGAATAGTGAGGATAGTATAGCGATCACTTGGATAAAGTTAAGAATTTTCATTTCCAAGACTGGAATTTCAGACAAAGTTGTTTTTGACCTCATACAAGTTTCCGGGACAGGATCCAAGCAAGAAAAATCATCAAATTCTATCCTTGAATGTTTTACAAGATATAGAAATAGAATGGAGCACTAGGAATCTCTTGAACCATATTAAAGCACGTACTCTAAAAGCAATCAAATCATTACCTCTTTTTTTGACATTTTTGTCTAGTGCAAATCAACTGAAATATCTTTATAATGTAACTTCTAATTATCTTAACCAATAAAAGTCTTCATTTAATGAGTTCAAATCTTAACGTATCTATAAATCATATCGTATTTAAATAAAAAAATCGTTGTGATTCGTTCTAATATTCCTAATCATGGGTAACAAATATAATTTTATGAGTTCTAGAAAATATCACCCTTATAGTTATCAAAATTATCAAAATTAAGATATGATTTTAAAAAATAATAGAATATACTGAATTAAGGAGTATTATATATATACAGACATTGACATGGACATGTAGGGTTGACAAAATTATGTGAGCCTGTTATATTCTTCTTGGAATGGTGGGTGGCGTATCAATCTCTTTGTTCTCTGTGTGAATATTGCAAGGCTGGGACCTTTGTGCAAGTTGTGATTGAAAATGATTGTGGGATCTGAATTTTTCTTTACTTGTGGGCTCTACCCTAATTTTAGAAAAATAGATTAGTGATGTAGAAAGAGAAAATTTTTTGGGATAAGATTTGAAAGTTACCAAACGCAAAATTAAGAAGCATATCCATCCATCAGCCCAATTGGAAAAAATTTTGGGATAAGATTTGAAAGTTACCAAATGCAAAATTAAGAAGCATATCCATTCATCAGCCCAATTGGATTATTGGGAAAATTTTTGGGATAAGATTTGAAAGTTACCAAATGCAAAATTAAGAAGCATATCCATTCATCAGCCCAATTGGATTATTATTATTATTATTCATAAAAAAAAATTGATCTTTTTTTAATTTTAATTCTAAATTCTTTGTCTATTACAAATAATTTCTCATATATTTAGTATATTAAATCTCAATTTCAAAGCAAAATTAAGATTACAATGCTTTTTTATACATCCAATTCCAAGGTGGAAGGTTTAACTTCTAGCCATTTCTTCCATTAACATGTTAGAAGTATGCAGTTAAATGATTAAATTTGTAATATTCTTATAATTTAAACTTTTAGAACAATCGGTTATTTAACGTAACCAATTCAGTACTTTTCATTATAAAAATAAAAAATCTATAAAGATTCAAAGAGTTTCACTATAATTAATCTTCTAAAAAAAAAAAAAATAGAAAACGTAATAATAATAGGTCAAAACTTAGGTACAATACATACTTAGATACTGTTCCTTAATTTCTCATTTTAAGATTCAGCCATGTAGCTTTACTTAACTTAAAATACATTTCTATCTCATGAAAAAAGAAGCCACATGGCTGAATCTTAAGAGGAGAACCTAATAATAATACGCTAAACTTATAATTAGTCAACATTCTAATAATATCTTGTTGTTACTTGTGCTGTGAATTCTCTCCAAAAAAAAAAATACTTGTGCTGTGAATGTGTGTGTATATAATAACAATTGTAATCGGATCATATCTATGTGCCTTTTATTTGAAGGCAATGATTTTAAGTAGGCAAAGTTTTTTTTGAGGGGAAAAGTAGGCAAAGTTAGTTTGATCATCATGAATGTAAGTAAGTAGGGTCATTGATATATCATGAAAAATTAGTCATTAGCACAAGTTGTACACCTGTACTGTGCTTTTTTCCTTGCCCAGGTTGACTGCCCATCCTTGTCTTGGACTCAGTAGAACTTTTTCAAAGGGATGTTTCAAACTTTCAATCCTTTCTCTCCTTTTATAATAAGCTTAGTGATGAGCGACCCACAAGTACTACAAGATATTATTATACTATAATTATTATCTTGCCAATTAAGGCATCTAAATCTATCCCTCCAAGAGTCTTATCACTTGTTATTCATCTCCACTCTTCCCCAATAACAATTGTTTTCAATATTTATTTTCACTTATACTTATACCATGTTAGAAAAATATTAAGGAGTGAATAAGAATTAACTCCTAATATGTTCACAATCCACTTGAATGTTGTATTAAAGTGATAAAAACCTTTGAGTCCCGTATAGAAAAAGGAAAGAGATAATATATAAGTTTATATGCTCATGAGTTGGACATTAGGATGGGTCCTCCTGTTCAAATAATAATATATTTTTATTTTTATTTTTGAGCCAATAAGTCTGTGCACAACACTTTGTCCTGGAGTCGTGCACATAACATATATGTAAAATAAATTAGAGTAGCATAAAATTCAAACCCTTTTATAATACTTTTTATATTTCTTAGGAAATACATATAAAAATAATACTTTAGGTGTCTAAATACTAATATTTATAAATTAATTTTTTTTTATAAAAATGATAGTCCACTTCTGTCTTATTATTTCTTATTTGGTCCACCTCGGTCTATTTGCTCCACTTTGGTCATATTCGGTCCACTTTGGATTTATGCAATCCATTCTCTCCACCTTAGTTCTATTCGGTCCGCTTCGGTTCTAGCTATTCGGTTTATTATGTCCACTTTGGTCTTATTCAGTCCACTTCCGTCCTATTCAATCCACTTCAGTTTTATTCGGTCCAATTTGGTCTTATTAGGTCTTATTCGGTCCATCCAGTCATATTCGGTCCACTTCTTTCCTACTGGGTCCATAATTTATTTTGAGCCCAATTACTGGTAGGCTCAAAATTCTACTCAATTATCTGTAATCCCAGCCAAGCTACCAATACATTGGGCCTTAAAATAAAAACAGCCCAAAAAATTAGAATATTCAGACAAAGAAGAAAAAAAGAAAAAGAAAACTCTCAAATTCAATAACGCAAAAGTGCGAAGAAGGAAAACCAATTTAATCACACACAGTGATTTATATATATCAGAGTTCTCAGATTCACACACCGATACAGAATTACAGATCGAAAAGCTCCACACACAGAGAGAGAGAGAGAAGCAATGGAGGTAGAACTGAAAGAGATGCTGCATGATCTCGAATCGCTCAAGCAATCGCTTCCTGATCCTTCTCATCGTGCTTCAATCGATAAGGTATTTTTCCAAATTCATAGCTATTCCTATGTATGCATGCATGTATGTATGTATGTATATGAGCCTTGATCATTGTTAAATTTTGCGTTACCTAGCTTGAATTCTCCATTTTATACATGTATGTATGTATGTATATGAGCATTGATGAATGTTAATTTTTTTGCGGACTTGGCTTGAATTCTAGATGTTATGCATGTATTTATGTATATGAGAGTCGATAAATGTTAAATTTTTGGGGTGGAGCTTAAGATAGAATTGGTTTGAATTCGAATTTTGGACCTAGCTCTGTTGATGTAAGAAATGTAAGCGATGATCGCCAGTAATGGTACTATTAGTATTAGTGTGTGAACTGAAACATTATTTTTAGTTTTTAAAAGAAATCCAATTATACTATATGATTTGGGCTGTGAAAAATGAGGCCTAAACTATCAATGTAGATTCTTTTTTGGTTGCGGATAAAATTATGCAAAAGGAAATGTTGTAAATTTCGGATCTTGAAGAGCAAAGGGAGAGAATCAATACAGATATTTACGTGGTTTGGCAGTGTACCTACAATCATAGGAGTGAGCAGAAAAAATCTTCTCTATGAGAAGCTCCGCTCTGCTCGTACTTCCAATTCAGAATATGAGTCACTATCTCTAACAAGAAAGTAAAAGCTTTTTTTTTTTTTTCTTTTTTGAGTACATTAGCTTGTGTTAATTAGGGAAAAATTGATGATTTTTTCAAGGCTTTTCAGAAAGATGGAAAATTTGAAATTTTGAAACTTGATATAATTTATTTTCGAACTTCAAAACTTGTCCAGGACTGAGTTTGCCTCAAAGTTTGAGCATGTTGTTCTATGAACAGTATTTTGTTATGAAGGAGAACCCTTTTTCTTGACACTTTTGTGACATTTAAAACCTTGGTTGTGATTTATCAATTTATTTTGTTGCTACAATTGCATAGTTGTGATTTCTTTAAGTGTGTTTTCTAGCTATGACTTTTTTTTGGTAAGTAAAAATTTTATTAGAAAAGGAAAAGGGAAAGATACATAATAATGTGTACAAGCCCTTTTCAAAGAATATAACTCACAAGTTACATTTTGTAGTTACGGCTGCGAGTAGAACAACTTACAAGTCTGGAAAAGTCAGGACCTGCTCGGCGTTTAAAAGTCAAGGTATCTGTCTTCTGTATTGTACTATTTTTTTGTTTTGTTATTGTGTTATGCCTGATTACATTACTGACTCACAAAGTAAATTGCCATGGCTGCAGGATATGAGTGCAGAGGTTGTAGATAGCAATCCTTATAGTAGGCTAATGGCTCTTCAGAGGATGGGTATTGTGGAGAACTATGAAAGAATACGAGAGTTCTCGGTTGCCATTGTTGTATGTACATAGTCTCCTCTTTCATTGTTTCTTTTGTTGCTATAGAAAGAATGTCTATTGACTAGAACACACCTTTTTATGATATGCATATGTTTGCACATGTGAATTGCTTTGTGTGTATTTCCTAGGGAATAATTTTAGGCATTATTTGGTTATCTAAAAAACTAATTGAGAAATTGGGATTTTGGAAACCCAAAAACCCGCCATTACTGTTGGATTTTCTTGATCTACTTCACTGACTTACACAAAAAGAAAGGAAAGTTGCAAATCCTGCATGTAATTTTTCTGTTAGTATTTAAAACTGAATCCTGAAATTGTTTTTGCAAAACACTCATACTTTTGCAGCAAAAGTATGAGATACTTAATAGAACTAGTCTTTGGCATGTTTTGAATGATAGATAGTGGCTTGCTTCTCTGTATTTGGGATGCCACATTCTTAGATTTATGTGTGACATCAACAACAACAACAAAGCCTTAGTCCCAAAATTTAGGGTCACCTATGGATCCTCGACAGATTTGGTTGGGTCGGCCACAGATTTATGTATGACTTACAAAATCTTATTTCATTCAGATTTTTTTATGGATAAAGCATACTAATATTCCATTAGAATGTTAGGAGCCCAACCTAACTGTATGGTATTGTAATTTGGGTGTAAAATTTAATATGGAGGTTATTTTCGAGCATTCATGTATATGAATTCAATCTAAATTACTGGTTTCATTTACCCTCTTCCAGTAATAGCAGTGCGGCCCACTGGGTGATATTTTTTTCTTGTTATTTACTCTAATTGGCAGAAAGCTTTAGAGTGGCAACAACAAAACTATGTCTGGTTCAGTCAAGTTGTTCCTGGGCCTCTTTCAGAAGTTCTCCAACTTATATACTTGTTTAAAATATGTAATATGTACATACCTTACAATAATCAAGACATTTAGTTGGGTTGCTCTGATTTTCTTTCATTTGTCATTCTCTTGAGGTCACAGGGAATAGGTGGTGTAGGGAGTGTTGCAGCTGAGATGCTAACAAGGTGTGGCATAGGTCGCCTTTTGTTATATGATTATGACAAAGTGGAGTTAGCAAACATGAATAGGTTATTCTTTCGTCCAGAACAGGTATTTGTCCGCATAATTCTCATTATTGATTCCATTTTTTTAAAATTTTATCGTAGAGTTTCTTCTTTTTGGATTTTTATGGTTCAAAAGTTAAGTGGCAATGATTTTAGATAATAGACTGTTGTGAAGATGCTGCTTCAGTCTTCCTATTTGTTATACAAACCAAGAATAATTATAACTCTCTAGCATAAGAAAGTTCCTACTAAATGAGCATTTAATCCTGCTAATAATGGATGTAATGCAATTTGTCTTTTCAGGTTAATATGACAAAGACAGATGCTGCTGTACAGACCCTCTCAGACATAAATCCTGATGTCATACTTGAGGTAAACACTTTACAGGATTTAGTTACCTTATGATTTAATTACATGTGTGAAGTTGTTATCTAGAATTCTTTATCTGCATTTTTTGAGGAATTGGTCCTTTTTTTTTTTTTTGCTAGCATGTGATCCTTGAATTAACCTATGGACTTGACTATCTACTTACAAATAGGCCATCCTTAACCTGTCTAATTTATAGAACCCCATAATTAAGGTTTTATTATGAACTCATGGGTGCATATGTAAATTACATATGCACTTGGTGGATCGTAAATCTATGACCTTACCCTCCACCTTGCTGTTACAAAGTGGGGATGTGTCATTTGAGTTAGAGCTCATTGACTTTATCATGAACTCATGGCTTGGAACTCATCTATTATCAACCTAGGACAAAACCAAAACAGATGCAACAACAGCATTAAAGAACAGAAAAATAAAAATAACGAATTAGCATGTAGGTTACACATGCTTGATGACTGGGGACTGAACAGTCAAACTATAAGCAGCTCTTAATTCTTAATTCCAAGTCTATATCCCAAAATTAGTATGACTTTATGAGTAGGCCATGTCTGTGTCTGTGTTAAATCGAGTACATAGCAGTTCTTGTCATCTCTTACATTTAAAACAGCTCCTTGTTTAGGAGCCTGCAAAACCAAGAAATATGATTCGACATAAAAATGCCACTTTTCTAACCCATAACCTTGTTATGTGGTCTTTAATTGCTCATGTTCAGTATTTTCCTTTCATTTATAACTTCTATATTGTTACATAAGACAAAGAAGTAATAGAACTTACGTGGAAAGACTAGATCAAATTTTGGAGAAGTGAAGAGATGCAATTACATTTATATATTTATGGTTACTCTTGTAGTTTGACATGGCTAAATCTCATTAATGTGTTTATTAGTGTTTCCCTTATGCTGATCAGTCATCCTGTGTTTAGAGCTATACAATGAACATCACCACAGTACAAGGTTTTGAAACGTTTGTGTCAAGTTTGAAAAACAAGTCATTTCGCCCAAATAAAGAAGGTAGTGGAGTGGATTTGGTCTTAAGCTGTGTGGATAATTATGAAGCAAGGATGGCTGTTAATCAGGTAATCAGACTTTAACACTAGTTTCCTGTTAAATGTTTGAAATTCATTGTTTCTCTCTCTCAATTTCATATCTAACTTTATAAATGGTTATACAGGCTTGCAATGAAATGAATCAGACATGGATGGAGTCAGGTAAGCATGAGAGTTCCTCTATTTAATTTTTCCTTAGTGGTGAGCAGAACCCTTGAACTATATATTTATCAGTACATGCATACGTTTAATGTGAAAATTTTTGATGTGGGTCTATGTTATGCTTACATTTCAATTCTCTCTAGCTGGCATTTTCCCCCAGTGTAAATTTTATATGGTTGACAATTTGCTTGCCTGTTCCATTCATTGTTTAGTTCTGAACAAATTCCATATCTGGATACTTACATGTGCATGTGTATAGTATCTGCTTAGCCAAAAAAAAGGTGTCTACCATGTATTATATATGTAGACAAGCTTACCCACGTGTATTAGATCTAAAAACTGTGTGTTTACATCATCAGCCATATTGAGTGGGGTGCATTTTAAAACCAAGATCTATGCGCTATTGCAAGATTGCAAGTTTTGTATGTTTAGATGCACATTGATGTACTTTATAAGGAAATTTAAAACGTACATTTTTGCAGGTGTATCTGAGGATGCTGTTTCAGGTCATATTCAGTTGTTGATACCTGGTGAAACAGCCTGTTTTGCATGTGCACCTCCTTTGGTATGTTCTTTCATTTTTGTAAATTTGGATGAGAGTGCATGGTTCTCAATTTGCTATGTATGATGTTGTTATGTAAAGTATTCCCATTTGAATGTGTATTTGTATATTTCTAAGGATGGTTTTATATAGTAGGTGACTTTGACATTAAAGGATTATATTCTTTATTCTTTATAAACATCTTCCTTTGTCTTACCTTTCAATATAAATAAAATTAGTTTCTTCTATGAATGGACACTTTTATAATGGAAGTGTGAAGGGATTTGTGCTTTCCCTTTTTGTGCTTTAGGTTGTGGCATCTGGAATAGATGAACGGACACTGAAGCGTGAAGGTGTTTGTGCTGCATCTTTACCTACCACCATGGTAAAGTTTTTCTTTCCCACTATTTACCTATCAAAAGAGAATAAAATTCTTACTCACATTCTTTCAACTGCTCTTCTTGGGTATTTATTTCCCCTGTACTTCTTCAAGTAGAGATATTTTGTAATTTTTTAGTGGTCGACTGGGTTGTAAATATACTCTGCACTGTAGCGTGCTTTGTGTACGTAACTATTATTACTGCTATATTTCCTTAGCTCAGCATGTTTTATTTGGTTTTGTAGGGAGTTGTTGCTGGGCTTCTTGTCCAGAACACCCTTAAATTCTTGCTAAATTTTGGACAGGTTTCCCCATACTTGGTAAGTCTTTACATTTGCTCTTCTCTCTTACACACACACACATGCTCATAGGCATGTGATGTTGACTTGCATAGCTGAGGCAAGCTGCTCTAGGTTAAGGTCACTGCCTACTTTTGTTGGAAATCAACAGTGATATACTGATCTCCTGCCTTGGTTTTGCTTTCCTCCAGGGATATAATTCTCTTAAAGACTATTTCCCAACCATGGAAATGAAGCCAAACCCTCAGTGTTCAAATGTAGCTTGTCTAGAACGACAGGTGATAAGATTAATTTCTAGCCTTGGTTCACCAAAGTTCATCTCGTGAAATATACCAATGTCAGGTTATTAGCTTCCCTTCTGAGGAAATGATATGTTCTGTGCAGAAAGACTACATTGTTGCAAAGCCAGCTAGGGATGTTGCACTTAAAGCAAAGATGGAAGCTGAAGCTTTGTTGGTTCCAGAATGCCCACTTCATGCTGACAATGAATGGAGCATAAGGTGCTTCTCTTGAAATTGGTTTCTATTTGGTCTTAATTGTGGGTGAAAAAAGATTAATAGTGCTTAAATGAGGGGGGAAAAAAGAGGGTTACTGGGTTGCATGGATTTTAAAGGAAAAGGTTGATGCCTTAAATGTAACTGTCAAGTTTGAACTCTTGATACTGATTATACTTGCCATCAAAGCATATTGGTAATTATTATCAGATGTCACGCATTAATAATGCCAAATTGCTGATTCCCTTTGTGAAGCATATATTGATTACCATGTCTTATTGAGTCTTAGTAGTCAAAGTTTATTGAAATCTTCTCTGTTGATCTTTCAGTGTCGTTGATGATAGTGGGCTGGATGGCATGGATGCAGCCAGTTCTGGTAATTTATCATTTTACTCTTTAACTTATTTAGATAGCCTTGTGGTCCAAATTTGCTTTAGTTTCTATTTAATATGGATTACATTAGTTCTTCACAAAGTTCTTGTTCAATGTTAATCAAGCTCCCACATAGATGACCCTTTCTATTCTGATTACATTCACTGATTGTTTGAGGGGCTGTGTTCTGCATCTATGTCAGGAAAGCAGGCACCAAAATGGCATTGCTTTGCTTCACAGATTGTGTATTTGCATTTCACTAAATTGCTAAACACTCTTCACACGTTGGTCATTTGCTTTAAGAGACGTTGTCCCTTACATGGGATTCCAGTCCCTTATGTAGTATATATCTTGCTATGCTTCTACCATTTTATTTCGCTTCTCTGCTCATCATAGTTTATTTCATTCTATTTAGCTATTCTTTCATTTACAGACATGGAAAAGAGAGCCGCCCCAGGTGGGAGTTTAAAATACTATATGCCTAGAAATTGTATCAGGATTTAGATATTTATGTCATGCTAGCAGCCAACTTTTTTGATAAGTCATGCTAGCAGCCAACTAAAGCATGCTTGTTTGTATATGTCAATTATTTTCTCTGACGTGGCCTTTCACTTCAGATACTCTCCCAGAAGGTCTTGTCCGAGAGCTCCCAAGTGCAGACAAGGCTCAAGAACTGCCGACTTCTGAAGCTCCACTTACGTCTAATGATGACTTAGAAGATCTTAGGAGGCAACTTGAAGCTCTCAATTCTTGATACCCCCAACAGTTCCCCACCCACCATGCTAATTTCTTTACCAAGTTAAAGATATTAATTGACTCCATTTTTGTAACATGATTTGTGATTTTTTTTTTTGTCTTCCTTTGGAGAGGGGGTTGTTTGGGGTTACTTCCTCTGCTTTTGGGAATTCATCTGTACAAGTTTAGATGTTATACATCTTCAAATCAAGCATCAGATCCTTTGAATTAAGAAACAGGACAGAGACTTTAACATGATAAATGGGTTTCCCTTTTGCACAACTGCAGTGGATTCTGTTTTTCCTCTCTTTTTTGAAGGGGGGGGGGGGGGGGGGGGGGTGGCGAAGAGTGTAAAGACAACGAGAGTAGCTGATGATAAATCGAGTGCAGCACTGTCTATTATTCAGCAAAAAGGAAAAACAAAAAGAGCAGCACTATTTATCTCTGCATTAGGCTATGATAGTTCCATCAACTTTACCAAAGATTAAAAAAAAAAAAAAAAACTGGCTTCATTCTGTGATTGCATGCCGCCCAATAATCCCATGCCTATGATAACCCTTCCTGCTTGTTTAGAATATATATATATAGACGCACGAAAGGTTTTTGGCTATTTTGAAAATCGTTTGTTTAGGAGATATTCAAAAGTATTTTGATGTCCTCCCTATTTGCTACTATAACTCCTACGTAGTCATCATGTTTCAACTTTCAAGATAGTACTTATTGAACACGCAGGATATGCAAGAAAGCCACAATAATAATAATAATCAGAACAGTTGAAAACGAGGAGCTAATATGATACAATATTGCTTCAGTGAGCAACAAACTTAGATGTTCAGTTTACTAAGAACATGCAATACAAGTAACATCAGGTTCGATCGGAAATGTGAAATCTAGGGCTCCTCAAACTTGATTAAAATTTGATTCATATGTGGCTGATGTTTCCTTACCTGCAATTTACAAAGAAGTCTCGTATTAAAATGTTAGTTGGAAAAGTTTAACTGTCTCCAAGATATTTAACATATATACTACATAGACATTGCACACATGCATATCCAGCACACAGCACTTTTAGTTTTTACCATAAAAGACTTGAGAGTTAACTACAGATTAAGGTAGGAGCCAACTTTTGCAAAAATCAACAAAATTGAATCAATGAGGGTATTCTTAAGCGAAAACAAGCGCAGTCCTTGTCTTTTCAAGTATTCAAATTCAGAGTTTAGAAAGATCTATACAAGAAAAGAGGAAGGCTTACTTTTACACCAGCCATTGATAGTAGTTTGTGAGATGCAATATATGCAATGTTGGAATCACTTAACCTCTTCTCCACAAAATATATAACTTCAGACACACCTGACTGCAAGAAAGAAGATGAATTAGATTTATTAAGCAACTAACTACGAAAAGTATGAGCAGATGAGATGGAAACAAATGCACAAAGTCGATATGTTGGGATAGATCCTGATAATTATGAAGCAAGTATCACCTAGAAGGCTATGACCTACATGCCAGTAATAGGTTGTTACTATTTCTGGATACAGTCTTTAAGGATCCTATCAAAAACTCCAATGGGACTCTACAAACTGCAAAGGCAGTTTCCGGATTCAAAATATTACACTGCAATAGCCAATATGAAAGGCATTTTGACTTTGTCCCATTACTAGTAACTTTAAATATCACTCTTCTTATCAGGTAAGTATGTTGAAATGTTCAACAGTTGTTGTTTATGTGAGACTTGTGAGTTGCTAACCTGACGCTGTCGATTATAGATTTTATCTAAATTTGTTGTGGTTTCACCAGTCTGGAGTTCAGGTTGTGAGTGCAATTGCTATTGTTTGAGTAAATGGTGCACATCAAAGGCTCTCGTGATTTATTTAAGAGGACTTAATCCCATAGTTTGTATCATGTCTTGCAGATAAGGTACAACCTGTGCATATACTAGGTGAGAGAATGGAAAAGTTCATGCTTTAGCAATAAGGGATGTTTAGTTAGACCTAAACTTCAGTTCCCTGACAAGAAAAGGAATGAACAGAGCATTCTCCCAGCAAGCCCCTTAACCATGGATCAAATTCTTGAGGGAAATATTAGCATTATTGAATGAGGGAATTTAAAACCTCAAATAGTTATACTTATTATACCTTTGTATACATAGAAAGAGGACAGAAAAACCATACCTGAATGATTATTTTGGCACATTCATTGCAAGGGAACATGGTCACATAAAGCCTCTGCAAAGACAAAGTATAAGGGGCTACTTTCACCAAAGTACTAGGATCATTTGGGGGGGAAGAAAAAAAAGCAAGTATCATTGCCAATTACTTACATTTTTTAAGATATTTACATGAGAATGAGAGAGATGATGAAAAAAAGAAGAATTCAAAGAAATTAATAGAGGGGACAATGAGTGAAACTAAAATATGAAATGCCTGAAACAAACCTGCCCAGCAGCAGAAGCATGATTTGTGTTTAGGATAGCATTGACTTCAGCATGACAAACATAACTGCGACAGACAATTTAAGGGGCTGAAAATAAATCCAAGCTAAGATATAGAATAACTCGGTAAAGATTTCAACTTAGTACAAAGCATTTGCTGATACAATCCCATGGTCTTATGAGATCATAATACTTACGGATACTTTGTCTCTAAAGGATCCCCGCTTTTGGATTTCTGGAACAGAAGAGCGCAGATTTTACTACTAGCTACTACTTGACAATAAGAGGAATTTTTATTCATTATAAAATGCTAACCTTTGCCCAGGGAAGCTTGTCATCAGGACAGCCTCTAGGAAATCCATTATAGCCAATCCCTGAACAAAGAATATAGAACACAACCCTTATACAACATGCTGTACATAACTTTCACTGTAATTTCAAACTCACAAATAGCAGAACCCATATGACAAAATGTATAGTGTGATGGTTCCGTGTAAATGGCTTTAACTGCTTAAGTTTACCAAAGGTTTATATCCTTAACTACAATTATTGCTTTGTGTTGCTAAAATGATCTCCCTTTTTTCTCTTTTTCTTTTGGGACCTATTAGAAGTGTCTCATTCATAGCAAATGTAAACATGGCACAACATGTTAGATAAGATTTTACACTAAAATACTTCAAATGCCACCATGGATGCTGTCTTGAACTTACCAAGAATTATACCCTTTTGACTCACTAAGCATGCACCAACCTGCATCACCAAATAAATAAACCTGATATTAGACCAAGTAAACTAGCAAAACACCCACATCAGATGCAAAATCATGCATTTCAATTCAAAACATAATAAAATTGTAGAAGTAAATTACACTAACTTCCCTTGACATTAAAGAAATATCAGAAACCTCCTCCTATTTTAGAAAATGGCACTTAGCCCCCTGATGTAACTACTTTTATTTTATTTTTTTTCCGATCTTTCTTATCATATAAGTATATAACCAGCCTGAATAGTATGCATTAATTTAAACAATACATATATTTTAACTCAATTCATAACGCCAACTAAATGCTCAATCGAGGTATTTGTTATATAAATCAATACCTTAGTGGGTTTTTGATATTTCCCTGAACCCTCAAGCGAGGTTAGTGTAATTTACTCAAATTTCTCCTCCAGTACTTTATTTGTTTCACAAAATTAAATAAAGATAATTAATTTACTATACTCTTTTTAATTACAAAATAAGCACAGAGCTAATAAAAGATATAAATGTATGACCTGCCTGTTAGGGTCTTTGGATCTTTCAGCTGATAAAAATGCAATTGCCATAAAATAATCATCCCATGACAAATATCTGAACCCAACAAATTCAAACCCACAAAGAAACAAAAATTAGCCAATACCCAAAACAATGAATAAGTAATTAAAGAATATAAAAAATAAAAACTGACTCTTTGCGTTTGGAGGGATCATATGGGTTGGGAGGAGAGCAATTGGCAGAAACGACACCGTTGTGAGTTTTGGGAAAGTGCTTCTTTTTAGGGTTTAGGAAGAAACGGAGAGCAAAAGCAGAGGCCAAAGCGCCGAACACGGTGGCCGTAGAGACCAGAGCGAGCTCCCGAGAGTTCATTGAATAGTAGAAAGACTTTGTTTTGGGAGGTCAATTTTTGCCGAGAAATTTTTTGCATTAGGTTGAGCTTTCTGCTTCTGTGTTTGGCTTCTAAGAAAAAGTAGCGGGAAAATAAAATGAAAAACGCGCGCCAATAAACCCTAAAGTTAAATAATTTTTTTATGATTTAAATTTTGGAAGGAAAATAGAAAAAAGGGAAAGTGTGGAGAGTGGGATTTGAACCCACGCCCTTTCAGACCAGAACCTTAATCTGGCGCCTTAGACCAACTCGGCCATCTCCACGAGGTTGGCGGGTTTTTTCAAAACGAATTATATCCGTGTCTGAATATTAATTAAAATAAAGGAAAAGTACAAATTACAACATTTTTCACCGCTTTTTAACATGGCAGAGTGTGAGTGGTGCAAAATAAATTGTGTGTTTATGTGAAAGTGATAAGCAACCACCTACAAAAAGGTATTTTGTATCAAATAATACTGTATCAAAACCCAGTAAATGAAAAACATGTGTGTAAAAATAACTACTCACTAACACATGTCTTTCATTTGTTAGTGAGTTATTTATTTTTTGCTGACATGTCTTGTGTTTATTGGATTTTGACATCGCTAATATGGTATCATTTGATACTAACTACCTTTTTCTTAACTACAGTTTGCCACGTAAAATAATTGTGGTAAAAGCTGTTTTTTTTTTTTTTTTTTTTTTTAATACTAGTGGTGTTTTTGGGATCCGCTTATTTTGCTGAAACTGAAAATTTTTTATTGAAAATACTGTAGATAAAGGTAAAAGTTAGCTGAAATAGTACACTGAGACACATAAATAGTACCAAAAATAAGCTGAATGGTAAAATAGGTTAGTAAAAATAATTTTTGCCAAACACACACTAGGGGTTTGTTTGGGATCCATTTATTTTGCTGAAACTGAAATTTTTTTGCTGAAAGTATTGTAGATAAAGGTAAAAGTTAGCTGAAATAGTATAGTGAGACTCATGAATAGTACCAAAAAGTGCAGTAGGACCACGAATAGTAGCAAAAATAAGCTGAATAGTAAAATAATTAAGTTGGCAAAATTGATCATGCCAAACAGATACTAGAATTATTCTAAAATAAATCATGACATATCTTTATAAAGAAATGTTACATCACAAAACTTTTAACAAATCATATGTGATAATTTGTTATTGGTTCTAATTTGAACTTATAACTGATAACAACCTATCACTAAAGATTTGTCGTAGACACCAGAATTATTCTAAAATAAATCATGACATATTTTTATAGAGAAATGTTACATCACAAAACTTTTAACAAATCATATGTGATAAGTTATTATTGGTTCTAATTTGAACTTATAACTGATAACAACCTATCACTAAAGATTTGTCGTGAAAGTGTTGTGAAATAAAAATGTTGTGGATGTAGCATTTCTCATATTTATATGGACAAAGTTTGGCTACAAAGTATAAACTTGGTTGTAGCTTAACATTCTTTTTGTTTTAGTGATAATATTTTCTATAAAATTAGTAATTTTTCAAAATTTATTTTCTATAAAACTATATCATTTTCTTATGTTTAATAGCAACCTTTAATGAGTTGAAAAACACTATATGGGATTACACTTTCTTCTGTCATCTATCAGTTGTTTAAATCGCAAGTTTTTGTAGTCTTAAATTATGAAAAAATAAATAAATAAATTTATAGATCATGTAGTAAATAGTATCTAATTAACACAAAATTTGACACGTGTATTAAGAACGTAAGAAAACATACAATCCAATGGTTAAATTTTTAAAATATGTAGCAATATTAATTTTTTTTAAGGGAAGTTATAGCTTTAGACTACAACTAAGTTTGTAGCAAAATTTTGTCTTTTGTATATTATTATAATTTGTTTCTTATAGTGATTCTGAAAAAAGATAAGAAAAAAAAAAAGGTGCATGTATTAACACTAGTCACATATTACTTACTGTAGACACTCAATTTTGCACTCATAATTTAATCTTGGAAGATGGCCAAAATGACCATTCATATACCCAAAATTTAGAGTTGCATTATATGCATTAATTCATTCATTGCATATCATAAAAATTATCTTGAGATTCTAATGGTCGTGACGATATGCTCGATTCCTAAATTGGACCGTCAGATTGAAAGATATCACATGATCAAGTTTTTGCGGTCCGCATGCATTTTGTTTGGGTGAAACCGACCACGCATGATAAATTTAAATTAATTCTAATTGGTTAAACAATTAAAATTAATTAAACAATTTTGTGATTGGTTGTTGGTTAGTGTAAAAAATAAGCCTGTTTGCATGAGAATAAAGTGGATAATCAGATAACAAAGAAGTTGTGGATAATTAAGTCTTTTTTGGAATAATTATCTATAAGATAATTATTACTTTAAAGACATAATATTAAGAAAAACGGATTAATTTTTAGAACACAGATTAAAAACGCGTCTACGTGCAATTTCTAGCTCAAAAATCCTTTAAAAAGGAGTCCAAATCGATCTAAAACTCAAATGCGGGCTTGGCACCCAAGAGGGTTTGTTGGCACTCTTGGAGTGCCGATTGGCCCAAATGTGTGGCTCAGCCCAGGAACCTCCTAATTGAGATTAAATTTATCTTTTTCGGATTTTTAGAGATAAGCACGCGTTCCAATTCGTATCTAATCTCATTCAGCTTATTTTTTAAGCATCCCAACCTCCATAAATAGAGGAAAAAGATCAGAATTCAGGGCTCTTCTTTTCTGACTTTTCTGCTCTCCTTACGTTAAAGACGTTTTAGAGGCTTTTGCTTTAATAACTTCTTTTTTGTAAGTAAAGTATTTTAGATCTCAAAGAAGTGAAACTTCTTTGATTTCTAAAGTATTCATTTAATTGAAGAGCGCGCTCATGCAAAAGGTATCTAGTTTCATTCTTCTGTTTATTTTTTTTTTCCCATTAATTAATGGATTCAGATCCTCTAAATTTGCTAGGGTACTCTACCAAATAGATTTCCTTAAATCTTAACAATTCTTTAATGATTTAATGGTCTGAATTTTACCATGTCATCATTCTACTAACAATAATATTAATTGTTTTGTTTGCAACATTATTTTATTATTTTAAGAGTACTATTAGTGAAATGTTGACATGGCAAAATCTAGACCTTTAAATCATAAAAGAGTGATTAGGATTTAAGAAAATCTATTGTTAGAGTACCATAGAAAATTTAGAGGATCTAAATCCTTAATTAATATGTTGTGATTGTTCATTGCATGAATTTGGTTAATATGTTTGATTTTATTATGCCTTGTTTTTAATTCATGTTTGCCATGTTTAGATACTTAGTTGGAACTTTTTTTGACATGTTCTTTAATTGATTGTTTGATTTAATTTTTTCTTTGATTTCAAAATCTGCTAATGATCATCAAAACCTTTTTTTTTTAAAAATCTGAAACTGGTCTGTATTTTCATTAAATAAAGATCTGAATTTTTTTGGTCAAAAAACTGATCTGTATTTTCCTTAGATCTAAATTTTTTTTCAACCACAAAACAGATCTGTATTTTAATTAAATACAGATCTAAAAATTTTTCTGAAAAAGTTTTTTTTTTTTTTTTTAAATTGTAGATTTTGAAATTTCAAAGAATGAATTAAGAGTTAGGTTAAAGTTTTTTTTTTTTTTAAATATGTGATGCATGCATAATAGATTTGAATTATGAATATGAGTCCTCTTTTACAAATCTCATTTTTTTAACTTTACAAAAAAAAAAAAAAAAAAAAAGATTTGATTTTTCTTAATATTTCTTTTTATCTTTTACAAAAAAACGGATCTTATTTTTCTTAACAAAATCCCATTTTTTATCCTTTACAAAAACAGATCTGATTTTTATTAGCAAAATCCTATTTTTTATCCTTTACAAAAACAGATTTGATTTTTATTAGCCAAATCCTATTCTTTTTACACTTTACAAAACAAATCTGATTTTTATTAGCAAAATCCTTTTTTTTTACCCTTTACAAAACAGATCTGATTTTTATTAACCAAATCCATTTTTTTTTTATCCTTTACAAAATAGATCTGATTTTTATTAACAAAATCTCTTTCTTTCTTTTTTCTTTTTTTTCCTTTACAAAATAGATCTGATTTTTTGTTAATCAAATTTCATTTTTCTCAACCTTACAAAAAAGATCTGATTTTTCTTTGAGAAGAGGGCACATTCATAAGAAAAATTTGTTTAAATTAATTGTTGCCAAGTGTTTGTCATATGTGTTACAACATATCATTCAACATCATACAAAAGGGTATATAATGGTCATTAGAGTCTAGAAGACCAGACTTTGTCTAGGTGGAATAGGTGCCTAACACCTTCCCATTCTGTAACCTAGCCCCCTAACTTAGGATTTTGGTTAGTAGATTAGTGTTTTGTCTTTAATTTTGGTAGATTGTAACTAGGATCAAAACTTTGTATTTTTTTCATAGATTGTAATTAGGACCAAACCCTTGTAAGGTTATGCTACCAAAATTGTACTCTTTTTTTTTATCAATGACATTTGATCTATTTCGGACATGTAATTGTACTTTATTTTTTTCTTATTTTTTTTGTATAAAAAAAATAAGTGGCGACTCCACACAATTACCCGAAAGAGAGGTGCCCTAAGTACCCAAAAGAAAGGTGTCCTAAGCACCCAAATCTCTTTTTTGAGAGCACCTCCTTTTCGCGGTCTCTCACACTTATCATGTCTTAATAAAGTATTAGTCACATTTGGTGTTATATACTAATTGTTAGGCACTAAACACATGCCATTGTGATATCCCAATCACTCTTTTAAACTCCTTTAGTCGCACTAATGTAGCTGTATGTCCTTAGTCCTAACTCCTAACCTTTTTTTGTTTAACAGGCCCACATATATATAATAAATTATGGAAAAAGTGATAATCATCAAAACATGCAAAAAATGCACTGACTTGTCTATTAAAATCCTCTAAACAGTTCTTACTCTTTTTTTTTTTTTTTTTTTTTGGGAGAATACTAAATATTTTTAATACACACACGAGAAGAGGGGAGAAGGTCTTAAAGAAACTTACAGTAGTATATATCCAAAACAGTTCTTATTCTGAATCTAAGCAATATCTATTAAATCCATCTAATAGTTACATGGTAAGCTAATTACTAATTTAAAACTAATTTTTAATTTGATTAGCCAATTGACATATCCTTTGGATGCATAATCATAATAGCAACAAGCACCAAAATACAACAAAGTGTTAACTAAGAGAAAAGCCCCAAAATCGAGCAAAAGACAATTTATTGCCTATTCCACCAACCAATATCACTAACAAGGATAGTCAAAATAAATTTCACTTACAAACCCTCCAAGCTATGTAAATGAGAATGTATTCGAGCTCTTTGCTCCTACTTGCAACTAAATGCACCAATCTTTTCTCCTTGCTAATTACTAGTTTCGCAAATTGAGCCACCAATCACTAGACCAAGTCTCCTTAGACACTTTAAGACATCTTGAAGAATTAGGGATTGCTCCAATGTTTCTCAACACCAAACGGCAACAAAAAACACTCAAGGTTTTTGTGTGTGTAAGGTTTTAATATCCTCCGAAAGGATTTGGAAATTGGTGAGAGTGAAGGTAGAGAGAAAATATGAGTTTTTGCTCTAGAATGAAGGGTTGCTCTCTAACTCTTCAATATGAGACTTGGGTGCAGAATCTCAAGGATTTGAGGGTCAAATAAGAGGGCTAAGTATATGGGTATAACAGAGAGTGAATTTAACAAATTTCTCTCAGGTTTGCAATCTTGCTAGACCAAGAGAGGGGCGAGTATTGTGCGAGATTGCAGGTTAAATATTTTTTAAAAATTGTACTTTGCCTGACATGCAAATTTCACCGGATCAAGATTTTCAGTACAACTTTAACTTTAGTTCTTGACCTCTCAACCAAGTATAATGTAACCCACAAATGTGTAAATTACAATGAAAATACTAACAAGAAAAAAAAAAACATGAAAATTTGACACAAAATATGCTAACATTAAGGTCCTAACAATAAGAAACTTAATATTTCATAATGGTGAAGGTAAAATTTTTAGTTTTTAGAATCTCAAAAACTCACTTTATCTATTTTATACATCAATTCTCTTATTTTTCACATCTAAGTCAAACATTGTTCATTTATTTATTAATTTCTTTCTCACTTTCTCTCTGCCACAAAACCCCCACAAACCCACCCACACAGCTGGCCACAAAAATCCAACAAACCCACACAATCGGCCACACAAACTCAACAACACCAGCCAGCAGCCACCGGCACAACACTCACTATGCACAAAATGACATTAAACCCAACAACCCACAACCAGCCACAAAACCCATCATCAACGAAAAAGAGAGTGAAGAGAGAAAAAAAAGATTTCAGTATGAGAAGAAGAAGAAGAGAGAAAAAAGAAAAAGAAGAAGAAGATAGAAGAAGAAGAGAGAAACGGTTGGAGCTGAAGAGAGAGAGAAATAGAACATGAGAGAGAATTGGAATAAAATATTATTTTTTATTAACTTTGTAGTTACAATAAGCTGTCATTTTTAATAGTTTACTGTAGCTTAGGTGTTAAAATTTTTAGCTTTAGCACCATCAATGCAACATGCATTTTGTTGTTTGTGGTGCTAAAAATAGTTTTTTTTAGCAATTTAAGAGCATCATTGTGAATGCTCTAAATAATTGAATAGCACATCAAATTATTAAAATTGTCTAAGTAATCCTGGTTTTGTATAATTTACATGGGATTGGGATGCATGGGTGGATCCCAATTATATATTTTGTGATCCTAGGACGTTATGAATTGTGATCATCTCATGTACATCACAATCTACATTGCTGAAGAGCAATACTAGATGATAATAACTCATCAAGACACTTCAAAACATTTTTCATATGATTTTTTTTTATCATCTTAGGAAAAATACAAAATTCTTAGAAGACATGTTTCTGATGAAGTAATAATGATTATCATAGGGGCGGAGCCAGAGGGGGGGGGACCTGCCCCCCTAGCTCCTTCCAAAAAAGTCCTCATATTTTTCTATAAAGCAAGCCCATACCCCAGCATGGAATAAATAAATAAAATACACATTTTTATTTAAGAAAGTTTAAAAATGCAACAAATTTTCACAACACTCTTATTTTTAGTTGAGATGCATCTCAGAATAGATATATTTTATTTTTATTTTGACCAATGATATACTGATATTTTAATTTATTGTAAAAATATTGTAAGATTTTGTAATATTACTCAAACAACTCCTCCCACTTTAAATAATGAGTCTGACACAAAATAAATGCCACTGCCACCAAAACTTTTTAGACTTTTGACCAATTTGGCAATTTCAATCCTTTTTCTTTTTACTTATCCAAATTTCTTTCCTTTCATTTCAGTTTAACCACGTGGAACTCAAACTTTACACAAAATAATAATAATAATATCTTGTATGGCACTAAAGTAGTAAAGCATCCATTATTTATTTCTCCTTCATTTCTTGCATTTTCATAGTTTCAAAATTTGATTTTTATCATAAATTCAAATTTTAAATAATTAGAAGAATAGAGAAAGAAAAGTTGAAAATTATTTTCTCAATTTATTTTGAGGAATCAAATTAAATGTCTAAACTTGATGTATATAGATTAATCTCTTACTTTGATGATTGATCGTCAGGAATGTTTTACAATTGTTTATTTATTTTACAATTATTTAAATTTTAATAGATTTTGTATGACAATTATTATTGTTTATAATTTTATTATTAATATCGATTAATAATTTAGGCTCTTTTTTTATTATTTTTTAATCTTGCCCCCCCTAAACTGAAATCCTAGCTTTGCCATTGGATTCTCACAAAAAATGAAATGGAATGAATAAAATAAAGGATAATAAGTTTTTTTTTTTTTTTTTCCAAAAACTACAACAACAAAAATCATTTTTTACAATTTCATTTAAAAAATAAAATTTGAAGAACGAATAAGATCAGAAAACTCTTCTTCTTTAGCCATATACAAACGACCTAGAGAGTAATTAACCTTGGCTAGTTGGCTTTAGCCCACAGATGATCTCCACATTCCACACTCAGTTCTCTCAATCTAGACAATATTGTTGCAATTAAGGAAAGTGCTTGTTGCAACAAGCACTTTCCTTAATGGTCTTCTCTACAAACTATTGCCAACATAGTAGAGGAGCTTCGCACTACTACATTCCTGCATCAAAGTTGAGCTTTACCATACCCAGTGGAGGAGTCCAGATTTTCCCCACTCTTCTATTCATGCAAAACTCCCTCCCAAGCCTCTATATATAGACTTTTAAGATATTCAAGAATGATAGGATCAATCTCCTTAGCTCCCAGATTTGCTTAGTTCTCAACATCCATAACATGTAAAATACTAAAACTATGTAGTACAAAAAGTTTACAAACTCACATGGCAATGAATGTGATTAGTGTCGTGGGCTTTAGTTAGCTCAATCAGTAAAGTTTCTTATTGTCGAATAAGATATATAGTGTTCAAATCCTGCTTACACTAAAAATTGATTGATGTTTTGAATTCATGATAAAAAACAATCATTATAAAGCGGACACTATATAAAAAAAATAATGTGATCCTATAACCAACATCAATATAATATATATTTTTGTTAATTACTTTTTAATAGTAGTGTGTTTAAAAATTTATATAGTATTTTCTAATTCTAAACTTATGTTTTAAAATTTATAGTCTCCCTATAACATATTCCAACGTACGGTTGCATTAAGTAGTAAGTTATGTGCAATTGTATCCTTTAGAGATATCGTAAGAAGTTTAGTAGCATTTAAAAGAATGCTGACCCAATGACTAATTGTTGGATTACTTGGGGCTCGTTTGGTAATGTTGTTTTAAAAATATTCTTTTAAGTGTTGTGAAAATATGAGTGAGTAAAAAAGTGTTGTGGAAATACTTGTTTTGTTGTTTAAACAAAAAAAACTGTTGTTCAAACAACGTTACCAAATAGACCCTTATTTTGCAAAATTTAAATGATCAATTAGACATTGACTAAACAATTTGAGTCATTGTACATATGGTAAGAATATATGTTCAAGTGTTCCTTCTTAACATTGCAAAAGGGGCATCTATCATCCTCAATAAGAATTCGATGCTTTGATCAACTAGTGAATTCAGGGAAACTTTCCAAATAAACAATTTTAAATCTCTAAAATGAATCTTTGAGCTCTATAACTATAAGCCATCCATATGCTCTTTACAGACTGTATTAAAGAGATTGAATAACATTCACTGCTAATTTAGTCTAGAAGAAGGATTCAGTTCACCTAGTTACTTCAAAAGATAATATTCTTCCCAAATAATTTGAGTAAAATGAAAATATTCATTCAACCTTTGCTCTGAGTCTGACCAGACCATAGACAGAGGGGACTACTCTTACTCTACTCTCTCTGCGTATCTTGCTGTCTGCAGAAACAAATCTGATAAAACCTCCCACCACCCACATGATGTGTGACGCAGAAAGGTCTTCCACAAAGGGACCCATTGCTGAACGGTCCAAGTGTCCGTAAGTAACCCCACAAAAAATATATATATATATATATATATATACACGAGTAATGTTACGGACACAGAATTTTCATAACAAAGCATAACCATTAGTCTATTACTACCTTTTATCTCTGCATGTTAGCGTCTTAGACAATAATTTGTTATTGGTTCTTATCTCGGCCCGTTATTTACTTTACTTTTTCAAGTGCTATTAACAATTTGTTGATTAAGTTTTGTTGTGAAATTATTGTGAAACGTAATGTTTTTTAGCTTTATTTTTTAAAAAAACACAATAATCATGGTGAGTCTCACCAGGTGTGTGACCCTCCCACGTGCCGACCTGCCCTAAACGTGGGCTGCTCATCAATACAAAAGTGAAAGGCTTTTTTGTGCTAGGGGCCGACAACCTAGGCCTACCAATAAAGCTTAAATCCATTTCTAGGGAAAAAGACCCCCCCTTAACCCAAAAACCCTCAACGCACGTGCGACTCTAATTATTACACAACCCATTCACACACATAACCCTAGAAAAAAAGAAACCCCTAGAAAAAGGAAAGGTCAATTTAATTTTTTTAAATAACCAAAAAGAGGAGAAACAAACACTGCACAAGAAGTCAAGAAGGAACACACAAAAAAATAAAGAAGAGAAAAGCAACTCTACTCATAGCCCAATAACGTGATCCGTTATATTTTGCTCATGATTAGGCCTTTTGGGACCTTTTCATATAACGGAATGTCACTCACTGTTTTTCTTATCTTCAAGCTTCAAGATATTCACCAAATAGCCCTTTGAACTTGACTTTATTTGCAGTGAGTTTTGAGCCCATGAGTGAACAAGAACAAGGGTGTATTGGTCACTTCCTGGTTTTTGTATGGTGTTTAAACCATTTTGCATGGGAACAATGGGTATAATGGTCACTTGGAAAGGTTGACAAGTTGCTCTCTTTTTCCTTTTAATTATTAAGTCCAAGTGATAAAAAAAGTTCTCAAATTTTTCCCCTTGTATTTTACTTTATTCTGAAAGATTCAAAGGTGTTTCACTTACATTAAGAAACAACAAAAATTAAAAAAAAAAAAAATTGAAAATTTGGGTTGAAAGTAACTCGATTACATTATTAAATTCTCCTTAACAGAATTCTATTATAATTGGTATACAATAAAAGTAATGTGATTGATGGAATTATGTTTCAGTGATGGGATGACGTGGAAATGATATTATATATAAAAATTATTAGTAGCCACCATAGTAAGTCGTAATTTTTTTTTAATTTCTAATTATTTTGTTTAGTGATACTAAAGATATCACAAATTTTATGACATCAACCTTATAAACTAATGTCAACTTTTAAATACAAAATAAAAGAGTAAATTGTAAATTTTACTAAATAATTATTACAAACTAATATGTCATCTTTACTTACAATACAAAAAATAGTTAAATTTTTTATTTATCATGTTGTTAACATAGCACCAAATAAGATAAGTGTAATGTTATTTCATAAGAAAAGTAAAATTGTATAATATAATTGATTTAAATATAGCCAAACAAAAAAAAACCTATATAATATATTGGTATGATAACAAAGAGCAATCATGTCATCGATTTCAAATCTTGTCATATCTAAAAAGAAATATATTATTAGTATATAATAAAAATAGTATGATTCACGAAAAGTGATTATGATCCACGAAAAGTGATTTTGCACCGATCACAGTTAAACAGTTTGGTAGATTTACGTACCCAATAAAAAAAAAAAAAAGTTGTGAATTATTATTTTTTATCTGACATTGCTGTTTGTTTATATATACCACAAGTTTCTGCCACCCCCACTTGAAATTTTAAACCTCTCTCACCCACAAACCTTTGTCATTTCCTCTGTACTTAACCTTTTTGCTTTCAATGGAAGGCAAAGATCAAAAAGAGTTACAGCTACTCCCAACTCCATACTCATCTGTACGATCTTCTTCTTCCTCATCACACATGTCATCTCGTCCGTTCGATCCTTCTTCATTCAGATATCGATCATCATCATCATCAAGAACTGTGTCCGATCCCTTTGAAGCCCCAGCACTGGACCTGCAGTTATCAATAAGCGTTAGGCCAATCCAACAAGCCTCGGATTGTGTTCTTGGAGGCCCCATTTGCGGCTACGATGACGATGAAGTGAAGCCGGAGACAACAAAGACGTGTGTCGAGGCAATGAAATGGCAAGCGGCGGAGCAGATTCGATTGGCAGCGATAGAGAAGGCTTATGCAGAGAGGGTGAGAGAGCTTACAAGGAGAGAAATGGAGATTGCACAGTCTGAGTTCGCACGTGCAAGGCACATGTGGGAGAGAGCTAGAGAAGAAGTAGAAAAGGCTGAGAGAATGAAGGAAAGGGCAACGCTGCAGATAGATTCTACGTGCATGGAAATCACTTGCCAGTCTTGCAGACAAAGGTTTAGGCCTTAGTGCTCAATGATATATATATGGATTTCGGAGTATTCATGAAAAACCCGAGTTTGTTTTGAGTGGGAGTTTCGTGCACTGAGTACTTTTTTTTTTTTTTTTTTTTCTTTTTTCTTTCTTTCTTTTTAATGTTTATGCAGATCTGGGTATTGGGTTTCTGCAATTTGGTCTTAACAAAATCATATATAAGGTTAAAGATAAAGCAAACAATAAAAGTGGCAGAAGCTAGAACTTGGTGATCGATGCCCTTTTCTTCTTTTTCATCATGATCTGTATGCTGAATAATTATTACAATAAAATGTTGCCACAAATTTCAAATACTCCTATGTGTGTTTAGACTTGTATGTAGCTTGAAGCACTTGTTAAATAATTAATGCTTATAGATAAAGATCATATGTATTGGCATAAATATCAAGTACTTCAACATGTTATTTAACACCCATATGATAATACACACGGTTTTCTAAGTAACAGGATCAGAAAAGTTGAAAAAACAAAAAGCTGTTTTAATTCATCGTTGGTCTTGATGACAACCATTCCTTGATTCAGCAGTCACAACTCAGAAATTTGATACCGCTTAGTTGTCTGAGTCATTGACAATTGTTTTGTTGTGGTTTCCTTTTTTTCCTGTCATGTGATTTTCAATCATTTCTTAGTACCCAGATATACGTACAAAGCTAGCTGTAGGGTGCAACATATACACAACGTGTGATTTAGAAATCCTTTGAGTGCTGAAAGATGCTCTAAAAACAATTTAATTTCCTGACTACCGTATAAATAATTCATCTGACATGAGATAGAGACCGCAGATGATTAGATTTTCATCCCAATATCTGGAACACATGCTAGCACAAATGTTTGCATGGACACCATATAATTAGAAGTAAATGAGTTTCTAAAAATGTGTAGCTACTTGAAAATTGCCATGGTTGATAGGCTGACTTTTCTGATATCTTGGCTTGTATCATGATCGACCAAATTAAGAGATGATATGCTGATATGATTATCCCCTTTGTAAGCACAGATTAATTTCATGGAATTGTAAAGATACTACATGATTGGCAAAGTTGGCAGCTTGCCATATCATTTGGTGATTTATACAATCTAGAACCAATCATTGTAAAGATGAACCTATTTCAACACTGAAAATATATGACACAATCAAGAGTTAAATTAGACCCTTTAAAATCAAATATAAGGCAAATTAACAGTTAAGAAAAAGTATCGGCACACCCAAATATGCTTTAGCATATGATCATTTGCTACTAATTAAACAGCTGCATCCTGAATTAGCTAGACTTTGTGAAACAATTAAAATTTTGAATGCTACTGCAACTCTAGGCTTATGTCGACACTGCCTCAACAAGTCAAACATGGTGGTCAAGTTGGGAACCTTGACTTGATAGAAAGGCAAATGAATCAGAACAAAAAGTGAGTAAAATTCAGCAAGAACAAGACAGGATAGCTGTATTCACTTGTATTCAACTTCTTAACTTTTGCTCATCAGAAACCAAACACCCACTACTCATGTCTTGTGATCCAACACAAAAGAAACATTTTTGGATAGGATGACTCTGCTAAAAGCATCAATCAGAGCAGTGAGCAGTGCTCCTTTTCTAGTTGTCGCGAGAATAGCATTAGCTTGATTTGTCAGCAACCTCCAAACATATTTCTCAAATACAGTTAATCAGTCAAGAAGTGGCTTCAATAATACACAATTTGATTCTTTGATGAGGTCATGACATAATCTAGTGGGGCAATGGATCATAAAGTCTCAACATTAGCTCATTCTGAAAAGTACATTTGGGTGCAGCTAAGAAAGCATGGGAAGAGGAAAAAAAAAAAAAAAGTGATTCTGATCTAACTATTTATTAGTATATATATTTATATATAGTCATATCCTTAATTTGGTAGCCAGAATCTTCTTAACTGCCAATCTTAATTAAGGTTCTAAAGACAACTTAATTTCTCACCTCCTAACCACTAGTGTTTTCTTGCTTCCACCAGCAATTGTTGCTAATATAACTTCAAAAAGAAGTTAAGACCACCCTTTTCATTTGTTCAATGCTTGTGGTTTCAACAAGATCAATCTGTTCTAGTCCTTTTTAATCCTTTTTCCTTTTACAAAAACAACAATCAAACATTAGTTTCAAAATTTTTGGGTCGGTTCTGGATACTCAACAAATTAGTCAGGTCGACCATATGTACTCTTTTTTGCTGGTCATTTTATTGAATTGAAATCATACTATTTGTTATCTTACTTCCTTAATGGACATATCAAAGTTTACAACTTCTATTAATGTCATTTTTGTCTTCCTCTATCTTTTTTTACTTCCCAACTTGAAACAAGTCACTTGTTGTAATTAGTGCATTAATCATTTTCCTCTAAAATAATCAAAGTATCTCAAACAACTTCCTCTCATATTTTAATACAAGAAAATTTCTCATGTTATTATGTGTGCAGATTTTGAATGATGTCCTTACTAGTTAGCTTTAAACCACTGTTTTATATGATCAAAATCTTCAAAAAGGTGTAAGGAAAAATACAGTTTCTCAAAAAATGAGTGCAGTTTGTTCTATAGGAAACCTAGATAATTGTGTATGTATTGCTTTCCACTGAAAAAGTTGGATGTCATTGATAGAAATTTACAACCTTGACTGGTAACATAACATAATCACTGTGGTGAGTTCATATGGACTCATAACATCAGCAGAATCTAATTCATGATAAACTGTACTCCGACATATGACCAATTTCATCATGGATACCTTGTCTTTTATCTTTTATTTGGTTACAATCATAGAAATGCAAGAACCATCAATTCTTTCAGAAAGTTGAAGTGCATGATAAAGATGTAGGACACACTAGCTGAGTTATCAAAGCAGTCATCATGACAAAACCTTAAAATTTGTCTTTTTTCACGTTGTCCACATATGTTCGTCCAGTGATACTGTTTGTTCTAATTGAATTGCAAAGAATAATATGTTAACTCATAATAAATCCAGCACTATAAGTAATTCTTGGAGAAATATTACGTTTAATTTTGATTGTGAATCAATGTCTGAGAGTCTAAATTATATATCAGGATTTTCTCAAGTCACCTTCACTTTATCCGACAAACAAATCTTTGCCAAACTCAGAGATAATCAGTGGGGAACCACATTCATGCATATCATGATTTTCTATGACTACACGGCACAAACAATGTATTCTTGCACATAGAGAAGCCTATAATTTCTTATCTGCTTTAGAGATGAAAATTGGTGGACTAAATCCTGAGATATATATATATATATATATATATTAACAGTTTCAATATTTATTGATGTATGATAGGAGATGAGAATCCAATTCATCTGAACTCTAAAGGACAGTGTCAATGCTTTTCAATTCAAAGTTGGAAATTAAAATTTGGACAGGAGTGGTGAGCAGCTATTTAGAATTAAGAAGGGACAAAAATTGGTGGAGTCATAGTATCATGTGAGGATTCATAGAGTTCAGCTGCTATGATGATATATAGTAATTATTGAAGAGGTGAGATAAAATTTTTGAGGTAAACAAAAGAAGAAAAAGAGAGGCCCGTAAGAAATTATGTAGTTTTATAAGTAATAAATTAAAATTAAATTACGAAGTTTCAAAAAATAACAAATAAAATTATTTACTTTCAAAAAAGTAAGAAATTAACTATAAGGTTTCATAAAACTAACAAATGATATTTTTAGATAACAGAATGATCAAGATTGTTCAATTAAGTCATTTATAAACCAATCAAGAGGAAAAGTCTAATGACTTTTGAATGCATAAAGTTTAGATCATGGTGGGACTAAACTCTTGCTGTCACACCAATGTGAATCCCACCATTTCATTAATTATAGTAGACTTTAATAGCAGATGTTGTCTAGGTTCTTTATGATCTTTTCAACCTAAAAAGCTAAAAGGATAAAGAGAACCATGACATTTATCATACTAGCTAAGAATTTATTATTCATCCAAAAAAAAAAAAAAAAAAAGAAGCCCATACTTATCATGGAAACAACATGCTTTCCAGCTGCTTGTGTACCACTTGAAGTAAGAGAAAATAACGTTTCACAGTACTCGTTGATATACACTTCGTACACACAATATTTATACTTTCTCTTTTTGTATTCACATTTTTTATTGAAAATTTACATTTAACACGAGATTGATGATGTGTACAGAAAATATATATTAATAAGTGTGAGATAATCAATGCTCTTTTACTCATATACCCCAAAGTAAATTGTTAGTCCATATATATATATATATATATATGATAGAAACCAGAGAATTTTTATTTTTTATTTTCTTAAAAAAAATGTGTGAAAGTGGTTGCTATGCATTTTATTAAGCCTGAATCTCTCAGCCACATGCAACTTGCCAATAATGATTGCTATTAGGTATCAGTCCTAAAAAGAAGCTAGCCAGTAGCCAATATACAATGTCGCTAATTATTGCTAAGTTTCTATTCTTTTGGAACAAACTCATACAGTACTTCCGGCAATCTTTAATTTTGACTGTAATATGATCAAATATTAGGGTAAATTAATTAAGAAAATCTGAATATGTATCATAAATCATAATCTTACAATTAGGACAATGAGTCAGGAGGTTTGCGCCCCACAACTTATTATACTTTTTTGATGATTTTTTTTAGTTTTTATTTATTATGAATTGCACCCCCACAACTTATACGCTTCCAAAGATTCATGACCACTCTCAAGAGGTTGACTTAGTAGCTCCTAAGGCTTTATGATATCTATGAGATTCTGGGTTAGAAATCTTTTGGCAGCATCTTGGAGCCACCCCTATGAGATTCCTTCTTATAATAATCTGGTGCGTGTGAAATGAAGGACGGTATACATCTAAGGAAATAGTAAGATATTCGAAAAGGTCTAGATACCCTCATTTATAAAAAATAAATAAATAAAAAAAGATTCATGACCATAAATATAAAATTATTGGAAATTCAATGATACATAAAAAGTAAGCATGCTATAATTGTATACAGATTACTGATGCCAAGTTATAGCTCGAGCCAATAAAGGAATACATACACAGATAAAAAATGTTTCATGATCATGACATGAAATAACAACTCTATCTAAGAAAAAACTCAAATCATACATAGGTATTAGGTGACAGCCATAATTAATAAGTAATTCTCTCCTTGAACATAATTTCTGATTCAAGCATCATAGCTTTTTATTATGTGGTTGCTACACTGGTATCACTCCGAGGTTCTCTTATTGTTGGCAGGCATCTTGTGGATCCATACGTTATATAAACAAATGCATCCACAATATTCAACATTTTTGGTTTATTCGGTCTAAAATTAAGATGTTTATAGGTTTGTAAATGAATCAAGTTGTTTATGAAAAGCTCAAATTAGGCTCTGAAAATTGGAAAATGCTTATTTCCTTTAAACAAGCCAAGCTCAAGCCTAAGTTTAAACTTATCTATTAAACAAGCCAAGCTCAAACATTATAATAAATGTGTTCATAAATAAGCTTGTAAACATGAGTCTTGATTTAACTATATAAATATTATATTCTTATATGTAAATTTGTTTTAAAATATATTGATATAGACTTGAGAATGGATTGTGTAAGTTTATAAATAGGTCTATATGATATCAAATTATTATTTGTAGTTTATTGATAATATAAACAGTCTATTCAAGTGAAAATCCATAGATTTATGAAAGGATAAAAAGTTTTAGTCATGATTTACTATATATGAGAAAATAATAAGTTAATTACGTAGCTCGTGAATAAGTTTGAACTTATTTGACAAGAAAATGAATAAAAATTGAACATGTAATCTTTTTGTAATGAGCTTGAGCTTCGCTTGCATTCAAAATAAAATTAGGTATCTATTTGGAATAGAGGGAGATGAAGGAAAGGAGAGGGGAGTAAATGAGCAAGCTTGAACTTTTAATACTAGCCTAAACCATTACTAGCCAATTTAAGTGTAACCAATTAATAGCAAACTTCTTCATGTTAGAAGCAAATCAGAATGACTATATGAACTATGAACTTACAAGAGCCAAAGACGTGTGACACTTATTTATTTATTTGATAATTCAATAGTTGGTGGATTTCAAGGGAATGCGAACTAGCAAAGAGACAATTTCAAGCTTTTTGTAGGTGATTAAGGACAAACAAATAAGGTTGTAAACAAGTCGATCTAATCCTTTTATTCTTGGAAGCTGCTTGAAAAAAAAAAAAAAAAAGTCTTTAAGAGAATTACCATATTGAAGCATTACCTTATAAAAATGCAAATTTTATAAGTCAATTTTCTCCCTCCAAAAGAAGTTATTTAAACTTAATAATAACATACAACCTAGGCTTTTTTAAAATTTTTTTTAAAAGAGACAGAAATTAAATTAAAACAAATTAAGAAGTACAAAGCTTAGGGTATATAACACCCCGAGCGTCAACTAAAAACTAATACAAAATACTAGTGGAAGCTCATTCCTTAGCCAAAAGATCCGCGCATATTTGATATATTACTTTCTCTACTAATAATAAATTTCCTTTGGATTTAGCAAAAAAAAAAAAAATTTCCTTTGGAAGTTAGAAATTGGCGGGAATTTTAGTTGCGACGAAGACGCGTACAGAAATTGCGCTTTTTAACTTTTTAACGGCAGTAACCTCGAAACAAAACACGCTTATACAAATAGCGTATCCGTGAATAAGTTAAGTTTGTTACATTTTGGCGCAGAACCGTTTCAGTGACCCGAACCCATATTTTCCAACCCGAACCCGAATTCCAAAACTCCGCAACCCGATTCTCTTCTTCTTCTTCGAATTCCGTTTTTCTTTTTCAAAATTTCCCAATCTTTCAGAGAGAGAAAAGCTTCCGTACGATAATGGAGGAAAAATCGAAGACTCAGAAACCAAACCCTAACCCTAACCCTAAAACCAATACTGCGAAGAAGAAGAAGAAGGAGAAGAAGAAGAGTGAGTACGAGTTCTGCAAAGTGTGCAATTTGAACCACGATCAAGGCCAGCGACACAAGTACTTTCCGAGCCACAAGAGTTCGCTGTCGAACTTTCTCTCTCGGTTTCAAACCAAGCTCTCCGACGTTCGCTTCTTCCTCAAGAACCCTAGCCCTCTCCGTCCTGAGCTCGCCTCTAAAAACCGGCTCTGGTGCGTATTTTGCGACTCCGACATTGACGAGACCGGCAGCTCCTTCGCCTGGTACTGCTACAGTTTCTGTTTTAGCCAGTTTTTGAATTATTTTATTAAATTCATGTTTGGTTGCTGAGAAAATTAGAGGAAAAGAGGAAAGGAAGTAGAGTTTTATAAAATTCTATGCATTTCGTTTTGGTTTTATGAGGCATTGTAATTATGTGAGACTAATTGAATTTATCGTTGAATTATAGTGATTTTTTAGTAGCCAATAGCTCGGTACTATCAATTCTAATCATCCAAAAAACTTTAGTAGTGTTGTTAAATTCATGTTTGGTTGCTGAGAAAAGAGAGGAAAAAAAAAATGAAAGAAATTATAAAGTTTTCGAAATTCTATGTTTTGTTGTTTCAGTTTAGTGGAGGTTTTGGTTGTCTGAGGCTTTATAACTGTGAAAGAAAATTATAGACTCAATTGAATTTATTGTCGAATTTATAGTGATTTCTTAGTTGCTAAACTGGTCGAATATGGTTTCAGAATTCTGCATTTGATTAAGTGCTTTGTGTTTCGTTAACAGTTATAATGCAATTAATCATCTAGCAAGTGCTGATCATCTGAAGAATTTGAAGCATTTTTTGTGGAAATATGGTGGTGGAATGGACCTTGTGGATGCTTTTAGGATTTTGGAAGCCGATGTAGCTAAGGTACTTGGTTGTAGTAATTTCTATTCATCAGTTTTTGGACATTTTGTAATAGTTTTCGAGATAACTGAATTTCTTCAAAATCGAAGAAAAGGGTCTAATACTCAGTTTCAGTTAAGGACGGATTATTAATTGGTGGGCGTATCTTTTGTGACTGCAGTGGGAGAAGAAGTGCATTTCTTTGAAGAGCGATGCTGTCTCCTCGAGTCAAGGAGCTATTGGACCAGAAATTGGACCTTTGAATGATATCCACAATGAAAACAATTATGGAAATATTGATAATTTTGAAAATAGTAGTATCCAATCTGTTAAATCAAGTCTTTCAAATGGTGTTATGCCTTTACAGTATTATACGAATGAGTATCAGGTATCCCATTCAGGACTCTATGAAGCCACAAATGTTGGCATGTTTGCGCATGATTTTGGCTCTTTTTTACCTGTGGAGACATGCTCTGACACAAATTTATGGAATTTGAAGGATATAAGAGGTAAGAATATATTTTGTTTATATTGCCATTTTTTTTTTCATTTTTCTTTTCCCAACTTGAGTTATTTAGTTTATGTTGTGGTGGAGCCTCTTGTCAAATGAGAATCCTTATGGTAGTTTTGTGTTACCTGCTATGTGCTTTCATTGTGACTCAGTTAACAGGAATAGCCAACGTTCTTTTCCTTACAACAGTTATAGCTCAGCTGATGGCTCTTTCAGTAATGGAAGGGTAAGTTTTCTAAACTGGAGATATATTAGTTCTTATTTCATCTGTCATTGAGTTACTTAGCAAAAATATAAAAAAGACTTACTAGGCACCCTTTAGTGAAATGTGTTTTATTTTTATTTTTTTGATAGGTAAATAAGATACCCTTTAGTGAAATTTCGTTGTTGCCTACCCATCAGGATATGATAGGATTGCCTATTCTCTGGAAATGAACTAGAGAATGGTCTGAGAGAGTGAAGGGAAAGCATTTTGATTGAATGTGTCAATAGCTTCTGTTTACTTGTCTTTTAATGGAGACTATCCTCCACTGCCTTAAATTTCTAGGAGTGAATAATACTCTATGTACATGGGAGTGATATCATTCTTGTTTACACGTGCAAATAATTGCTGATTTTGTACCATACATGCATTCTTATTATGTTGCGTTTATTCAACAAATAATAATATTTCATGCTTCACAAACTGATGCTAACATTGGGGCTAGTGATTTGCTTTAAATTCTTGTAATACACTAAGCTCATAATGCTTGCAAAATCCAAATATCAGGTTGCAGTAGGGCAGGGTGACTCTATATAGTACTTGTGTATGTTCAGGTATAGCATTATATCACATTTTGGAAGTCTGCTGGTAGCCCAATGTTCAGCATGACTATTAGTATTGTATTTTTTTTATAATGTAATGGTATTTTGTACTAATGTCCTAACAGTGAAGATTTCAACTTTTAACTTTTTTCATGACCTGCCTATATATCTATAACCCTCCCCCCCTTTTTGGGCACTTACTGTTCATATGTACTTACAACACCTTTAAACATGTAATGTATTTTTATATAGATGTACCAGGTGCATGAGGATGAAGGAATTTTAAAAGGAGAAAGCAGTTCTCATGGTATGAATATTTGACTATTTTTATTTTATTTTTGTTTTTTTATTTATTTTTTTATTATTTCTTCCTTCTTCTTCTCATGCATCTTTTACCTAGATACCATTTGAATTCATCATTTGAGTGTCAGGTGTTCTTAGGATTGAAGTTATTGGCGTATAGATTTCTGGTTAGCTTAGTGAACAAGGATTTTGGTGGAGTGATACTTTATTTTACAAATGTTTCCCCTTATCTTGTGATTCTTTTTCTTTAGGTTTGCAGAATCTCGCTCGAATTTCTACCTTGGCCCCTGAAGAGGCTAGAGGTAATGTGCATACTGGAGCGCCTCCCCCCTGGTTGGAAGCAACTGAAGCAAGCCAGATCGATTCTCCACTAAAACCAGCAGCAGGCAGCCTTGTGCCTCTTAATAAGTCAGGGAAGTCCAAAAAATTGAACCCAAAACGGGTTGGAGCTGCTTGGGCAGAAAAGAGAAAGATTGAGCTGGAAATGGAGAAGAGAGGAGAGATTGTCAAGAATGATTGTGATGCTAACTGGCTTCCTAACTTTGGTAGAGTTTGGCAATCTGGTAGCCGAAAAGAATCTAGAAAAGAATTTGAGATGGAGAAACAAAAATTGCTCAAGCTTGGGAGTCAATCTGAAATACCAATCGAGATACAACCTTACGTCAGCAAGCGAATGGTGAACTTCACATTCTCACATACCATATTTTAGGTTTTAAAAATTTTTGGGCTTCTAGTAAGGTTAGGTGATGGAAATATCTTGTTGTTTCATGCCATGCTTATTGCTTCAAGAAATAAGAAAAGAACTGATGTTTAGCTCTGTCCTTAGTTATTTGAAACTTATATTAGAGTTTGTTGCATGTAGTTTGGGTGATTTTATGCATATTTCCTGATGATAATAATAATAATGAAAACAGTTTCTTACATGCACATGCGCGCGTGCGCGCACACACACACACACAAACCCTTAAAAGAAATGAAAATAGCTATACTAGATTTTGTGTTTTATGATTATGAATGGAGTTCCTAAGGCTAATGCTTTTCTTTTTTCTGGTCATCTTTGCAGCGAACAGAAGCAGGTGAATGATTATATCAGAGATAAAAATGCTAAGCATCAATATTCCTTGTGGCTGTAATGTTAGGGAATCACTATGTATATATCTTAGTCACATCTCCCCCATGCCAAGTTTTGATTGGAGATAAATGGAGCCACAATCTTGCAGGAAAGGTGGGAAGCAGCATTGGTTCAATACAGCCCAAAATGGGTAATGCATATACTAGGCTATTGTACCCAAAAAGGAAAAAAAAAAAAAAATGAAAAAGAAAAGGGAAAAGAAGTGCAGTCTGTTGGAACTTCATATCATAATTTATGATATTGGAGGTATTTAGTCTGTTTGCAAAATGCACTCAACATGATTTTTGGGTATGTGGTAATTTTGTTTTTTTGGGTAACACCAATATTCCCATCTACAAAGTACATATATAATTGATGTGTTCTTGAGCTTTCACTGCTTCCTTGATTTTTGGAATACAACAAGCTACTTGCGCTTTGAAATGTTGCATATATTGCACATTCAGTCTTTTATGTTGATGTACTCGCATGGCAATGAAACAGGCTGCTGAAATAACTTCATATTTTAAATTACTATCTGTTGCCTTGAATGGTTTGCAGTCCAAAAATTGCATGGATCTTATCCCTTGATTGGCATGCTCTAGGGTGGTACAACAAAATTGCCACAGCACGCTGTTTTCATATTTTTGCAATTGCATAATTTTGTTGCTTTGTGCTCTCACCTATAAGAAAAAAGAATAAAAGAATGCTCTTACTCTATGACAGCAGTTTTAGCAGGGCAAAATGTTGTAGAATTTAATTGACCTCTGATCCTGAAAATCCACAGTTTCCCTTTGGAAGAAACTAAGTTCTCATCACATAGAAACTCCCAAGAAAACCACTTTTCAATCATTCGATTGACGTCATGTATGACTACATCCGTCATATTCCCAGCTCTTGCTAATATACTAGCAGTATAGATTGTTCCCATCCTACCCGGTGCCTTTGGTGTATCCCCACTCGGTCCATCCACCACTATCACATCCCATTTATGCTGATATACTTCTTGTGGTAAATTTGTCAACTGAAGCTGGCATTTTGATACTTGAAGCAGTCCTGAGCTAGGCACACAGTCTGGATTCTTCCTTGCGTGCTTGAGCAGATTGTAAGCCTCTTTTCCAGGTATATGGTATCCAACCTTGTAAGCTTGAGTGCTGTTTGAATTGGCTTTGATTGTGCGTAGCTTGTTAATATCATCCTCTATAAAAATGGTGGTGCCACCTGCATTGATTTGTGAGAGGTACAGGTATTGGGGTTCAAGCCCAAAAATGAGGAGGTTGCAGGGGGCTTTATGGGCAACAAGGGTTGACAGGAGTTGAAATTCTTTTTCTGTAAGCATGATGGCATTGGCAGAGGTTTTTGGTTGATTTGTTGAGGAGCCTGGCGCATCTGTGTGCCGAAGAATAGTGGGTAAAGTAGGCAGTGGAGGTGAACTGGATGAAGTAGTGAAGAATGTGATTAAAAGAAACCTGATGATGGAGAAGCTAGATAGGATCATGATGACCGCCGGGATAAGTTTCCTCACGTTGATGTTCATCTTTTTACGCCCTCTGCAATATTTGTAACAGATTGCTAGATTTTGTTGTGCCTCAGGTGAGAGTGGTGGAGAAAATCGAACTATAGGAGTTGAAAGTGAACGGCAGTAAGGCACTTCTGGGGGCATTGTTTTGCTTGTTCTCTTTTTCTTTCAGTAGTATCACAGCTACCATCACATGATTTACATCCCCTTTTTACAATTTGATGATGCGATTTGTTTATCTAATGTAGCCCCTTGGAATCTTCTTGAGTGACAAAGAAGGAAAATGGTTTGCTTTTGTTTCAAGTATTACGTTTTCTATTTATTTTGAGTTGTCACCTTGTTACCTAATTGCTTGTGGTTGCACTTTGCATTGTGAGGTATCAAAACTGGCTACGTGTATATATCCCTTTGGAAAAAGAAAAACAATAATGAGTTTGGTGCTTCAATCATTTTAAAGGGATACTGACTTGGGACTTGGAACTTTCTGAGATGAGAGACTGGCTCATATTTTTTTTCATTTTCTTGGTGTCGTTTGGTAGTGTTGAGTGAAGTGTAAGGTGGCCTATTATGAGTAGTTGTAAGGCCATTTTCAATCAATTTTGACTTTCTCAGATCATTTTCATACTATAATTATAAATTGGAGTCTGACTGTTACGGATTTCGGTATTGGCGGCCATGAATGTTTAGATTTCTAGCGTAGAATATTGATATTCTTTTTATTGGATAATGAAGAGGTCTATAAATCAAGACATGGAAACGTAAAAATGGGGTACAGAAAAAACATAGGATTCGGGTTTGCTTAGGTTTTAAAACAAATTAATGTCGGTGTTTATGAAACCCTTTGTGCGTTAATGTAGAAGGTATCTGTTTAATGGAGAAGGAATATACTGTTTGCGGCAGATACAATATGGCTCTTAGTATTTTTAATATATTTATATATGAGATAAAATTCTACTTTAATCTAAGCTAAGTGGATGTGTGTGAAGCTCCTTATTGATGACTTAAAACCTAGTCTTTACCTCCTACATTTCACAAGCATTTATACTTGTGAAGTGACTATCATGCCAAGAATGCGCGGTGGTGTCTTTTAGTATGTTAACCTCTTACAATTGTGGTTGTGAAGCACAAATGTTGTGAGAGGGATGTGCATGAGTTAATTATTAGCTTCAATGGGCATTAAGGGGTCTAAATGATGATATTCTTCCCCATTTTGAATCAAACCACAGAGTTTAGGACTTAAAAACCCTTAATTGTGGAGGCATTTTAGAGTTCAAAGGTTGGGTGTTTAATTGTATACATGCTTGATTTTAGCATTTTCAAACCAAACGGCGTTTAGAATTAACGACGGGGCATTTAAGGTCCAAGTGGTGGACCATTTATACTGACATACACTAAGGGATAGAGCCAGGATATTGATTAAGAGAGGCTGAAGTATGGAAAAACATTTCATAAAATACAATGATTCATTAAAATTTCAAGATTGCTCATTAGACTTTTTTTTCTTTTTTGAAATGTTAAAAAATGGGCTTCTTGTTAGATTTTATTTGTTGTTATTTGGGCTAGTTTTGTTATTGCTTGGATTATTTTTGTTATGGTTTGAGTTCATTTTGTTGTTATTGGACTATTTTATGGTTCAAGGGGTTAAGAATTATGTTTGGTCTAAGGTACAAATTCTACATCAATCTTAAATATACCTACATTTTTATTATTATTTTTAAACCTTAAGTAGGGACTAGCATCTGGCTCTGTCCCTGCATACACTATCTATCGAGGTATTAGGATTGTACTTTAAACCAAATCCATGATCACAAACAGAATTTGATAAAATGGACCCTAACAAAGTGATTCAAGTCCAAACTTCATTTACGACCTAATACAAATGCATCCATTTCATGGGCTTGTAGTTGCATTTTCATGGTTCCAAGGCGACAAAAAACGATCTCTTATTTCCACTGCATATAGCAAAAACATGAAATATTGCTTCCAAGGCTACGGGAAGTTCACTTTGGTGGCTAGGTTGGGACCATGTAAGCAAAACATGACTGATTTGAGGTCCTAGTCCTAGGAATTAATGCAAAAGTGGCATAGGGTATTTAAATCTTAAGATTTTATGATCTAAAAAGCTCAATGCAATTCAAATCTTAAATAATAGAATGTGGGATCTTATAAGATCCTGATCCTTTTTACAATTTTATTAATTTATAAAATTATTGGATTTTTATTGTTTTATTTAAGTCCATATCTCGTATAAAGGAGAAAAAACTATTAAAAAATCTAAAATTGTTATAAGCATAAAAATATAAAAGCACTTGAAATGTCTATGTCTATGATACAAACTCCAAATTAATTAAGGTATTTGATTTTGCTACAATTACCCAAAAGTTCAAACTTTTTAAGCAAAGTTAATAATTAACTAAGGTAGTATTTCATCTATTTTGCTAAAAACCCCCCCAAATGTTATTATTTTTTCTTCTTTTCAAGATAGAGTATTTGAATAGTAGACACTTATTACTTGTCAAGAGGTTGGTAGCTTTTACTAACACTCTTTGGTGTTCATACTAAGACATCTAAGGTTCAAATATTTTAAGAATTTTAAAAATATTTAACCTTAAATTTAGAAGAAGACAATCATCTAATATCATATTACTATTTTACCATTAGTTATTTTAATATTTTGTAAAATCTTACTGTCTTTGATTTGTTGTACTATACCATCTTAAAGACATTTTTATTGGCCAATGGGGACTTGGCTCAGTTGGTAAGGCTCGAGCACTTCATCTAACCTACCTAAACTCGAGTCTCGTTGCCAACAAGAGTCCGTTGGTGGGCATCCATAAGGAATGGCTGCATCCAAAAAGGATGGATTTTAACTCGAGCACCTTGTTTGGGAGCTAGCGTAACCTAACTAACTCTTATTTTTGTTAAAAAAAAAAAGAAAAAAAAAAAAAGACCTTTTTATTGATTTGACTTTTGAGGTTAGATTTCTTCTCAAAAATAGAAAGTAACTCTTTACTTTTAAAAAGGTTCAAAACCAAGATTCTAGGTTAGGTTCCACTCAAAAATATTACTTACATAAAATATAATAATCATAATAATTGCTATACAGACATAACATTGTCATGTTACATCTAGGGGATTAAACAAAATACATTAGAAAATATTTTCATATATGAGTGCTCACGAACTTTGGCTTAATAAGCGTCAAGAGCCGCACAAAGAATATTATTTAAAGATGCTCATTTGTAGATGGCTAATTTGCTGTTTGGTCCACGAGTAAGGTGTGTGCAACCGTGCAAGGGGGCTTCTACAATTATATATTTATATGACCCAAGAAAATAAGAAAGAAAGGTTGATTAGTGATGTAAACATGCAAGTAGATAAAATTATATCAATGCACCTATTTTTTATTAGAAAAAATTGTCAAAAATGAATGCAATAGTCAAATTGGTGAAAGTTTGTGCCATTTGCTGCGGTAAAGTGAAAAACTTTTAGTCAAAAAGACAATTACAAGAGACCGATGTTCTTAAACTTGCTCAAAGTAAAATTACTTGTTTCTGCATACACATAAAAGAAACCAATCAATGTCTTGGCTCGACGATTAAGATTAATCATCATATAATAAATGTCATAGGTTCAAATTCTATCTTATTTATAAATAAAATAAAAAAATTAGTGTTTGGTCTCAATGATTATTAAAACTAGTCGTAGACCCACGCGATGCACAGGAAAATTTGATATAATTATTTTTTATTGGATAATTATTGAATTAATATATTAGATTGTATATTTTTAAAATTTCAATATGTGTTATTTGAAATTATATTTTAAATTAGAAGTTTTTTGTAGTCATGTATTATATATGGTATGATACGTATGAAAACAAAATGCAATATTTTTTTAAAAAAAAATTGATAGTGTGAGAACTATTAGACCAAGTTGTAACTATGTATACTTTGTTTATTACTATATAGATGTATGCGATTCAACTCTTATAGGTATATTTTTCTTCAAAACATAAATTCACATCTCTTTCTTCCTCACAATTGAAACTAAGTGAAAAAGTAAATAAAGATAACTATGCAATAAATCATTATCAATAAATCATATTTCATAAAGTGGAAATATAAAATTAAATAAAATGCAAAAAGAAAAAATTCCTTAAGTATCTATACATAAAAACATTAATAGCATAATGATGCTATAGAGTAAATATATTTTATCTTATTCTCTTTTTGGTATTTTCAATAAAGATGATCAACTAAGCAAAGTAAAACCTTACCAAAAAAGTTCAAATTAACTAAAAATTTGATGGTGGAGACACAAATTATCTGTAATAAAATGACCAAAATAAAATAACAAAAAGTCAAGAAACTTATAGCAAAATGCTTTCTATACAAAATTCTAGTAGAAAGGAGACTAATAGGCCATACAGCCTTTACCTACCCTTTTCTCTTTCTCAAATTCACATTATCAAAGAAGTATATGAAGCTGAAAATATTGTGAATATATTTATGTTCAATGGAAGTCTATTGGTAGGCACATTCAAATTCGTAACCATGTATAAACTCAAATTTCTATTTAAAAAAGAACTACATATTATCCCAAACCAAAATTCAACCAAAGCTATAAGAGTGAATTGTGATGGGAAATTTAAAAATTACAATACAAAAAAATTAAATAAAAAAACCATCAACCTAAATTAGAGCTATAAGAAATAACAAAAATCGAGAGAGAGAGAGAGAGAGAGAGAGAGAGAGAGAGAGAGAGAGAGAGAGAGTACTCACAGTTTTTGTGTGGAAAAAATATGGATTAAATGGAATAAATAATATCAAATTTATACAAAATAAAATGGGGAGAAGAAGAGTCAAAATATAAGAAAGCAAATGATGGAAGAAGTTTAATGGAAAAGTAAAAAGTAGTAGGAAGATAAAGAAGCAAAGAGAGCAGAAAGGTTGGAGGAAGAGAAGAAGAGATTTTTTTTTTTTTTTTTTAAGAATAGGTAGAAGAAAATTTTAAAAATTCAATTTTAACAACTACTTGAAATTAGAAAGAAGAAAACAAAATGTTGAAATCAATTTGGGTAGTTGAATATAATCAAACATTTGCATCTAATGAATAGTAACGTTTGTTATGAATAGTCAAACATGTGCATATATCTACTAAAAAGATAATGAATTATTTAATTTTAACAATTACTTGAAATTAGAAAGAAGAAAATGAAAAGTTGAAATCAATTTGGGTAGTTGAATAGTCATATATTTGCATTTAAAACAAATGAATAGTAATGGAGTGCATTAACAGGCGTCCATGAACTATATTTAATTATTTTATATAAAATAAAACAGAAAAATCATCAATGAATTTTTTTTTTTTTAAGTATGACATAGCTGATGAGGTGGCTCAACAAGAGTATAGCAACATTAAATTCTACGTCTCAACTTTTAGATATATAGATATAGATTCCACTGGACTCAATTTCATTAGAGGAAAATGTAGTAAAAAAAAAAAAAAAACCTATAAAGAATGGCATATATAGTTGACAAAGAAGATAAATCATATATGTTTAAGCTTTGTAGACCTTTTCAAGAGGAATTTTCCCGGAAAGTACGTTACCACAAACTTCAATGAAGGAAGAGACTTGTTCAAAGACTGGTTGATATGAGTCATATAAAGAGAATAAATAGACCATATGGTTAATTATTTTATTTTCCAAAGAGCCATAGCTAATATTTATGGTTATAATAATATATGATTGAGCAGTTAGGTTCAACTGAAATTTTAGGTCCACGCCTATGAATTCTGCTGCATTAGCTGTTCCTAGTCTGGGAGCTTAAGTGCTTAACAATTTTCATACACTGTTTTTTAATTATTCTATAAGGTATTTATTATACATACAATTTTAATGTCAATGTCCATTATTGATATAACTTGTTTGTAACCTTGTCTTTATGTAAGCTCCTGAATCAGGCATCTCTACATAGAATATACTCTCCTGTCTCTCTCTAAACATTGTTTGTACCGAATCAAATGCAATAGCTTAAAATTTGTTTTGGTTTCTTCTATAGTGAGAAACAAAACTAAAGTCATGCCTAATTGACCCAATTTAACATATTATATGGGTGAGCACAAACACATCTTAAGCAGATGGCAGTGCCAAGCGGAAATTTTGGGTAGTCTTGGAAAATCTTTGATATTCTTTGCTATTATATTGACTGCAGCGACATAATGTGTAATGTGAAACAGTAAGAGTCATTATCTTGACAAATGAGATTGTTACATATTCTTTGCATCAATCCTAAGTTTATATAGCTAAACCTTGACAGCAAAGATATTACAAAACAATAGGCACAATAATCTGTCCATAATGTAGTGTGCCTTAGCTAGGAGTTTCAAATGTCAAAAACACAACAATAAGTTCATTAACTTCAGCCCTCTATCATGTAAAATGAATAACTTCTTTGTACATTTCATGCTCACTTCTAGTCTTCTAGCAGATTTTGTAAATAATGCCTCCTCTAAGTTGTTAAATTTCTAGACCATGTCTTCATAAAAATTGCAATCACCGTGCCCCTGAAAGATTTATGATAGGCTGACCCCAAGTGTAAACTAGACAAAGATTTCATCTTCCCTTTAATTTTCCATAGAAAACAATTGGCAACAAATAGGTCCATTACCTGCCACCAAACGCTCTCGAAAAAGTCATTTTCCATCCAAAGTTTTTAAACTAACAGGGTGACAATTCATCTCCAATTAAATATATAATTTGGGTTTTGTTATCTTTTCATAGTTTCATCTAAAAAATTAAACTTCCCTTTAGTTGGTGGGCATTCCAGCCATAAAAAAGGTTTAATCTAATTCCTAAACTCAACTAATGGTTGAGTAACACATATTAATCTTGAACACATAATCTATATTCTAAACCATGGTTATGGTGAAAAATGGTATTACTGATTCAAGCAGTGACGACTCCAGGAATTTTATCCAGGGTATTCCTATTTTACTTTGAAAAAATTTCGGGTCATTTCAGTCTATTTCGAGTGTTTTGGGACGTTTCGGTAAATACCGGCCGAAATTCAAAATTTGGCCGGTATGAAGTTTGTGCTTTAAAAAAAAAAAATTGTTCTTAAAACCAAAACAAATTTGCATTTTGTACATCCAAAAACCTCAAAAGGAAAAAAAAATGAAAAGAAAATAAATGAACAAAGGTTGCTTACAATAAACTATAAGTTCGTTTGAAATATTAATAAAATTATTAATTATTGTTGTTTAGTTATTTTATTAATTTATTTGTCTTTTATAAACTATAATTTGTTATATTATTATTTCATTAATTATAAAATTATTAATTATTATTTAGCCTAACATAATTTAATTTATTTGTCTTTTATAATGTAGTGGTTAATTATACAACTTTAATTATTGTTGTTTAGCGTAACAATAAACTATATTACTTTAATTTGTTTGTCATTAATTATACTACTTTAATTTATTATATTATTTAGCCACACATTACACTAAAAAAACCTAACATTACACATTTCATATGCAGCACAATAATTAAAATAGTATTATGTACAACATATTATATTGCTTTAATTATTGTGCTCCCGATCCCATGTGTGATGTGCCCATCAGCCCATCTATCCCCACCCCACTCAATAGTCAAGCATAAGCCTTATTGCCTGATGCCCAATCACAATTGCCTGCAATCAGAAAATTTCGCAAGATTCACAAATCACAATATTCACTAAAAGACAATTAATATTACACCAACACAGAACACACACTGACCAACACAGCACCAACGGATAAAATAAACACTAAAGCCAAATTCAAAAAGACAGAACAGGAAAAAGCAAAATATAAATAAAGACAAACAATGATCCATTCGGCCAGCCAATCAGAGAGAGGAGTGATTCATTTGGCCAGCCAAATAGCCAATCAGAGAGAGAGAGAGAGTTACTGAGTTAATTTAAATAAATAAAGACCAAAGAGAGAGAGACGCTTATTATTTTAGAAAATCACACTCAGTGAGAAAAAGAGAGAGAGACTGAGAAACTGAGAGAGAAATTAGAAATACCTTGAGGGAGCTGAAGCTCAGGGAGGGTCCGCCGGTCCGGAGGGATCTGCGATCTGCTAACACCGAGCTACGGCGACGACGACTGCGACTGCGATCTGCGATTTGCGATGAGGGGCGAGCTACGGCGACGACGACGAGGCGCGAGCTACGGCGATGACGACGAGAAGCGAGCTACGGCGACCGAGGAGCGAATATTGGGGTTTTTTGGTTTGGTTTTGCCGTTTTGGTATAGAGGCTCTGTATTGGGTTTTTTTTTTTTTTTTTTTTGATAAACACAGTATTTCTTTTGGTTTGTTTTGCTTTTGCTCTGTATTGTATAGACTGTATCGTGTATTGGGGATTGGTTTTTTCTGCAGCGACGTGACCGGGGGTACGGTGGGTAAGTTTGATGTCTGATTCTGTGTTGGTTTTTTTTTTTTTTTTTTTTTTTTTTTTTTTTTTTTTTTGAGAATCTGTGGGTCGGTTTGCTCTGTTGGGCTCGCCGTGGGCTTGGCTTACCATGGGCTTGGTTCTGTTTCAAATTTTTTTTGTTTTCAGATTTTAGTTCAATTTTTTTTTTGGGCTTTTTTTTGCTTGAAAGTTGAATAGATAAATTTTGGCTTGGCTATGTTACAATTTTTTTTTTTTTTTTTTTTTTCAGATTTTAGTTCTTTTTTTTATGGGCTTTTTTTTTTTTTTTTTTTTTTGCTTGAAAGTTGAACAGATAAATTTTTTTTTTAATCTGAGGGTGATCCTAATTTTATGTTGAGGGTGTTCCTAATTTAGCTTAAATATAATTTTTTTTCTTTTTTAGTAATTTTTTTCAGGAAGACTAAGCCAAATAAACTATAACAATTTGTTGTTGCAGATGTGGATTTGATTGGGGGGCATTAACATATTCTATAAACTGAGGTACGTGCACAATGACAACAGCAATGTTTTGAAAAACAGGATACCTTGAATGACTATGGGAAGGAACACTGAAGAACAGATTGTTCCACATGCAGGATCTAAGGTGAGTGCTTTTAATTCAAAACCATATTTTTTTTGTTTGTAAATTTAATTGTCTTACACAGTTCTCATAGCATAAAAGATTCAAAGATTCTCATAAAAGAATTAGAAACAAATCAGGCTATGAAGGAAAGTAATCGTAACAAGTCCCTCTTTGCTTCTATACACAAACCACCTATAGATAATGGCAGATCAAGCAGTATGGTTGTTAAGGTAAAATTCATATTCTTCTCTCCTGTTACAAAAGATTTAAAAGTACCTAATATGCTATATCAACAGTCCGCGGTCTTGACCTTAGATGGTCAGGCCCAATCACACCAACAGAAATGCAATATGTTGAACAGTATGTCCTAGCAAAATATCCACAATAAGCTGGGTTAGTTGGAGGAGAAAAGATAGACCTCACCAGTTTTTGCATCAATGAGGAGCCCGTAGAGCCCACGCTTGATGATAGGCGAAAGTCCCCAAGGGGTAGTATCAGAGACCCTTCCACACCCTCCTTTGGAAGCAATCATCCTGACTTGGATAGGACCCAGTTGGAGCATTCAAGGTTGCTTGACATTCTCACCAAGAAATCTACCTTTCCTGGAAGTTTTATCTCAATCCCTGAAATCCAAGCTGGAAACAAGGTTTTAAAGCACCATGGATTGACTGATGATGAGTACCTTGTTCTCTTCACTCCAAGCTACCAGGATGCCATGAAATTAGTTGGGGAAAGCTACCCTTTCTTCAAGGGAAACTTCTACCTGACCATTATTCATGAAGAAGAAGACTGCATAAGAGAGTATGCTACTTTCAAGGAATCCAAATTGATATTAGCGCCAGAGGATTGGCTGGATTTGAGGATCAAGGGATCAATGCTTAGCCAATACTTTAGGAGGAAGTGTAAGCACAGCCCAAAGGGGTTATTCTCTTATCCGGTTGAAGTAAAGGGGACTCGTTATTCAATGCATTGGGTTTCAGAAGCTCATAGGAACTTCTGGCATGTTCTGCTTGATGCAACTGCACTGGTTGTTGGGGAGGATATGTTGAATCTTGCACTTCATCAGCCAGACTTTGTGTTGTGTAGTCTTGATAATACACATGCAAGTCCTTCAAGGATCACTTGGCTCTTGGTCAGGAAGAAAACCTTTGACAGTACAACAGCTCCATCTCAGTCCAATGAGTGAGGAAAAAAAAGTACTTCACTACTATCAGGGCGTCAGATCTGGCCAATGAATTGATTGACAATGTGTTGTAGAATATGTTCAAATGATCTAGCAATAACAATACATTTTAGCTACTTGGACATTAAAATTTCCTCGGGTACAATCTGTAGATAAATAACATTAATATAAGAGTGTATTACATATAGATAATGATTAAGGATCATTACTGATGTTGATCACTCAAAAAGGTAATCCTGGACTCCCAATCCCAATGGGTGCTTTCCTTTAGATAGGATATTATTTTCAGATAACAAGTTCAGACAGTTTCTAGCAATTGAGGTATTATGATTATCCATCTTCTACTTAGGAAAACTTTCATATGAGCTTCTTGAACAAATGCATGATTTTTGTCATAGAAAGTCCCACTACAAGAAAAAAAAATCCATTTATACTCTTGAAGTCCCTAGTATTACTTATGAACCACACAGTTAATTGCGATTCTCTTTATGCTAGATTTATGATCTGATAATGAGGTTGGGAGAGGAAATGCCAGATTTGTTTTATGTGACAGAAAGATAATATGAACCCTCTACATGAAAAACAATATCAATTGTACTCTTTTTTTTTTTAATAGAAGAAGAGAAGCATACAAACTATTCCTATGGTACACAGGATGTGTAGTAAAGGAAACAGAACATTAAGCAAAAAGAACACAAATCTAAAAATTCCGAAAATGAGGAGATAAAAAGACCACTCATTGCAGTCATCCAATCAAGCAGAGTAAGCAAGAAAAACTGTTTCAGTTCAATGATGCCTCCCCCTTGAAAGTTCTAAGATTCCATTCTTGCCAAATAGTACACATGATGCATTGTGGAATTTCTCCCCAAATTATATGCATAAGAGCAGTGAAGGAGCAAGTGATCCGCCGATTCCCAACCGTTTTTGCACATCCTCCTCAAATTATCCAAAGTGAGAATCTTTCCTCAAGCGGCTGTCCAAGTAAAAAAAGCCATTCTAGAAGGAACTTTCACCCTCCAAATACTTTTCCAAGTGAAGGCATGACTTCTTCTGGTCGTTAGGGCCCTATAATAGGTCCCTAATACTACTTATCAACAACATGGTTAATTGGAGCTTGTCTGTGGACTACATTTAAGGTCTAGTTTTGTAAATGGGGGAGAAATTTAGTTTACTCCTGCCATATAACCTGACAGATAGAGTCAAACCTACTACTAGGAACCATTTTACTCTCAAAAGTCCCTAATACTAATTATTTTAGGAGTGGATTCATATTAATTCCTATAGTTTAAAGTTTTCAAAATAACCCTGAAGTTTAACATTGTTACAAATTAAGCCATATAGTTCTATTAGTTTCAACCAAACTCAACTTTTAAACTGTATCAATTTAAACCCTAAATCAAACTTGAAAAATCAATATGCAAATCAAATCCAAAAAATTTAAGAGTTTAAATTGATATGATTTTAAAAGTTCAGTGTTTGATTAGAAACTAGCAAAACTTTAAGATTTAACTTGCAACAATATGAGACTTTGAGGTTTAATTTAAATCTTTTGAAACTACCCATAGAAAATAGTCATTAAAGTATAGTTTACCCGAACATATGGCCATGCTTGTTTTTATTGTTGTATCAAGTAAGGAAACAAATTGATGTTTTCTAATATGCTTTCCTTGTATTAAAAAGAAGTACACGAGCAACATATTGAAGGAGATTAGCTTATACCACTTTACTAGCATATCAGTTTCAATCCTACATTGAATATTTTCCATTACTTGTAATCCTACATAGGTATTGGGGTAATGGAAAAAAAGGGACAATGAAATGTACGAAACACTCATAGAAAGCACATGTACAAAGGCACTCTTTTTTTTTTACATGGAAAACTCTAATTGAATTGAGGGAAGAAACTACGGGCACAAGCCAGTCGATTCTCTCACTATTATATTTCATATAGTTCAATTACAAGTCTTCCTTCCCTTTTATAGAGGAAAAGGAGGGGAAGGTAGATTTCAAGTGTTCAAATTTTGTTGGCTATAGGCACTGTTGCATACAAACAAATTTCTTCATTTCTCAAACATACTCGGAGTGCATGGCACTGTAAACTTTTGAGTGCACAATGAGGCATGCCCATATGAAGGGAAATGCCTTTAATTCCTACTGAACTTAGCAAGGCGAAGTCCCAACTCCCATGCCTTTTTAGCCGAGGTAGTAGTTGGTTCTGCAATGGCACATGAATAAGTTTAGCCAACTCCTCACTCATACATCATTGCAATTGCTCCTCTAGCCTTAAAAGTTCAAAAAAATTTGCAATCCATGCTTCTATAAGAAATTAAAGGGTGACACTTGAAACATATATAAGTAAATCAGTTTGCAATAATGTCTTGCAACATTTATATTCGTGATGCTAATACATACACCGAAGTATCAGCTACATGGATCTGTTCTTCTCACAGCTCCCCTTTGAATCATCAATTTTGGAGTGCCAGAATTATATTAAACCTTTCATGACCATAAGCCTTACACAAGCAACATTCATAATTCTGCTCATGCTTCTCATTGATGAAAATCAAGAAGAATTGTGGGAAAAGACTTCTATTGGGATCTTACCAAAAATCAAGATGTCATGAGTATGCAATGAACTGGCCTCAACAAGAAGCCCTTTCCAAAAAGAGAACAAGAACAGAACTGCTTTAAGTTTGATCTAATATGTGGGAGTTGTTGAAACCAGCCTTGATTATTCAACAAAAGATTGAAGAAAAAAAAAGGAAAAGAAAGGAAAGAAAGGACTCAAAGGATTTCATACTTGAAAGTGCAAAGATGCAAAGGTAGTGTTTGTGGGAACAGGATGGAGGGCATGGTTATCTTGGGGTGGTGGGGGGAGGGGGGGCTGTCGTTGTTAATACAATTTCGATGATACTTTCTCCTAGATCTCTCTACCTCATTTCTCCCACCAAGCAAACACCAAGTTGTGCAAAGTATAAATTGAATTGAGTACACCTTTGCATCTATAAAAAGAACAGTAAGATAGCTACATAGCATTCCACCTTGTCATATTCACATGGACAATTGGACATTAATTAAGTTAGAAAAAATTCATGATCAAATCCATACTCAATTTGTCTGAAGGGAAACGCTTTTCTTCCTATCAAATTTCAGTGCTGAAAATGAGGACCACATATGGGCTGTGGCCATTCTTTCAATTGCTCTAGGAAGTCCAGTCTTGAACAAAAGTAAATAGTAAATGCACTTAAGCCATGCAACAAAAAAAGAAGCATAGGACATTATATCATTGTTAGAAGCACCTATTAATAAATATGCCAAGAAATACATGTCTACTGGAAAAACATGCAGAATGACACGGCACAATGAAATTAATATGGGAACTTAACTGGTCGAGTAGAACTGATATAGGTGGCTGACTACAAAACTTGACTTGTAAACTTTTCCATGCCTCCTTTGGAAGTATTAATTCGTAAATCTATGGGAAGCTTAATGAAAACATTGAGGTGACTGTAAAAAACCCAATCAGACAGAATTATAAGCATCCAAGAAGGCAAGAAATCCTTTATTATTTTTCTCATCTTCTGTAAGTATTAACATTATTTTCAATATTTACAAAGAAAAATCATTTTCAATATTAATAGAATTTTTTTTTATTAATTTAAAATAAACATAATTTGTCACAAAAAATGAAATTAAAAAGAAATGCAAGTAAAATCAAGAGCTAGTCAAGTAGAACAAATACCCGATTATCAAAGGGGGTTGCATCGCCTCAATGGAGAGAAAATCTTTAATCTATATTAATTTGGTGTGATTTGTTTCAAATATAATATGAAAACAGGGGCTGAACCTAACTAGCTAGAGCTAACCATTGATTTGGCTACGGTGATAACAGATTTTCAAGAAACATAACCAGTCTTGAAGCTGGAGTTGGTCAAGCGAAAATGAAGACTATCAATTGAAATGACATGTGATTCAATTTTGAAAAGTTGTTGAGGCAGTGATTTTGCCAGACACTATCCTGATGTTGGCTTGAACGAAATTGATGAAACCTGAGAGAAATCAATTACTAAGGGATCATTTGGATGGAGGGGGGAAGGAGGGGGAGTAAAGTAGAGTAGAGTTGGCTGATAATAGGCTAATTTGGACCAAATCTACTTTACTCTGATCTACTCCCCCTCCCTCCTCCTCAATCTAAACGGACCATAACTTCTCTATAGTTCTAGCCCTTAGCCTCTCTATATAACCTTTATGTCTCACAAAATTTGTAAGTCGAATATCCATATTGAAGAGCTAGAGAGAGGCCTAAAACCCTAAAGCTAAAACCTTCTCATTCTCTCTACCCCCTCCCTCTCAAATTGCCAAATTTGATGAGAAGATATTCAAATCATCATACACATTGAAAGCTTCAGAGTTTTCTAGCGTGTGTTGGTGCTGGGAATCATTGGAGAGCAATCCCGAATCTACAAGAGGCCTTGGAGTGATCAAGGTGACTTAAACATGCAGTTGGTGGCTCAACTTGCAGATCTAGTGACTAGAGAATAGAAAGGATTCAAATAATTGGTTGCAAACTTGGAGGACTCAAGTACATTGCTACTTCATAGCTTGGAAGGCTTTGTATGTATGATTTATTGCAATTATTTTATCTAGTGGATTGTTTGGTGTAGTGGCACCTTAGAGAGGTTTTTTTGCTTGGTTCTCAGGTCTTCCTCTTTATAAACACTTCGGGGGTTATTGTAGGCTTTTGACTTTGTCATTTGGATTATTATTTGTTTTTTTGATAATCTGCAATTTCATTAAAACGAAAAGGAAGAACATACCGGGGAATCTCCCTTACAGACAGCCTCAAGAGAGGGAGGGAGATTTCCTTTGGAAAAACAAAAGGGGTGAATGGAGTTCAAAGCAAATTTTGCAGTTTCATGTGCTGCAGAATTATAAGTCCTCCGGACCCAACAAAATTATAAAAACTCGAAACTAGCAGTTAAACTACAGATGTTACTAATGGTTGTGCTTAGAGGCTAGCTTGGGATAATATCAGGGTCAGTCAGGGGTTCGAAGCACATTTTTGCATCCCCTTCGAAGATGACCGAACTCCATCTCTCTTGGATAGCTGTGCACAGGCCACTGGAGAGCCAGGCTTCAGCTTGTGAAGGAGAACAGAGGTGATGCTCTTTACCCCACATGAATAAGACTCCCCCATTTATGTTTATATCCATGCATGCTTTTGTCAATTGGCTAATCACTTAAACAATTGGGCTTTAAATTCTTTAATTAGCTTAAAATTTACTAAGTTGTAATTAAAAGGGGTGTTACTCTCACCTAGCCTGGAGACTCAATGAGTCAATTGTTTGGAGACTCGAAGAGAACTATGTGGTGCTTCTGCAGCAGTAACTACTCTAGAAGGAACTTTCACCCTCCAAAACTTTTCCAAGTGAAGGCATGACTTCCTCCGGTCGTTAGGGCTCTATAATAATATGTCCCTAATACTACTTATAAACAACATAGTTGATTGGAGCTTGTCTGTAGACTATATTTAAGGTCTAGTTATGTAATTGGGGGAGAAATTTAGTTTACTCCTGCCACATAACCTGACAGATAGAGTTGAACCTACTTATACTTAAAAAAATCAGACATTTATAAAAGTCCACTATTTTGTTCTTACACCATATTTGAGTTGAAGTGATGACCAGAAAATCCAGAGTTCCCACCTACAGAATTCTGAAAATTCAGGCACAGAAAGTTCAGATATCAGAAATTTTTATAAATCATGCCAATCTGATAACTGAATGAGGAATCCACACATCACAGTTAGACTATGGAATGTTGTAAGATAACTCTATAGGGATTAATTTTGCATATTTGCCCAGATTTTAACCATGTTTCACATAAAAAATGGCACAAAATTGCTAGTACAGTCTAGGAATCCTATGATTAGGTTGGAAACCATGCAGTGAGGAATTATAAACGCATATTCAGTGGAAGGAAAATTACATAGTTTTGGAGTTTCTTGAATTCAGACTGGAATATCAAATGTAGTACTCAGATCATTATGATAGTTTGTGATTATCCCAAAAAAATCTCATACATTATGTTATTTTGATAAGAATTATTTTTAACTTGAGGAATGCATTCAACTCCGAGTGAAGCCTAATGTAGTATAAAAATATGTCATTGCGTCAGCTTAATAACTAAGCCTTCTTTTGTTTAAAATATTGAAGAACTTTTCCCCATTCAACTTCTATGAAAAACAGCTCCTAGATTATCATTACTAAAAGAAAGCACCTAAAAAATGGTCAATGGAATATGCAGCTGGAAATTATTAACTTACAGCCCATGTAAAGACCAAGGTGACATCTGCAGAAGTCCTTCCTTTATTAGACAACTGAAGAAGGCATAAAGCACTACCTTAGAACTGTGGCGACGTGATCAATTCTAATATAAATGAAATTTCTTGCATTCTCTTTCGTACCATATAAGTAAATACTGATACTGGGAAACTGCTCTCCTTATAATTGTGGGGAATAAAAGGTGAAATTTGGCGAGAAACAATTGTAAGTTCTGGGTCAGGTTCACCTGCTTTGACAAATCAATACAAAATACAGAATGTTGTAAGTGATATCACTAGTTTGAACTGTTTCCAGTGGGAGCAAAAAATTTACCCTCATAGGTTGTCCAAGCCCTTGGAAACAAAGCATGGTATGTACACTTCTTGCCATTCAAATTCCAATCCCAAGTTTCAATACCAGAAGCAGTGTCATCTCTACATAGTGATTGACAAAGCAATAATGTGATGTCTCACTCATGGTTTTGGATGGCATATACTAATTTCAAAAAAATTAGAGAAACGCAAGTGCTGGATAATACGTTACTTACTTGGGTACCTTTGGGCTTTCAGTGCATAATACACTTGAGAATTTTCCACCATTTGGGCGTGAAACAAAAACCTAAATGAGTAAAGGAAACCTAAAGATTCACTACTGCTTGATAAGAAGTACTAAAGATAAATCTATAGCATTTTTATTCATTCAACCAAAAAATATAATTTTGAAAGAAAAAAGGACAAAGTTTGTTCGTGGTAAAATTCAACAGCATGGTGTTAACATACATATAAAACCTAAGTGCAAATGGATAGATGCATAGTTGCTGGCTGATTGATTCCTTCTTTTCCAGTGATTGGTGGATTAGTTTATGCAATTCTCATTTGCCATTTCACTATTTTTACTAATATCCACTTGTGCTTATCTTGTTTGGAGTAATAGTGATAACATAAGGGATAAACTGTCCTGATAATCTATTCAAATCTGTAAATGATCTTCTAATCACCATATCTAAGCTTGTCCAACAAACTTCACTGTTCCAAATAAAAATTATTCTTCTATGTCATACCAATTAATATATCTCACAGAAATATTTTCAGCAACTAGTGGCACTTCTATAAATGAAAACCTTTTGTTTATGATGTTCAATTTCACCCCAAAACATGTGAACACATTCTGGTGCCCTGAAATAGTTTCCATTGTTTAGGGGATAAGTAATAGATATGGCTTCAGTAGATGCGAACTCACAGAGAATTGATTTGCTAAAATGGGGCTTTCTTCACATATTCTAGGGAACAGTTGAAAGCGTTGAAACTGGCCTCTGTAGCTTCTTCCAATGCTTCCTGCACTAAAATCATGCCTTCAAACATAAAAATGATATTGGAAGAACAAAACAAAATAGCTGTATTCATATATGCTTGAACTACTAGATTTTTTTTATTATAAATACTTGAACTACTAGATAATTGCAGTTCATTTCAAATAATAATAGCTGATAAAATTTCTGATTCACTATATATATAAAAATGTACAGTGTCCAACATCACTTATCAGCATAAGTCTATTTTCAGTTGTAAAAATTTGACCACATACCCAATACCACCTAAAGAAACACCATGATGACCTGCAAGGGTGCGCCTATTGAAAAAATCAAATATTGCCATCTGATTGAAGGACAAGTGGTTGTAAGAGAATAGGGGGGAAAAATCACCAAATTCATAAAGAAGAAATCATTTGAGGTAAGATATATTACTCTTCCATTTGCTGCTTCTTCCTTGGCATGACGGAATAATCGAATGCCTATAGGAGCCTTCAAAACCATATAACAATAATGAAAAAGATTATAATTTGATATCTACTCTTCTCATCCAGTGACTTAACTTCCCTATGTTATTAATTGGATTTCAATTTAATTATATAAGGTGTGACTTTATCTAATGTTATTTTGACCACACAATACATCATTTAGTTGGAGAATAAAGCATGTAGCAAATGCTATTGGCAAAATTTGCTTTATAGCACAATTTTAGAAAAATATTAAGAGAATAGCACACAAACAAAGTTATTTAGTTATATAGCACATTTTTGGAACTCGAATTTGTCAAACTCGAGTTCCAACTCAAACTCAAGTTTGACAAAAGTTCGAAGCAGTATGCACCCATACTGATTGGAACTCAAGTTTGTCAAACTCGAGTTCTAGCCTAAACTTGAGTTTGACAAACTCAAGTTCCAAAAAATGTGCTACATAACTAAATAACTTTGTTTGTGTGCTATGCTCCTAAATTTTTTCTAAAAACGTGCTATTTGGCAAATTTTGCTGTCTACCATTTGCGGATTAATATATGAGCCCATATGCAAATGGGCTAAAGCTAGCGCCTCTTAACTTGCATATGAATTTTGAAAAGGTTCATAACATATAATGATCTCAACAGAATAGTGATTCAAATATATTATCTGAATGAAGTTCAGAAAAGCATCCATTGAATATTATATATGCAATATGGACGCTTATGATTGCACCCATAGCAAAGTCCACCAAAGATGCAAAATAAAACTGAATTTCAGTTGATTATAATATTTAATTGCTTATGCAGATTCTAACACAGTAAAGCTCATTAACAAAGCAATTGATATTATACACCAGTTCTAGCATAAACTCAAAAAGCCATTTAACTATGGATTATTGGAGAAGAAAGTATTTCTTATATAACTGGAGATCTAAGTACAAACACCCCAAAATCCTCGACGTGTCTGTGTCTAACATGGGCATGCTAGGGACACTCCTATCTTTTGCATGTGCCCTAGTATGTGAGAAGGAAAAATATAATTTTTTTTTTTTTAAAACTCCTTTGATTTTATGTAGGTGTTTATTTTGAAAACTTAAGATAAACACAAAAATACACCTAAAAATAAACATAACAAACCTAAAGATATTAATTATTTATTTATTTATCATATCTTAACGGTGTTGTATTCTAATTTTTCAAGAATTTTTGTGTTGGGGAGTGGGGATGCCAGGCATTCAAGACTAACAGATTTTATTTTTATTTGAGCTAATAATATGCAGGCTCACAGTGGACTTTGTTTTACATGACTAATCCATTCAACATACCAAACTCTCTTCTTCTTTTTTTATAGAAGGTGAAGGAGATGAGCTCAACAAAGCTTCTTCTCAACAACAACAAAATCAACAAAGCTATATCCCTATATCAAAACTTTACTCTTGAGCTGACCCCTGATTAAACCGCTGCATTTACAAGACACGTTTCCAAGGCCCAAAAAGAAAAGACTTAAAGATGGGGGAAAACTGCTCTTATATGGTCTAATTAAGTTCTGAAATATGGTCTCACAATAGAACCCACTAAGAAAACTGGATCAGCATACTTAGATTCAATCCAACGTTAATTTGGGCCATTGAAATATATGCTACAATCGAAGGCATGCCTAGGCCCAAAACAAAAAAAGGAAAGTGATACATTTTGAATGCTAGATTTTGAGTGACACTTACAGAGTTGGCTTTCCTTAGATGGTACAGAGCTTCATTCCTAAAGCTTGTAATTTCTATGATCTGCAGTGAGTCTCCCAATTTAATCCTTGACTAAAGACCTTGATTCTAAAAGGTTTATTAAGAGAAAAGGTTCAATCAAGTATCAAACCAGATGTGTTCCACTCCCTAATGGCTTCGTTTCTATTGCATAGATCCACACCATAGCACATGTAAAGCTTAATAAATTATTTTTTAAAATTGGGTGTTTTTTTTTTTATGGCCTATGTTCACTTAGAAAACCCTTGAGGGCTACATCTTTATTTTATGAGAGTGCAGTATATCTGTATTGCAATGATCCCAACATGGGTATATATAGAAGGCTAAATTCTAAACTAACCATACACTAATTATGTTTAATAGACTTCTAGACTTTAAGTACAAGTAGAAGACTTGACTTGCACACAAAATAAAATTGAGCTTAAGCGTATGGCCTAATATATCTCTAACATTTGTTTTGTGTTTTTTGCAGTGGAATTGACAGAACTTTGTTGGCCATCTAAAAATGCAGGTTTGAATTGTTTGCTGCTACAAAGCTCATGCGTCCAAATGCAAGGAACCTAAGCACCAAAAGACAACAAGGTATGTATAGATGGCAACTGCTTTATGTTCGTGGAAATTAAGGACCTTCATTATTCATAGATTAGGACAAATAGCAATGACTTTTCTGTATCAAAATTCATTATGATCCGTAAAAATAGCCACCGATTCTTTTAACTTAGACGCAACTCATGATTGCACCGAAGATAAGTACTGAAGTCTGAAGATGACTGCCACATGCAACTTTCAAACCCTTAATAGTTCTTTCATTCATATTGCATCCATAATGATCTCAACAAAACAGTGATTCAAATATCATATCTGAATAAATTTTAGAAAAGCATCCATTGAATATTGAATATGCAATATGTAGTACTTGAAGCTGACCGTTGCAAAATAAAATAAAATTTCAATTTATTGTAATATTTAATTGCTTATGCAGATTCTAACACAGTAAATCTTACTAACAATGCAATTGATATTATACACCAGTTCTAGCATAAACTCCAAGCCATTGAACTATAGATTATTGGAGGAGAATATATTTCTTATATCACTGGAGATCTAAGTACAAACACCCCAAAATCCTCGATGTGTCTATGTCTGACATGGGCATGCCGGGGACACTCTTATCTATTAGCATGTGGCATGGTATGTGAGAAGGAAAAATATAATTTTTTTCATTTTAAAAATTTTCCTTTGATTTTATATAGGCATTTTGTAACGACCCAAGGAAAAAGCGCGAGCCACATCTGCGCTATACCTCAAAAGGGCTAGTCACAATTGAGACTCCTTGTAGTTGTTAATAAAACCCAAATCTACCCAGTAAATACCTGATGTGGGACTCATCATACACCCACACACATCACACAATCAATCAAATTGGAGTACCACACATTTATTCTGAAAACTTAAAATAAACACAAAAATACACCTAAAAATAAACATAATATACCTAAAGATTAACATATTTTATTTTTATTTGAGCTAATAATATGCAGGCTCATAGAGGACTTTGTTTTACATGACTAATCCATTCATCAAACCAAACTCATTTAGTTTTTTTTTTTTTTTTAATTTTTTTAGAGGGTGAAGGAGATGAACTCAATAAAGCCATATGCCTATATCACAACTTAACTCCTGAGCTGACCACTGATTAAACCGCTCCACTTACAAGACACGTTTCCAAGGCCCAAAAAGAAAGAACTTAAAGATAGGGGAAAAACTGCTCTTATATTGGTCTAACTAAGTTCTGAAATATGGACCTCACAAGAGAACCCACTAAGAAAACTGGATCAACGTACTTAGATTCAATCCAACATTAATTTGGGCCATTGACAAATATGCTACAATTGAAGGCATGCCTAAGCCCAAAACAAAAAGGAGGGAAAAATAGTGTAAAGTTGGTAATCTGTAGTGTAAAGCTAGAGTTGGTGATGACGCTGCTTGGTTCCTAAGCCATTGTGAATCCAAAATTTTGAGTAACACTTCAGAGTTGGCTTTCCTTAGATTGTACAGAGCTTCATTTTCTAAAGCTACAATTTCTATCTTCAGCAGTGAGAGAGAGATAAGGTTGTATCAACCAGATGTGTTTCACTCCTGATGGCTTCGTTTCAATTGCATAGATCCACACCACAGCACAGGCAAAGCTTAATAAATTATTTGCTGAAATTGGGTTTTTTTTGTTTGTTTTTTGCTGAGTTGACAGAACTTTGTTGGCCATCTAGAAATACAAGTTTGATTTGTTTGCTGCTACAAAAGCTCATGCGTCTAAATGCAAGGAACCTAAGCACCAAAAGGGAAAAAAGGTATGTATATTTGTATACAAGGCAACTGCTTTATGTTAGTGGAAATTAAGGACCTTATTCATAGATAAGACAAATAGATTAACTTTTTTAGTATTATGAATTATGATCTGTAAAAATAACCATAGATTCTTTTAACGATCTATTCAGGCTCATCTCTTGCTGACAAACCAAGAGATGTAACGAAATTCCTAAGGCCTCAATTCCATTAGGAAACCACTGCCATGGCTTAAACAGTGAGATCAAGTTTTTCACACATGCATGCATGCCCTTCAACAATCTCATCAAAATACCAATCACATAGGCAACTATTTCAACCACCAAATTCTGACCATAATTTAACCCATAAGCAACAAAATAAAGGTACAACCATTAAGGTATGATAGAGGACAGTTATAACAAGTACCAACACCTTCGAAATTCATAGTACAACATTAGTCTCAAAGTATAGGCAAAATATTATAAAATTTTACAGTCCGTCTCAGTCCATATCATTTCAACATCATTCCTACTATCTTAGATTTATATAATTCATTATTTTTATTATTAATTTCCAAAACTCTCTCTCCCTTTTACCTCTTCATCTCCCCAATACTTTCTACCTTAATATCATTTTTTCTCTACCTTTTTGTCTTCCTTTATTTTGACTCTTCTTATTCTCAACATGTTACTATAAATTTGACATTTTCCTTTTCATTCTATGCATAGTTTTCTCACACAAAAAATGTTACTTCTCTCTCTCTCTCTCTCAATTTGTTTTTCATTTTTTGTTTGATTTTTTTTATTTTCATTGCATCAATTCTTTAGGTTGATGAATTTTTATGTTAATTAGAATTCTATTTTGGGTTGATGCAATTTATTTTTTTGTTTTAAGTTGTTATCTTTTATATTCTTTTTGATTAAATATTATCCTACTGCATTATGCATATAGTATATAATAATATAATGTTATTATATTACATAAAATGACTTGGATAATTTGATGTTTATTGCTATATAGTTTATTTTTGCTCTTTTTTCCTCTCATCTTATTTTATTCAACATTTAAATCCAGTCACATCCTCCATACTATTAAATTATGCGACACAAATCAAGAAAATAGCTAGACACAAACCTACCTTCCTTTACCATACATTGGGAGAATCAATATATTTGTATGATAAAGGGTCATATAATTTATAATTTAGATAGCACCCTTTGAATGTGACTAGGCCCATAGGTTGAGGAATTTGTAGACTTAAAAAGGCTATTGAGAATGAACTTTTTGAATTAAGTCTAAAAAAGTATGAACTACTATATATCATTTAGATAAAAACATTTATAATAGATATATTAATATTTTTTTGCCACATATTTAAATCACGCAAACTTAATAATTTTATATTATGTGTTAGCACTGCTTCTTCTTCTTCTTCTTCTTCTTCTTCTTCTTCTTCTTCTCCTCAAAAATATTATGTATCATCTTTAAAAGATGCCAACAATATTGATCTTATGAGAAAAGTTACATAAAATATTGACAAAAAAATGTTTTATATTACAATCTACCAAAAATGTTTTACACATTCATCTATTTTAATTTAGATTTTTTTTTCAAAAAAAAAATTAATTTAGATATTTATAAGTAAACAATGAAATAATGATTCATGAATAATCAAAAAATATATATCTATACATATTTATCTTGTGCAGTTGTAACTTTACATATACTTTTGTATTTATATATTCATCTACTTTAATTTAGATGTTTATAACTTAATAATGAAATCTATAAACAAGGTAATTAAAACAATCATATTTCTACAATTCAAAAAGTCACAATTTCTTTTTCTTTTTTTAAAAGGTCTTTTACATTTCCTTGGAATTATTTTTAAAATTTTTTTATAAAACCTTTGACATACCACTAACTTAACCACTTCATACATTAAAAAAAAATTTAAGGCTCATTATTACTTCCGTTAGTATATTATGGATATCTTAATTAATTGAGACTAAACTAGAGAAATGTCTTTCATATTTCCTTGAAAAAAAAAAAAAAAAAACCTTGACATACCATTAACGTAACTACATCTATAACTATTTAAGCCATCCATGATATCTATTTCTTATTGATAACCATAAATTTACAACTAGCAAGGAAACATACAAAGTAATAAAGAATAAACGAAGGAAGAAAAAAAGAAATGAAATCAAACGTCAATTAATAACTGTTATTTGGAAAATAAAAAGGTGGTAAAGAGGAGTAAGAAATAAAATAAAGATGGCTATATAGAGGACATTAAAAACTTTATAGTGCAATAAAATCAACAATTAAATATAATAATACAAAATTTAAACTTAAAACTAATTAAACTCTAACTAGGAAAATTATATATATATATATATATATATATATATATATATATATATATATATATATATATATATATATATATATAATCTTCATACACAATGACTTAAAAAAAATTATTGAATAATTCTACCTCTTATTTAATGTCTATTTTATACAAATCATCAACCAATAAATATATGATAATGGTAAAAATGTTATAGACAAGATAATGAAAAATATGATAAAACTTCTGCTTTTAAAAAAAAAAAAAAAATCTTTATAAAGTCTAGGGATTAAAATAGTATTTTATCTAAAAAATTATCACGCACAACACGCGTGTCTGTGACTAGTACAGGTAAAAATGGGTTAAGCCTCATCATGATTGATAGAACACTGCCCTATCATGGTTTGTCATACATTCTTACATTAAGGAATTGCAACAATTATCTCCTTCATGATCCCTTCTTTACTCTATTCTTTGTATGAGAATATATATAGAACAAGAAAGGGGGGAAAAGGTTATTGTATGAGAAGATAATCTACGTTGTTTACGAACGCGTCGCCAGCAGTTGGGGGCATGTTATTCCGAGAAATATTTTTACGAACTTGGGCATGAGTCTCTGCCTCATGCTGGAACATCTTAACCAACTCTTCCAGCTCCAACGTCCTAACTTCAACCTGTTCCTCAGCAACCGGCCTTTTCAACCCAAGATAAATTAGTCCAACTACAATTAACAGAACTCTTATGAAAAAGTGGATGGCTGCAAACAAACCAAATGCGTATGGTGTATTCTCTGATCCCGGAATTCCATCAACGTTGATCCCAAATAGCCCAGTGATAATAGAAGGAACAAGGCCACAACCCCCCAAAAACAGCCAGATTATGCATTACTCGAAGGCTTTTATCCTGAATTATTATTTACAAAAAGTTGAGAAACTTAATGTCAAAAATAGGAAGGGACGGATAAAGTGATTTGGCACATTAAATATCACCTAGAAATTTAGAGGTTTCAGAGTAGATTTTGATTCTTTCTGTCTACACAAACCTGCAACCATGCACGAACAGTACTTTGCATCACATCTTGAATGGTAAACAAGCGGCCACGAACAGCTTCTTGCTCCTCAATCATTTCTCTTGTACTTCTTCTGATTCCATCTAACAAGCTTTTTGCTGCATTTCCTCTCAAATGTTGGAGAAGCTCAAATACAATCTCCTCCCTTGCATGAAGTGACCACTTAACTCTGATCACCTGTATAAGGAATTGCAAAATTATAGATTGCCCCATCTTCGTACCCATGAACTTCAGTGGCAGGGTAACCTTCCAAGACTCCGACAAAATGCAAATAGTAATACTAGGTAGCCTTAATATGCTAAATATTAAAAATTACTATTAGTAGCCTGTTCCACTTGAACAAGGAATGGAATTTCCAAGGTTAGAGAAATAAGGAGACAGTACATGAAGTTTGCTTCTCCAAATATACACAATTAAGTGATATAGGCAAGAAAGAATTGTTAAAAGTAAGATATCAATGCAAATGAGAACTGATGCAAATCTTCATGGAGTGTTAAAATAGTTAATCTTAGATTCATCGGAGTGTAAAAAAAAATGATAGTACTAGAACTCCATGCAAGAGAACCAGAAATTAATCACCACTCCCCTCCTCCTCCTCCTCTCTCTCCATTGACCAGAGTATGTTGAGTGGAATGCCTCCATTCCCATCCCATCCTTTATGATCTCAGATTCTTCCAAAGTAACTTCAGTTTGGTGTTGTTACTCGGATATATGATTCATCATAAAATCACCAACAATCACAAGGGCTCATAAAGGCATATATTTTATATAAGTCTAGAATCAAAAAGATCAAATGGCCTCTTTATCCCTTTATCCTGTAGAGCACCTCCTGAATATACAAATCTATTTATCTGTAGCTTGAAAGTCACAGGCATTTTAATCATTGTCAACATACACTCCATAGCTGTGATGCATTGCTTAGCTGGGCTACTCCCAATTGGAAAGAAAGAAAGTCTATGGTGATTCTACTTGAAGTTTCTTGGGCTGCACATCCATACCATATATGGTTGGAGAAGTGTTTGAAGGATATAAAAAGTGAGAAATCCTTATTCAACATCATCTTCTTGGATGTTTGATGCCCATTATCTAATAATGAAAAAGTGTCCAAGATTCAATGCAAAACAGAGATTACTCTTAAGCTTGGATTGGAAGATCCTTTTATGTATCCTGGTCCAGTGATTGTTTCTGATCTGATAGGATTCAGCTTCCACTTGGCTAGGAAGATTGTTTCTGTAACCCTTAATGTTTCAGATTGATCTGGGTTTATTTGTGTTTGGTGGTGTTACAGGGGAGACTCCATTTCTAAGTTTAATCTATTGTTCAAAATGTAAGTTTTTTATTTATCCCAACAGAAAAGTAGTGATTTCATCAACTGCAATCACATAGAAACAAATAAGAAAATAAGAAATGAAAGGGTCTCTTAAAAATCTCATTTAAGAAATTGACTTTATGACTTAGCAGATCATGACTTATCAAAATTCCATATATATCATATCCCAGCTGGGCATACTGGTGGAAGATTCTCTGTTAGTGTGTCCATTCTAGCAAGAAGAAGTGACATAACTGCCTTGATAACTTTCTGATTTCTTGGTTGAGAATTATACTAAAGAGATGCATATCTTCTTGGTTTCTCCTGTTAAATAGGGAAAATATTGGTCACCATTGTAGTATATCAATGTTGTGGAACGAAAGAATTGGTTTCAAAATAGCGAGGTACAAAACCTGTTCATGAACTTCAATTCAATCTCATCAGCAGCCCCAAAAATGTCCTTACGAAATAGCCTATAAACAAATTAAACACGAAAGTTGTCCAGAAAAATTGAAAATTGAAATGTTGAAAGTTGTAAAATAACAAGTATACAATAGTTATGATATCATGTATGATGAAAAAGAATATGACTCAAAGCTTGACATGGGAAAATTGACAGATATTTTAGAATACCTACTAAAGAATAACACCCAATACAAGGATAAAGGCATAATGTGAATAACAATAACTAAAGTTACATGTGTCATGTGTCTGGCCCTATGCACTTCATGTGTGTTTGTATAAGTAATATGTATATATCTCCACACACACACAGATGTTCTTTGTATTTGTATGATTTATGGAAACACCATCACACAAACTTTACAAAGAGATTACTTCTGCCATTATTTTATTTAGTGTTTTTGAAATTCATCCTTGAAGACATGTAATTAATATCCTATCTGAGAATAGACATGGATGCACTAGCCAAATTGTTTGAGAGATATGTGAATGGACAATTGTCAAGACTCGAGAGACAGATGGCATAGGCTTCCTTTAGTGGGAGATGTCACAAATTTGTTTTTCATTTATGGACAATGGTTGGTTTATCTTTGGTGTTTAATAAGAAATGGACTAATTGAAATGCCTAAACAAGGCCTCAATGAGAAGTATATAATGATTAAAGATCCATGAAAACTTTCAGCAATTATATCCGTTTCTACGTTCTGATTTGTATCTTTACCATGGCAGTCCCAAGCCAAGGCAAAAGAGAAGAAAAGTCTTGTAAAGTAGATGTTCATCTCACTTATGGCATCTAAAATATTTGTGACTGTGTAGCTAGAAAGAAAAGGAAAAAATGAATACACATCATTCAAAGGTAGGCATGCTTCTATTGCTCTCAGAATATAAACAATAATAGTTGTCCATGCATTAGTTACCTATTATCCCATCGAGAAAGACAGCAAGCTAGATGTGCTATGACTTCATGCACTGTTCTTGGCGCATTATAACCTCCAGTAGAAAGAAGCTCCTATCAAAAAAGCAGTGCACCAAATCTATAAAGCAGTAATGAAGTAAACAATAATAGTTACATGCATTTTCAACTAGGGACAGATTATGAAATTTTCATGAGGAGGGCCAAATGGAATAAATCTGTTTGAAGCAGTATGTGGATAATTTGTCAAAAGCTAAGAGAAGTCAAAATTGTTAGTGATCAAATATTAACTTTGCAGCCTCCCTATAGAACCTTCCCTATTTCAAATCATAAAACTAAAACTAAAACATTTTTTTCCAAGCATGAACAACCTGAACTTCTGTGTTACCCAATACATTTATTCTGGAAACATTTCCTTTTATATGCATTGCAGTTATCAGGAAGTTTTGTGCTTGCCAAGACTGGAGTACAATGGGGATTTCATCCTCATCAACAAAAGGATCACCTGCTGACTGTCCCAATAGCTCAAATAACAGTCCTCCAGCAACTCTAACTGGTACCTGAATAATAGCATAAAGTATAATAAATCATCCAACACAACCAGAGTCCATAAAAAGAGTCAAAGGCCAAAATCCAGTGACTTTTGAACCACTTTTTCATAAGAACAATTACAACAAACTATTCTGTTTTAGTTATTATGAAATTACCAATAAACACTAAACAACAAGCTTAACTACAGTACTTGATCCTATAGATATAGTAAGAACCATTAATGTAACAGATGACTGTAAAAACCAAACACCATCAAACTGACTGTCAATGGAGGACTCTGGTGTACAAGATTACCCCTCATGACATTTCCATCAGATATTCTTTGAATATAGTCAAACTACAAAAATTTTACATTTGCATCCTTCATCTTTCCATAGTCCTTTAAAACAATTCAAACCAAGTTCAGAAGTCAGGCCAACTGTCCTCGTATGTGACTTAATACTTGTGGTTTTTATGTTCAATTAAAGAAGATTAAGGAATAGAAATCATTTTTTTTTATAAGTATTAAGGAATAGAAATCATAACAACTTCCAACCTTAAGGACCATGAAATCTTTAATGTTCACAATGCAAGACTATTTAAACATAGGGGCACCCCACTATCTGCATACATACACATCCAAGGGCATGCAACAAAGGCTGTGATTTGTATTTTCTTCCTCTTTCCTTCCCATCATAACCACATAAGATTTTACCATCAATGATTTGAGTGATCACTACAACTCAATTTAAATCACCAAAGCTCTATAAATACTAGGTTCAGCAACTTGAATAATTACTAAAGTTTAGCTTCATTATTTCTATTTTATTATTAATAGCTCATCGAGTAATTATAAGAAAAACTACACAATCAATTATTCCAAGTTTACTTCTAGATTTTTCAGATGCCAGGCTAAATGTCTCATTGTGAAACAACAATTTTTTTTTGATAAGTAAGAATGTTATATATACGAATGGCTACTCTATGCATGAAGAACATAGAGCAAACCCAGAAAATACAAGAAAGAAAAAACAAAAAAGAAAACCAATCCACAGATTAAGTACAAAGAGAAATAGAGCTAAGGAAAGAAGGGAGAGAATCACTAGTCGTGAGTCCCCAAACCCGAGACCAATCAAAAAGAGTCCCACTAAAAGAAGCAAGCATCTGATCACCGGAACTATCCAAATCCTCAAAAGTCCGCCGATTCCGTTCCTTCCAAATACACCAAAAAATGCACAATGGAACTAAGTTCCATATCTGAGACGAGTGCTTCCCCAACCAATTCCACCAGCCAAAAAGCAAATCTGGGATCGATCTAGGTACAACCCAAGACAGGCCAAAAGTTATAAAGACAAAGCTCCATAACCGATAAGCCATCTCACAATAAAGAAGTAAGTGGTCTACCGTCTCTCCACAATGTCGACACATAATACACCAGTCCACAAAAACCAATCTCTTCAATCTCAGGTTATCACCCATTAGGATCTTATTCCAAGCTACACACCAAACAAGACTTTTACTGACAACATAAAGAATCTTAGATCCATAATGCAACATAAAATAATCTAAACCCCTGGCTCATCCCAAAATAAAATTTTCATACTCAGCCTCCCCTAGAAGATAAGCATAAGTAATGTAAATTTATTAACAGTTGATCACTCTTTATCTGCATCAGTCTCCAGATATTGATCATGACTTCATGTTAATGATAATGTGTTACATGCTATTCTGGACATGGGTCAAGTAATTAGTGAAAAAAACAAGTGAGATACTTTAGGGTACATTGGGAATTAAGGGAGATAGGGGGAAGAGGATAGGAGAGGGGATGGGAAGGGTGGAAGGAATTTACTAATTTTCTGCCATCCGAACATAAGGTACAAGGAAATCTACCTCATAAAGAAGGTGTTTCATCCGCTCACTAATCAGGCGACTTTCATCTTTTAAGGCTAAACTAACAGCAGGATGTAACCACTGAGCATTGCTGAGCCATGCTTGAATGGAGGGGTGACCTGCATCCACATGAAACCACCATATAGGCCCTGCTGGATGCTCCCAGTAGGGAGCTGCTAAATCTGCAACAGTTAGGTCAGCTTCATCATCCATGGACTCAAACTGACACAAGGTAAACTTAGGGTCCATTTGGATACCATTTATTTTGTTGAAAACAATAAAAAAGTTACTGTTCACGCATCTGGCACTATTCATAAGCCCAAAATCACTGTTCATGGACAATGAACAGTGCCAGACGCGCGTCCAAGGAAAAAAAAACGCAGAAAACGCAATACCCAATCGCCACCTTAGCATCTACTTGCAAATTTTGGACAAGTTCTGAAATTCCTTATACACTCACATTTATACAACAGATCTGATGTCAACAATACATCATGGACAATAAATGGACCTTTATTCAAAATCCACTATCAGAGTTCGAAATTATCATTTAAATATCATATTAATTATGAAAGTGAATCTTTATCTTATTTAGATTCAACAGGACAGAGATAACAACACTGCACTATAAGATAGCAGTAAACGAACAAATAATTCAAGAACTATATATTAAACTTTCTCATAGCAAAACACCAACATAGTTCCTAACTTAAAGAAACAACTAACAAACTCGCCACAAACTTTATCACAAGCCTGAGCTAAGTAAGCTAAAACAACACATACATACAAAAGCATAAAATGCAAGTGACCTTTGCCCCCACCAAATCAGTAAGCAGTTCTTCCATCACCTTCGGTGATCATATCTTTGAATGCCCCACCACTTGGAATCATAGGAAGCACATGTTCTTGATGTGGTACAATCACATCTAACAAGTACGGGCCAGGAGTATCCAACATCTTCTGAATTGCCCCTCTTACATCTTCCTTCCTTGTCACACGAGCTGCAGGTATATCACAAGCCTCAGCAAACTTCAACATATTAGGGAAAATCTCACTCTCTTTAGAAGGGTCACCAAGATAAGTATGAGCCCTATTAGCCTTATAAAACCTATCCTCCCATTGCACCACCATACCCAAATGCTGATTATTCAACAACATGATCTTCACAGGAAGATTGTCCACCCGAATTGTCGCCAACTCCTGCACATTCATCATAAAACTCCCATCACCATCAATGTCCACAACAACTGCATCAGGATTTGCCACGGCAGCTCCAACAGCAGCAGGCAATCCAAACCCCATCGCGCCTAAACCCCCGGAAGTCAACCACTGGCGCGGCCTCTTATACTTATAAAACTGAGCAGCCCACATTTGATGCTGCCCAACACCAGTACTTATAATCGCATTTCCATCAGTCAATTCGTCAAGCACTTGGATGGCATGCTGTGGTGGAATCAACTCACCAAAAGTCTTGAAACCCAAGGGATTCTTCTCCTTTACTGCCTTCAACTCATCCCTCCAAGCCGAGAAATCAATCTTATCCTTGTTAGATTTCGCTTCTAACAAGTTATTCATCCCCTCCAATGCCAATTTCACATCAGCACACACCGAAACATGAGGCTGCTTATTCTTCCCAATCTCAGCTGAATCAATATCAATATGAACAATCTTCGCCCGACTCGCAAAAGCCTCAATCTTTCCAGTAACACGGTCATCAAACCTGACCCCAAATGCAAGCAACAAATCAGACTTATCAACAGCGTAATTCGCATAAACCGTACCGTGCATTCCAAGCATTTGAAGCGACAAGTCGTCTGACAAAGGAAACGCGCCGAGACCCATCAAAGTACTCGCCACTGGGATCCCAGTCAACTCAACAAACCGGGTTAACTCGGGGCTCGAATTCAAACACCCACCACCGGCATACAAAACTGGTTTTTTGGACTCGGAGATCAATCTAATGATTTGTTCCAACTGGGTTTGGCTCGGAGGCTTTGGTAACCGAGAATTATAGCCTGCCAATCCAATGGGTTGGTCCCAATCCGGCACCACAAGCTGCTGCTGAATATCTTTCGGAACATCAATAAGAACCGGGCCGGGTCGACCCGAAGTGGCCAAGTAGAATGCTTCCTCGACAATCCGAGGAATGTCCTCCACATCGAGCACGAGGTAATTGTGCTTGGTGATGGAGCGCGTGACCTCCACAATGGGGGTTTCTTGAAATGCGTCTGTGCCAATCATTCTGCGAGGGACCTGGCCGGTGATCGCGACAATGGGGACGCTATCAAGGAGCGCGTCGGCGAGGCCACTCACGAGATTGGTGGCGCCGGGGCCGGAGGTGGCTATGCAGACGCCGGGGAGCCCCGAGGAGCGCGCGTAGCCCTCGGCGGCGAAAACGCCGCCTTGCTCGTGGCGAGGGAGGACGTTGCGGATTGAATTGGAGCGCGTGAGGGCCTGGTGGATCTCCAACGACGCGCCGCCGGGGTAGGCGAAAACATCCCTCACCCCTTGGCGCTCGAGGGCCTCGACGAGGACGTCGGCGCCCTTGCGAGGCTCGTCAGGAGCAAATCTGGAAACGAAGGGCTGTTTTTCTGCTTGTTGCTGCTGCTGCTGCTGCTTGGAGGGTAGTTTGGGTATTCGAGGAGTTGTGGCGGCTGGGGCAGCTGAGTTCGTTGTTGTGGCGGTTGATTTTGGGCGAGGGAGAGAATTAGAGATTTGGAGAGTGCGATTTTGGGGAATGTGGGAAAAGGGGAGAGTGAATCTGGAAATAAGAGATTTGGATGATAAAGAAGAAGAAGAAGAAGAGAGCTTGTGATTAGGAAAAGTGGTGGAGGTGGTGGCAGCCGCCATTTCCGACTCGATTGTTAAAACTCAGGTGGAGAATCGTGTTTGAGTTTGAGAGAGGATGAGGCGTAAAAGAGAGAGAACGTGGTAGCCTGGTAGGGTTTTTTATAAATATAAAAGGGTTGTGGTGTCTTTTGCCTAAAATGACCATGGGATTTTTTATATTTTTATGGGTATAATAGGAATCTGATAATTTTATGGTCAAAGATGGAAGATTCCCATGAATCCCATAAATCAATAGATTTTATAAAGATACTAGTGGCTGTGGTGTGTGGACTCTGTGGAGAGCCAAATCAGACACACACACACACACATATATATATATATATATCGATGGCTAAGCTGTAGCTTGATGAAATCTGGACCGTCTATTTGGGAACACCAACGTTTGGATACGCATCTGAACCGTACGAGAGTTTTCACAGGAAGTTGGTACAGAATGTCCGAAATCACATCGGATGGGAAGTTAGCGTTCAGAACCAGGTTAAGGTTAGGTATCATTAGGCCGAGGTTAGGGTTGGCTGCCATTGATAAGACTGATAAAGCCTCTTTCTTTCCCTTTTCCATTTTCTGGAATTTGGGTTTGTGGGTGTGAGAGATTTTGGTATTGAAAACACAAACAAGAGTGAAAAATGAAAATGGCTGAAAGGATGGGTTTTTCTTTTCGAGAAAATGTTAAAGTAAAGAATTATTTGGTGAATTATTATTAAAATAAAAAAAGTTAGTGATAGATTCACGTGAGAACCAATAAAAATGTATCGCGTCAATAATTTATATAACTAGCCACTAACTCGTGCAATGCATGGGAGCTTAAATTGATTATAAAACTATACAATTGCATAAATTACTCCTATTTGACTTGAATTTGTGTTACAATTTGATGAATAAGTCAAAACTTAAAATATTCACGAATCTGAAGATTCATTAACTAGGAATTGTTGAAACAAAACAAAATATATATATATATATATATATGGCTACACAATAGAGAAATATTAGTTATCTTCTATAAATATATATATATATATATATATATATATATATATATATATATATATATATATATATATATATATAATGCGACTTCTTTTTCTTCCTCACCAATCAATCAGTTACCACTGAGAGCCATCTATGCTTGTTGCTGCCAATAATTTCTCCACCAAGCAGTTAGTCTCCCAAAGTTCTAATATATCACAATCTTTTAGTATTCGAAGAGTTCAATTATTATATATACATAATTATAATAAAATTAAAAATAAAATAAAATAAAAAAACTCTTTCAATCTGTTTAATAATATGATTCAGATTTAGATGTTGGTTTTGATTTGGTTTGTTTTTACCTTTTCAATCTTAGGGTTTCAAAAAAGTGGTTTTCGAAATAGCATCCAGTTTTTAATTACATCTTTAGTAAAAACCTTGATTATATATGATATCGCACAGAATCAGTAGGTTGAACGCTTCGGCTTCAGTGGGCTCCTGGTGGCTGTGGAAGGCCTACAAAAAATGAACACGCAATCAAAAAGGGGACCGGAGTAGACCGGCCAAACACCCTCCGATGGCTAAGTTAGTCTCTCACAGGAATGGAGTTCTAACTTTTTGGGAGTAAAGTGTCAGAATGTTCTTACCTTCGTTTGGTTCAGACCGATCCTTTATATAGAGACCCTGGGGATGGTTATTTACCCAGTAACTTCCCCAATATTCGTGGAAGCCAATGAGTCCGGACATAACTTCCTCAACGGCTACCGAAGTTGTAATCGCTAACGGAAGTTAACTTATTGGAGGAATTCATGGCGATAATTATGGGTTCAGTAACCGTTCCAAAGTGTCGAAAGTTTCCTAAGTGTTGCACGTTCGTCCGTCCGTTGTATGGACGATTTGGTCGTCCCTAGACATCTGATCATCGTCCATGGACGACCTCCATGGACGACCTCGCTATCGTCCATGGGAGACTTCATCGTTCATGATTGATATTCTCGTCCATGAACATCTTTTCTTCCCCTTGGGTGATTCCTGGTCTTGTTTGCTCTCTTGGTCCTGGACGATCCTTATGGACGAATTGGAGGTGAACTAATTTTCCGCTATCCCATCAATATACATTCTCCGTTTGTATATATCTCCCCTCCAAAAAACAAAAAAACAAAATGTTTGATATATATACATGGTATTAATGTAGAGTTCAAGAGTTTTAAGGTATTTGATTTGTACTTGGACTCCTTTTAAGTGGAGAATGTGTATATATATATATATACATGGTTAGTTGGTGTTTTTTTTTTTGGATGAAATTTGGTGTTCTTTAGAACTCTATTTTGGATTGATACAATTTATGTTTGAATTTTTAAGTTTTTTTTTTTTTTTTTTTTTTTCTAATTGAAGAGATTAAAAAATAAAATAAATTATAATGAGGTGTAAAAAATTTAAATAATTAAAAAAATAATAATAATAATGATGTGGCAAGTTCTGAAGAGGTTAATAAAAAGTTAAAGGTTTCAGTTTAAGTTTGAGTTTGAGTTTAAGTTTAAGTTAGACTTGTTAGAGAGATAGAGTTTCACTCCTTGTTAAGTTTGGATTAAATAAAAATAATTTTGTTTTAAAAAAATGATAATGATGAGATTGAGTTTAAGTTGGACTTGTTAGAGAGATTGAGTTTCACTCCTTATTAAGTTTGAACTAAACAAAAATAATTTTATTTAAATAAAATGACAATTTTATTTAAATATTAATGATAATGATGAGTTTGAGTTTAAATTGGACTTGTTAGAAAGATAGAGTTTCAATCATTGTTAAGTTTGGACTAAACAAAAATAATTTTATTTAAATATTGTGCTGACGTGGAAAATTATGGAAGTTTCAGAGGTTTCGGTTATATATATATATATATAGATTATTATAAAATAGTTTATGCTCGTTATATTTTCGTTTTTGTTTCCTTTTGGTTATTTCCATATCTCTTCTTTTCTATATAATATGCATGTTAGTTTTTCGATGATGAAATTTTTGTACAAAATAACTATTCCTTCCTCTGAAATAAAAAATAATAATTTTTTTTTTTTTTTAAGATTAAACAAATAAAAGTGCTATATCGACAATATTTACAACAAATCATAGGCGATTAATTATTATTGGTTATAACATGGAACTGAAGTGATAGATTTAGACTTCAAAGTTTAAAAATTTGGGACTAAAGTTTTATTGTTGTTATATAGTATGACAAGATTATAAGAGGGTACATATCTAAGAGGTTTTATAAGAAGATATTATAATATTTAAAATAAAATCACTTGAAAAAATATATTAGAATAATAACTTGAAACTTACGTGATAAATAGTAACAAGCTCAAATAAGCCTAGTCAAAAGATTTGGTCAAAGGATTTTATCTCTATTTTTGGAGGGTAATAGATTTGCTGGACAAAGTATATGTTTTCTCTACACAAGGGTTGAGTCTAAGGGGGTGTTTGGTAGTGTATTTTGAATAATAGTTTTCAGTGTTTAAACAACATTATATGTATTTTCACATATTTTTTCATCCACATGTATTTTAAAAAAATACAAACAATATTACTAAAACATCATTACCAAACAGACCCTAAATCTTCTACCCAGCTTTTTTTGCTCCACTATATTCTCCACAAATAAAAATTTGCCACATATACACCTAATTAATGTTTGATGTATTTAATTCTTAGAATTTTATCATATTTTGGTAGTTTAGTATTTGAGTTTGACATGAGAATAAAAAAAAGAAGTTTTCCCCACTTCCCTTGGAAAAGGGGATCACTTTGATTTTTTTGTCGTTGTCAATAGGAATTAGATATCAATTAAGAGTTAATGTCTTACAACCCTATTAATGATGTAACCTATTTCACAACTTGTCAATATAGACCAAATAACTTTTGAGAAATGCTATATCACATTTTCACAACAAAACTTAGAGGATAAATTGTTATTGATGGGTAAAATAATGATATCATTGGTGAACTCAAATTAGAACTAATAACAACTTATCATTCAGGATTTATTGTGAAAATATTGTAGACATATCATTATACATAACTTTTACTTAAACACACTATAAATATCAATTTTATTTCTCATCATTATCTAACCTGGTCAAATTGTGGAGAAAATTGTCACCATATACTTTCTAAATTGTGGAGAAAATTGATACTAACGGTTATTGATGGTTTATGTGGTAAGCTCAAATTAAAATCAATAACAAATGTATCACCTTCGTTCCAATCAAACAAGAAGATTGAAGGCATCATCTACAAAGATTGTCATGGCTTAGAAGTCAGTCCTTGGACAAAGATGACTAAGGATCGAAACAAAGAGGTCGAAGCAAGACAAGTGTGCATTGAGAGGGAAACAACATTTACACAGCTATTATAGCTGGCATCCAAAATGTTATTTTGCCCCCACAACAAGAAGCAACATTTGAGTGTCTATTCTTAAAAAAATTTAGACACTTGTTATAGTAACCTCCTTATTATGCAATTTACTATAGCAAGTTTTACTCTCTTTTTTTTTAGCTTTAATTCCTCTCGCCTCTCTCCTAACTCTCTCTTCCCTCTCAATCTCTTTCGCCTTGTTTTCTCCTTCTCTCTACGACTCTCATTGACTCTCTCTCTCTCTCTCTCATCAAACCTATATGACTGAGCTAACAAATCTCCACTTTTGCCACTGTCATTATCGATGGCTATGCAACGATGCATGAAGTGATGTGGCGGATAAACGTGGGTCTCATGGATTGGTGGAGCTCATGGGTTTGATGTGACAAATCGAAGCGGTGGAGCTCATGGGTTTGATTAGTTTTGGGTTTGATTAGTCATGGACGGTGTGTTTGCAATGGGTCTTAATGTCAATGAAGGTAGGCTGCGATGGTGGCAGTTTGACTAATTTGGGTTTGGGATGAGTTGATTTGTTTTGGGTTTCGATTTGGTCGTGGTGGGTTGACTAATTTGGGTTTGGGATGAGTTGATTTGTTTTGGGTTTCGATTTGGTCGTGGTGGGTTGAGAACGTGGTGGTGGGTTGTTATGCACAATGGATTTGGTTTATTCTGGGTTGCTTTAGACAAAAGAGAGAAAGAAAGAGAGAGGAAGAGAGATATCATGTCAAAGAGAAAGAGAGAAAAATGAATATATAAATAAATAGTGTTGATTTTATATGAAAAATATGAAATTGAACGTTGTGTGATTTGTAAAATAATGTAATAAAATAGATAAAGTAGTTTTTTGTGTTAAAATTGATTTTTTTTTTTTTTTGGAATACCCAGATGCTAATGCTATTACCTATAAATAATCCTCAAGTAGACATATTCGCCTACCAAATTTGATCTATCCTTCAAATCATTTTGGATGCCAGATCGTTTTACTAGTCTTGATTAGTGTTTCTTTCAAGGATGAATCCAATCGGGGGGGAATAAGAGCCTGTCTCCAGTCCCCCTCCCCATGACTATCACACCATCTCACAAGGACAAGGGGCTGTCCTGGCCGTCAGCCCAACCTAGCCTAGTCCAATTGAGTACGAGCTCAAATAAGCCTAGTCCATATAAGTTGTAGCTGCACAGAACCATAAGGCTTTGAAATAGCTTGGCCCATTTGTCAATCCTAAACATATTCTGAAAGATGAACGAAGCCAGAAGGATGCTCTGGTTTTATTTGTTTTTAGGCTCATTGAGCTCAAACTCAAAAAGGAGCCAACCAATTCACTATCCAAAATATAATAAGAACAGTCAATACAGGTCTAATTATAAAAACAAGAAGTACATAACCACCAAATTTCATTGTCTACTAGAGAAATGCATACACATCAAATAAGACCTAAGAAGCTACTTGCTAAGCATTCCTCTTTAAAATTAAGTTTCACTCTGACCCATCTGCTTTCCACTTCTAGCAAATTAGTGCTTCTTCACATAACCTGCATTTTCATACAAACACAAAATCCATCCTCGCATTAATTATACACCAAAGGTTTAAAAATAGAAATAAATAAAAAACCTACACGATCTACTTCAAGAAGCTAGAGGAGGCTAAAATTCATAAATCATAATATTACAACTACCAAAAGCATCTCAGGAACAGCCTCTCAACAGCTTACTTATGAACATTAATATCAGAAACTTTCTCCAAATTTTGGATGTGCAAACAGATGACATCAACTACAGCTTATAAAAAATGTAAACATTACATTCTCAAACTATTTGTCCCAATAATATAAACATGATGCCTTTAAATGGCAGCAATATAGATGGCTAGTGCTGATGTTTATCACAAGTACATTACATGATCAAACAATACACACTGAGACTTGAGTTGTACATTATGAAAACAACATAGAGATGAAACTATAGGACGTTTTAGAACAGAGAAAACACTTTTCAGATAGGCATTTATACAATGGTGCGATAGACCACAATGGTAGTGATCCAGCAGAAACCACTAATTTATAATAACCTGATATGCCCTTTTAAATATTTATTTTTTGATCATTAGTCATGAATTAGTAGCATCACAACATTCTTAGTTTTCAACCTATACAAAAGTCTATCACCAATGTCTGCAAGTACCAAAATCCACAATTCTGAGGCTGAGACTAAAATAAAAACAAAGAACCATTCATTGCACCAAACTAAAATGCCAAAGAAATACGAAGATCATATTCAAACCATCTCCAATAACTGGTGGAGGAAGAAATACCATCAATAAGACCATAAAATCACTATTGCAATTTTTCATAATGCTTCCGTCTCAACTCTCAAACTTTCAGTATCATTTTTATAAAGTCATACTACAATTTTTAATCCTCTAACAATGGGGGTAATATCAATTTTATCCCCATGCATTTAATTCAGTCAATTTTTTCACTCATAACTTTTAAACTAGAAAGCACGTACACAGAAACTGGTATGGGTATGGGTACGACACGGTAACATGGTATTCTTTTGAAACAATTATTAAATATACTTTTATTTATATTTTCTATATATTGTTAAGCATTTATTTTTCATAGAATGTTAAATATATATATATATATATATATATATATATATATATCAATTTATGAGCAATAATGGGTAATAAAGTGAATTCATGACTATGAAAGGATGTTTAGAAATTAGAATAGAAACCAAGAATAAGAATATTTATTAATTTTCAAATGCACGGTTACTATTAGAGCATGAATGCTCTATTTTGTTTTGTGAAAGGATATTCGACTCCTCTTGTTCCCGTGTGTCCGGTGTCCAACACGGGTACAACACTCCAAATGAAGTGTCCGTGCTTCATAGCTTTTAAACCAAGTGTATTGATCCTCAAAAAAGTAAACTCTATGCATTAAAATTGACTCTTTTTTGTGGGATTCGAACATAGGTTCTCCTAAAAAATAAAATTTACTCGGATTTTTGAAAGTAGGGGAACAATATTGTTCTAATTAATAGCAGAGCGATGAAATTGAAATTGTGACAAATGTACAGGATTACAATTGAAGTTTGGATTTTGTCAAATTGACAAACAATGATTCTAATGGCCTCAAGCAATACATGAAATTTATTCATAATGAAACGCGATGACAATAATTCTAGAAATCAATCCTGAATCATCCAAATAAGTATTTACTTTAATCAAAGAATTGCATGCAATCAGTACTACTCACAAAAATGGCAAAGAAAAGAGGATTTCATCAAGTGCATGTAGATTTGAATAACAAACTCTAAAACCTAACAGAAAAATTTGAAATAAATTTTAATAAAAATAGGAGTATAGAGATCGAATTCGAAGCAATACATGAAATTTATTCATAACCAAATGCAATGACGATAATTCTAGAAACCAATCCTGAATCATCCAAATAAGTATTACTTTTAATCAAAGAATTGCATGCAATTACTACTACTCACAAAAAAAGATGAATATCATCAAGTGCATGTCGATTTGAATTTTCGATGAAATAAGAACACAGAGATCGAAATCAAATTCCGAAGCAAAATACCTAAGCGGAGCCGACGATGATGTTGTTGATCGGAATGAAGATCAGCTTCACGAAGAAGCCGACGAATCCCATCACCACGAATCCGATCGCTGTACGGAACGCCACTTTCGTGAATTCTGCAACAAAAAACCCTAATTTCAGTGCCCGATCCACACAGATCCAAACAAAATCCACAAATGTATATATATATATAGTGAGTGAGAGAGAGAGAGACCTTTGCGATCGGGCTTGTGGCAGCGCTTGACAAGGCGGACGCTATCCTTGGCGAACTCTCTGAGAGGATCGACGACTGAGTCAATGGCGTCCATTTCTCCGATTCTATGTGTGAGAGAGAGAGAGAGAGAGAGCTAGATCTGAAATTTGATAACTGAGGGTTCGAGAGAGCGAGAGAAAATTGAGTACTTGTTGTGAAGGAAAAGATTTGGTATTAGGACACGTTTGGAAGCTGGGCTGACTTTGTCTTAGTCAAACTTGGAAGGAAATTTTTTTATAATAGGACGAAAATACCCTTGACTAAACTTAGTGCTTTGACGACTTTTTCGTTTTATAGGGCCATAAACAAGTTTAACCGAGTATTAAAAGTTGGAGCAATGCTATGAACATATTAAAATGTATAATTTTGTGTCATAATTTGTTATATAGCGAGTTGTGATTAGTGGAAGTGTGTCACATATCCATTACTCACAACTCGCCATGTAGCAAGTTATGGCATAAAGTTGTGCATTTTTATGTATCTCTAGCATTACTTTAAAAGTTCAGGTTTATTTTATTTAATTCTGTTTCGAATACAAGCCCACTCGAGCTCATTACTAAATAAAATTATGTATTCAAGCTTGTTTCATTTTTTTGTCAAATAAGTTCAAAATTTTTTACCTTCACAAAATTATGAATTTTTATTACAAATTGACTATTTATATTATCAATTGATTAATTATAATATCAAGTCTATGTAAATTTATTTTTAGACAAGTATACGAATAAAAGTATAATTATTATATGTATTGAACTGATCATCCCTCGCATCACAAAAAAGAGTTGTAATCCTTTAAAAAGTTCGCTTTCATTACGCTATAAAAAAAGCTTAATCGAGTATTAAAATTTCAAGTTTATTTTATTTAGTTTTTTATTTTTTAATATAAGTCAAGCCCAAGCTCGAGCTTATTACTCAACAAAATTACGTTACGTATTCAAGCTTACTTCATTTTCTTGTCAAACAAGTTCAAAATTTTTTACCTTTTCACAAATTTATAAATTTTTATTGCAAACTATTTATGTTATCAATTAACTATAATTTTAAGTCAACATAAATATATTTTTAGACACATATACATATAAAAATATAATTATTATATGTAGTGATCCGATCCTTTCCCTTGCATCACTAAAATAAAGTTGTAATCCCTCTTATTTATTGCTGAAATTTACACATTTGTGGTTTTCTTAACGTAGTCTTTTTTTTTCTTTTTTCTTTTTTGAGGAATTCTTAACGTAGTATTTAATTTCATCTTAAACTGCATGATTCAATTACTCCTCAACCGTGCAAGTTGTGACACAATTGTGTTGTGGCACATTTATGTATGTTCCTATGGATGTATACAATGTGTAGAGATACCTATAAATATGTACATTCTTCTTATGTATTTTTCACTTGAGTTTGGAAACTGCCTTAACAAAATTCTAATTCAATGGGGTTTTGTATTCTGAGTCTCTTAAATCTCTTTGCCTTTCTCATTTTTACATCAGTACATGCAAGAGGAGTTAGAGGACCCAATAAATACAGTTTTAAACGGAATTACAATGTCACTTGGGGACTTAATAATGCCTTATTACTAAACCAAGAAACTGAAGTACAACTTTCTATGGACCAAAAATCAGGTTGTGTTTCTCATTTCCTCCTATATATTTCTTCCTTACTTAAAGAAAAAAAAAAAAAAGGTTCTAGTTAGCTTAACTGGTAAAGTCTTTGATGGTTGTATAAGAGATCTGGGATTCAATCCCCGCCTACACCAAAAACTAATTGGTGTCTTGGTCTAATAATAAAGAGCTATCATCAAGAGTGGACGCCATAGGTTGAAACTCTTTAAAAAAAAAAAAAAGGTTTTGAAAAAACAACACTTTAAAAAAAAAGAAAAAAAAGTGCAGTTTCAAATTGATGTAGCAAACTATAATCCCACCATGAAAACATGAAAAGAAAAAAATATTGCATATAAGTTATAGAAAACAAATCAAATCTTGCAAAAAGGGAAAAGAAAAAAGAAATCTCATTTATTACCAAAAAAAAGTATTGCATATATGTTTGTATATAGGTAATTATGTATGCATGCGTATGTATTTGTTGTGTCACTTGTGTGTGTGTGTGTAAGAGCTAGAAAGTGGCATCTAATGCTTTTTTTTTGTGCATCTAATATCTTAGGGTCTGGATTTGAGTCCTACAATCACTACAAATCTGGACTCTTTCATATGAGGATTAAACTACCAGAATAGAACTCAATTGGAATTGTTATAGCTTTCTATGTGAGATTTTATATACTACTTCTCTCATTAATCATCTTGTATTACTTTCCTTGATCCTCAATGGTTGGCATTGTCTTGCAATTGAAAGGAAAATAAGGTTGAAAACTAATAGCATGGTGATTGTTGCAGCTATCTTCACCACATTCAGTAGTTAACGACAAGCACGACGAGCTCGACTTTGAGTTCTTGGGTAGTAATGGACCACCTTATACATTACAAACCAATGTGTTTGTCAATGGTCAAGGGGTAGAGAGCAAAAGATTAAACTTTGGTTTGATCCCACAAAACGCTTCCATTCTTACAAAATTCTTTGGAATCAATTTCGAGTAGTGTATGTTTGAATTCTCTCTCCCTTCTGTGGCATGCAAGTATTTCATGCCTAAACAACATCCAATAAGTCAATACAACATTATTCACAACTTTTTTCACAATTATTAACACATGGTTTGTTGTGTTTGGTACATAATAAACATGGTGTTAATGGTGAAGCCAGATGAAAGTGATGTTATTCTAATCACAACAAACCATGTTAACAATAATTAAAAAAATTTGTGAAAAAATGGTGTCCTAACATTAACTGACAAAATTATCCTGATATCATGTCATTATGACATATTTGGCTTCTCAGGTTTTATGTGGATGACATTCCTATAAAAGTGTATAAGAACAATGCAAAACTTGGGGTGAGTTACCCATCAAAGCCAATGCGAGTAATAAGAAGCCTATGGAATCCAGAAAGTTGGGCATCTAATGGGATCAAAACTGATTGGAGTTAAGCATTCTTCAAGGCTAAATTTCAAGATTTCAAGATTCATGGCTGCACAACCGTTGGCAATAAGAATTGTCATTCTTCAAAGTTCTGGTGGAATAGTAAGAAATACCAGAGTCTAAACGTTCGAGAGCAAAAAGCATATCAAAATGTAAGGAGGAAGTACATGACTTATGATTATTGTTCTGATAGGTCAAAGCACCCTAAAACCCCACCAGAATGCCGAAGAAACAAATAGAAAACAGTGTGGCAACATAATGTATATAGATTCTAAAACTCAGACATTATATTGGTCGTGGTCTCTTACAATTATAACGGTCAGAAATAATTACATATACCTTATCACATCCTTTCTTATATTTCTCTTTTCATTTTGATCATCTTTGTACATTTGAAAAGCAATCTGGCCAATCAATCATGCTAAAGTGACACTACTTAATTAGTCCTCATCCAAAGGGAAAGAAGATAATTCTTTGATTGAAATTTGGAGGCTTCATAAAGTGATATACCTGAACAACTGAACTTGTGTAGATATAACTGAGCCAAGCCTTATCACCACCAAGTGGTGTTGATAAATTTTGGTGGTAGTTGCACTTTGCATATGGGCTTTAAATACCCTATTTGAGTAACCTAAACCCCCTGATGTTAACCATTGGCGTATAATTTGACAGATGGATATGTTGAACATGAGCTTAGGCTGTACAGAGGATGACTATGAAAATGAAATTGATCAAAACCAATCAACTAACTCCAAGAGAGATATGTAGAAAACTCTTATGCATGCCATTTTCTCTGTTCTTATTTCCTACTGAGGATTTAAAAAGGTGGCAAATATAGAATACACACCTCTTCTATTCTTCTTTTTTCATAACTCTTATCACCTTTACCAAACAATATACACTATCATTCACTTCCCTTCTACCCTCACTGAAATGAATCTCTTTCACAGCTAAGATACCTAACAGTGTACATGCTAACATATCATTTGAAATTTTAAATGATGTGACATCCAATACAACTTTTTGAACCCTGAAATGTATCCATGTTCCTAATCCTCATCAATCCTTTCACTTTTCCACCTACCAAACCCACTCTAGAACAGTCTACTATTGGCAAAATTTGCTCTATAGCACAATTTTAGAAAAATATTAGGAGAATAGCACACAAAAAAAGTTATTAAGTTATGTTGCACATTTTTGGAACTCGATCTCAAGTTTGACAAAAGTTCTAACCAGTATGCATCCATACTAATTGGAACTCAAGTTTGTCAAACTCAAGTATTTCTTATATAACAGGAGATCTAAGTGCAAACACCCCAAAATCCTCGACGTGTCTGTGTCTGACATGGGCATGCCAAGGACACTCCTATCTTTTGCATGTGCCCTGGTACGTGAGAAGGAAAAATATAATTTTTTTTTAAAAAATTCCTTTGATTTTATATAGGTGTTTATTTTGAAAACTTAAGATAAACACAAAAATACACCTAAAAATAAACATAACATACCTAAAGATATTAATTAATTATTTATTTATCATATCTTAACGGTGTTGTATTCTAATTTTTCAAGAATTTTTGTGTTGGGGAGTGGGGATGCCAGGCATTCAAGACTAACACATTTTATTTTTATTTGAGCTAATAATATGCAGGCTCACAGTGGACTTTGTTTTACATGACTAATCCATTCAACATACCAAACTCATTTATTTTTTTTTCATAGAAGGTGAAGGAGATGAGCTCAACAAAGCTTCTTCTCTTTTTTTTTTTTTTTTGCTGAAAACAAAGCTTCTTCTCAACAACAACAAAATCAACAAAGCTATATACCTATATCACAACTTTACTCTTGAGCTGACCCCTAATTAAACCGCTGCATTTACAAGACACGTTTCCAAGGCCCAAAAAGAAAAGACTTAAAGATGGGGGAAAACTGCTCTTATATGGTCTAATTAAGTTCTGAAATATGGTCTCACAATAGAACCCACTAAGAAAACTGGATCAGCATACTTAGATTCAATCCAACGTTAATTTGGGCCAATGAAATATATGCTACAATCGAAGGCATGCCTAGGCCCAAAACAAAAAAAGGAAAGTGATACATTGTGAATACTAGATTTTGAGTGACACTTACAGAGTTGGCTTTCCTTAGATGGTACAGAGCTTCATTCCTAAAGCTTGTAATTTCTATGATCTGCAATGGGTCTCCCAATTTAATCCTTGACTAAAGACCTTGATTCTAGAAGGTTTATTAAGAGAAAAGGTTCAACCAAGTATCAAACCAGATGTGTTCCACTCCCTAATGGCTTCATTTCTATTGCATAGACCACACCACATCACAAGTAAAGCTTAATAAATTATTTTTTTTAAATTGGATTTTTTTTTTTTAATTTTTTTTTTTTTATGGCCTATGTTCACTTAGAAAACCTTTGAGAGCTACATTTTTATTTTATGAGAGTGCAGTACATCTGTATTACAATGATCCCAACATGGGTATATATAAGAGGCTAAATTCTAAACTAACCATACACTAATTATGTTTAATAGACTTCTAGACTTTTAGTACAAGTAGAAGACTTGGCTTGCACACAAAATAAAATTGAGCTTAAGCGTATGGCCTAATATATCTCTAACATTTGTTTTGTGTTTTTTGCAATGGAATTGACAGAACTTTGTTGGCCGTCTAAAAATGCAAGTTTGAATTGTTTGCTGCTACAAAGCTCATGCGTCCAAATGCAAGGAACCTAAGCACCAAAAGACAACAAGGTATGTATAGATGGCAACTGCTTTATGTTCATGGAAATTAAGGACCTTCATTATTCATAGATTAGGACAAATAGCAATGACTTTTCTGTATCAAAACTCATTATGATCCGTAAAAATACTTAAAATAGTCACCGATTCTTTTAACTAAGGCGTAACTTATGATTGCACCGAAGATGCAATACTGAAGTCTGAAGATGACTGCCACATGCAACTTTCAAACCCTTAATAGTTCTTTCATCCATATTGCATCTATAATGATCTCAATAGAACAGTGATTCAAATATCATATCTGAATAAATTTCAGAAAAGCATCCATTGAATATTGAATATGCAATATGCAGTACTTGAAGCTGACCGTTGCAAAATAAAATAAAATTTCAATTGATTGTAATATTTAATTGCTTATGCAGATTCTAACACAGTAAATCTCACTAACAATGCAATTGATATTATACACCAGTTCTAGCATAAACTCCAAGCCATTGAACTATAGATTATTGGAGGAGAATGTATTTCTTATATCATTGGAGATCTAAGTACAAACACCCCAAAATCCTCGACGTGTCTGTGTCTGACATGGGCATGCTGGGGACACTCCTATCTATTAGCATGTGGCCTGGTATGTGAGAAGGAAAAATATATATATTTTTTTAATTTTAAAAATTTTCCTTTGATTTTATATAGGCATTTATTCTGAAAACTTAAAATAAACACAAAAATACACCTAAAAATAAACATAATATACCTAAAGACTAACACATTTTATTTTTAGGGGTAATTACACTAAACTCACATGTGGTTTGGGCAAAAATCACTTTGCCTATCCGTGTTTTGAAAAGTATCACTTAACCCACCTGTGATATGTTCCGTTTGTTTTCCGTAACCTACCTCTGTTAAAATCAGGGGTAAATAGGCATTTTTGCTCAAATTTTATGTCCCTCTCCTCCCAAAACAAAAAATAGAGCAAAAATGCAAGAGAAACAAGATTAAAAAGTGGTATTTGTCTCTCTCTTCATTCACACAAATTTTGAACCTGAAGAACATGAAGAACATACCCAAAAAAATAAAACCCAGATCATGAAGAACATACCCAAATTCGAATTCTAGATTAAAATTTCATCTGATTCATCCAAAACAGACAAGATTATAAAACATTAAAAATTGCAAAGAACATAGAGAGGGAGAGGGAGAGAGAGAGACTGACAAGATCTTTGAAGAGGAGAAAAGCAATGAAGAAGAAAAGAAAGAAGAGGATCTCATACTCAGCGAATCTGACGAAATCGAAGACAGCATTCACCGCACGAGTCATTGCTGACTCCTCCTTGTTCCTCACGTCCCACCTACTCGCCTCCCCATTTCACCTATGAAACGATGTCGTATGTTGTATGGGTAATGGTTTAAGGTCGCTCCCTTGGTTCATACTGCAAACACTGAGAGGCCAGATTAACGACTAATGTTGCTTCTTCTGTAGAAAAATTTCCCTCCAAATGTGAATCCATTAAGAGAATGATGTTTTTCCCCCTAATCATGTCAAGGGCCTACATACATATTAGAGATCAAATTAGTTCTCGACCTTGTATCTTGTATTAATCAATCAACATCTAAAAAATGTCACCATTGTTTTAACATTCAAGCATCTCAAAATGTAAGGTAAAAATTCAAACTCTCAAGACTAATTTCAAACAAGCTATACTGTATCTTTTTTTTTTTTTTTGCTAAGTAATATCAACTTATGAATTTCTTACAAGAAAGACAATGCAACATGGGTGAAACGTGACTAGTGTGATAGTAATCATAACTAGGGGTGTGCAAAAAACCGACGAATCGACCGAACTGATGCCAAATTTTCGGTTCGGTTCCGGTTCAGTTCGGTTTCGGTTTTGAATTTTTAAAACCGAAAATATTCGATTCGGTTTTCGATTGCAGGTTTGAATGCATTGAACTGACCGAACCGAACCGATATATATATATATATTTATATATATTTATGTAATACTAAGTCACGCGCATGTCTGTAGCTTAATGGTATGATGTGGCTTTAATGAATAAGTGTTCTCTTGTTCAAGCCTTCGCCTAAACGTTTTTGAGTTTTTTAATTTTTTTAAACCATTAAACATTAAAACCCTAGCATCTTATGTTCTGACTTCTGAGCCTCACCCTTTTCTTTCCAGCCGCCCCTCCACCATTTTTTTTCTCTCTCACCATTTTGTCTCTCTCTCACCCTAGCATTTTATTCCTTTCTCTTCTTCTCAGCGCCGACCCCCTCCCTGACTCCCTACCCACGGCCTCCACTCTTCAGAGTTCAGCCCTCCTCTTCTCTCACCGCTGCACATGCCGCTCCACACGTCGGCCTTCCTACATCGGCCTCCACACGCCAGCCTTCCTACGCCGGCCTCAACACAGCGGTCTCCACACGCTGGGCTCCCTACGCCGGCCTAATCTTTTCATTCTCACGGAGTCACGGTGACCCTCTCTCTCTCTTTAATTTCTCCATAATTTCCTCTCTCTTTTTTATATTCTGGGTTTGTTTAATATTGAATCAATGCTATTGTTTCAATTTTTATGTGCAAATAAAGCGAGGGTTTTGAAAAAACCCATGTGCTTGGTTGTTTATATTCTGGGTTTGTTTATTTTTTCAATTTCTTCTCTCTGTTTTAGTGTTTTATATTCTGGGTTTGTTTATTTTTTTTCTTTGTTTGCTCTCTTAGAAAATAAATAGGAAACCGAAAAAACCCACTGAAACCGAAACCCAACCGAAACCGATTGATTTCCAATTACTTCGGTCGGTTTCGATTGAGTATTTCACAAACCGAAGATTTCGGTTTCGATTGGCCAACACTTAGAAAACCGACCGAAACCGAACTGACACACCCCTAATCATAACCCCATCTCATCCCGTGCTTCACCTATCTATCCAGAAATCACATAAACTAATGAATATGTCTAAATTAATGTTTTATAATCTTGTCTGTTTTTAGGATGAATTAGATGAAATTTTAATCTAGATTTCGAAGTTGGGTATGTTCTTCATGATCTGGGTTTTATTTTTTTGGGTATGTTCTTCATGTTCAAAATTTGTGTGAATGGAGAGAGAGACAAATACCACTTTTTGATCTTGTTTCTCTTGCATTTTTGCTCTATTTTTTGTTTTGGGAGGAGAGAAACATAAAATTTGAGCAAAAATACCTATTTATCCCTGATTTTAACTGAGGTGGGTTACGGAAAACAAACGGAACATACCACAAGTGGGTTAAGTGATACTTTTCAAACCACGGGTAGGCAAAGTGATTTTCGTCCAAACCACAGGTGGGTTTAATGTAATTACCCCTTATTTTTATTTGAGCTAATAATATGCAAGCTCATAGAGGACTTTGTTTTACATGACTAATCCATTCTTCAAACCAAAATCATTTATTTTTATTTTTATTTTTAAGAGGGTGAAGGAGATGAACTCAATAAAGCTATATGCCTATATCACAACTTAACTCCTGCGCTGACCACTGATTAAACCGCTGCACTTACAAGACACGCTTCCAAGGCTCAAAAAGAAAGAACTTAAAGAGGAGGGAAAAACTGCTCTTCTATTGGTCTAACTAAATTCTGAAATATGGACCTCACAAGAGAACCCACTAAGAAAACTGGATCAACGTACTTAGATTCAATCCAACATTAATTTGGGCCATTGACAAATATGCTACAATCGTAGGCATGCCAAAGCCCAAAACAAAAAGGAGGGAAAAATAGTGTAAAGCTAGAGTTGGTGATGACGCTGCTTGGTTCCTAAGCCATTGTGAATCCAAAATTTTGAGTAACACTTCAGAGTTGGCTTTCCTTAGATTGTACAGAGCTTCATTTTCTAAAGCTACAATTTCTATCTTCAGCGATAAGTAGGGGTGTCAAATAGGTGGGTTTGGGGTGGGCATAATTGAGTTGGGTATATAAAACCCATTTATCCATTAAAACCCATTTAACTAATTGTTTCTAACCCAAATCCAACCCAATCCAATTATTATGAGTAAACCCCAACTCACCCAATTATCAAAATTACCAAAATGCCATTAAAGTGAAAATGCCATTAAATGACCTATTTTTTGGTTCAATATAAAAAAATAAAAATAGCATCCTTTTCATTTCCAGTATTTTCTCAGCAACCAATCAAAGTATACATCAGTAACCAAACAATTCAAACATGCACAAAATTGTAAAAAATAAAAATAAAAATAAAAACTTAAAAAAAAAAAATTTAATCAGAAGCAGAAATTTGCTATAGAATAGAATGGATCTATCTCACAGCAAAACTCACCTGAAAAGTGAAAACCAAAACTTCTTTCCAGTGAAACTAAAATTCAGAGTCTCTGAGTTCAAAGAAAGAAAGAAAATCAAATTTAAATTAAACCTTTTTTTTTGGTTCAATATAAAGAAATTAAATAAATAAGAAAAATTTAAATAAAAACTCTAATTTTCTCAGCAACCAAACACTCCCCAAGAAATAGAAGTGGAAGTGAAAGTAGACTCCCAAACTCAACCTCCCACCAAAAACTCTCTACACTCCTCTCCCCATTCTACGCCAAAACCCATGGACCTCATTCTCGGTCGTTGGCGCCGAAGATTCACATTGGGGAAGCAGTCGTCAATGGCGTCGAAGAGGCACGAAGCCACGGTGGCGGCGGAGGAGGAGACTGATGATGTGGAGAGACCAATCGATCCAGAAGTGAGGCTGATGTACTCGGCGAACGAAGGCGACCTGGACGGGATTAGAGAGCTATTGGATTCCGGCATCAACGTCAACTTCAAGGACAACGACGGCCGCACAGCTCTCCATGCTGCAGCCTGCAATGGACTCACCGACGTCGTTTCGCTCTTGCTTGACTGTGGCTCTGAACTCAATCCCAGTGATTGCTTAGGTGGGTTTAGGAATTTGAATACATGATTGGAGGCTGAGAAAATGAAAGAAAATTTTAAAATTTGAAAACCTAGTGAAACAATTAGAGAGGTTGAAAGAGGGGTAGGCTGGGTTTTTTTTTTTTTTTTAAAAAAAAAAAAATTTGGATGGGAAGGGCTGGGTTAAATTTGGTTTAATTGTTTTTGGGTTAAATGGGGCTCAATGGGTTTTTAGTTAAAACCCAATAATTATTGGGTCTAATTGGGTTGATGCCCATTTAACCCAAATAATAATTGGGTGAGTTTGGGTTCAATTAGAGTGGGTGGATTTGGGCGGGGAAATGGCTTTGGGCTTATTTTGCCACCCCTAGCAATGAGTCTCCCAATTTAATCCTCGAGTAAAAGCCCTTGATTCTTAAAGTCGTTTTTTTTTTTTTTTTTTTGAGAGAGAGAGAGAGAGAGAGAGAGAGAAAGAGAGAAGGTTGTATCAACCAGATGGGTTTTACTACTAATGGCTTCGTTTCAATTGCTTAGATCCACACCATAGCACAGGCAAAGCTTAATAAATTATTTGCTGAAACTGGGTTTTTTTTGTTTGTTTTTTGCTGAGTTGATAGAACTTTGTTGGCCATCTAGAAATACAAAGCTTGATTTGTTCGTTGCTACAAAAGCTCATGTGTCTAAATGCAAGGAACCTAAGCACCAAAAAGGATAAAAGGTATGTATTTTGTATATAAGGCAACTGCTTTATGTTAATGGAAATTAAGGACCTTATTCATAGATAAGACAAATAGATTGACTTCTTTAGTATTACGAATTATGATCTATAAAAATAACCACAAATTCTTTTAACGATCTATTTAGGCTTATCTCTTACGGACAAACGAAGAGATGTAACGAAATTCTTGAGGCCTCAATTCCATTAGGAAACCATTGCCATGGCTTAAACAGTGAGATCAAGTTTTTCACACATGCATGCATGCCCTTCAACAATCTCATCAAAATACCAATCACATAGGCAACTATTTCAACCACCAAATTCTGACCATAATTTAACCCATAAGCAACAAAATAAAGGTACAACCATTAAGGTATGGTGGACAATTATAACAAGTACCAACACCTTCGAAATTCATAGGACAACATTAGTCTCAAAGTATAGGCAAAATATTATAAAATTTTCCAGTCCATCTCTGTCCATATTATTTCAAGATCATTCCTACTATCCTAGATTTATATTGTAAGGATCAGATTTGGTTCCTTAGGCCAAAAGGTGGATGGACTTCGGCCCAAAAAGCCCAAAACAATGAATTTGTAGAGAATAGGTTAGAAAATTGGGCTTTAATGAATCAGACAAACATTAAAGTAGATCTAGATGACAAGTGAATAAAATTAGACAGGTTTGTGCTGAGGAAAATCGTCCTCGACATAGTCCGAGGAGATCAGTTCTTATATATTTCTTTCAAATTTGATTACAAAGTTAGTTCTTGATTGCTACAGTGTTTCTCTCTTGATTTCTCGATCCCCTTTTCTGATTGCTCCCCCTTCTTTTATACCATTTTCCCTTTTCATCTCTCCCCTCCACGTGCAGGCCAGATTGGTTGATCTTGATACTTGTCCCATCAGCCCCTTCCCAAAGTCTTTAGGTAGTAGCTGTAAGGATGAAGGCTACTGTTCAGGTATCACCTCCACATTAATGCGGCCAGAGAGTTAGCTGCAGAGCATTTAATGCGGTGGTAGCAGCTTCCTCCTTAGATATTTTAGGACTCCTCCCTGTCTGATGTCTCTGCAATGCTTATCCGCCCCAATGGAATTTCTTGGAACGTTATCCTGGTCGACAGACTACCTTTTCGGATCTCGGCTTTGTCAAGCCGAGGATGTTTTTTATCTTTGGCCCACCCTCTTGAACCATTATGACCAAAACTAACCTCTTTATTCACTAACACAGTCTCTTCTGACAAAGATTTCTCCTCCTCGGACAAACCCTCGTCCTCGGCTTGGGCCACAGGCCCAATATACAAAAAGATAATGAACTCCTAGGCCCAATATCCTTACATATATAATTCAAGAAAAAAAGTTAACAATTCATTCCTACTATAGTTAAGTCATTATCTTATACACTCACATTTATACAACAGATTTGATGTCAACAATACATCATGTACAAAAAATGGACCTTTATTCAAAATCCACTATCAGAGTTCGAAATTATCATTTAAATATCATATTACTTATGAAAGTGAATCTTTATCTTATTTAGATTCAATAGGATAGAGATAACAACACTGCACTATAAGATAGCAGTAAACGAACAAATAATTCAAGAACTATATATTAAACTTTCTCATAGCAAAACACCAACATAGTTTCTAACTTAAAGAAACAACTAACAAACTCGCCACAAACTTTATCACAAGCCTGAGCTAAGTAAGCTAAAACAACACATACATACAAAAGCATAAAATGCAAATGACCTTTGCCCCCACCAAATCAGTAAGCAGTTCTTCCATCACCATTGGTGATCATATCTTTGAATGCCCCACCACTTGGAATCATAGGAAGCACATGTTCTTGATGTGGTACAATCACATCTAACAAGTACGGGCCAGGAGTATCCAACATCTTCTGAATTGCCCCTCTTACATCTTCCTTCCTTGTCACACGAGCTGCAGGTATATCACAAGCCTCAGCAAACTTCAACATATTAGGGAAAATCTCACTCTCTTTAAAAGGGTCACCAAGATAAGTATGAGCCCTATTAGCCTTATAAAACCTATCCTCCAACTGCACCACCATACCCAAATGCTGATTATTCAACAACATGATCTTCACAGGAAGATTCTCCACCCGAATCGTCGCCAACTCCTGCACATTCATCATAAAACTCCCATAACCATCAATGTCCACAACAACTGCATCAGGATTCGCCACGGCAGATCCAATAGCAGCAGGCAATCCAAACCCCATTGCGCCTAAACCCCCTGACGTCAACCATTGGCGTGGCCTCTTGTACTTATAAAATTGAGCAGCCCACATTTGATGCTGCCCAACACCAGTACTTATAATCGCATTTCCATCAGTCAATTCATCGAGCACTTGAATGGCATACTGCGGTGGAATCAACTCATCAAAAGTCTTGAAACCCAAAGGGTTCTTCTCCTTTACTGCCTTCAACTCATCCCTCCAAGCCGAGAAATCAATCTTAACCTTGTTAGATTTCGCTTCTAACAAGTTATTCATCCCCTCCAATGCCAATTTCACATCGGCACACACCGAAACATGAGGCTGCTTATTCTTCCCAATCTCAGCTGAATCAATATCAATATGAACAATCTTCGCCCGACTCGCAAAAGCCTCAATCTTTCCAGTAACACGGTTATCAAACCTAACCCCAAATGCTAGCAACAAATCAGACTTATCAACGGCGTAATTCGCATAAACCGTACCGTGCATTCCAAGCATTTGAAGCGACAAGTCATCTGATAAAGGAAACGCGCCGAGACCCATCAAAGTACTCGCAACTGGGATCCTAGTCAACTCAACAAACCGGGTTAACTCAGGGCTCGAATTCAAACACCCACCACCGGCATACAAGACTGGTTTTTTCGACTCGGAGATCAACCTTATGATTTGTTCCAACTGGGTTTGGCTCGGAGGCTTTGGTAACCGAGAATTATAGCCTGCTAATCCAATGGGTTGGTCCCAATCTGGTACGACAAGCTGTTGCTGAATATCTTTCGGAACATCAATAAGAACCGGGCCGGGTCGACCCGAAGTGGCCAAGTAGAATGCTTCTTCGACAATTCGAGGAATGTCCTCCACATCAAGTACGAGGTAATTGTGCTTGGTGATGGAGCGCGTGACCTCCACAACGGGTGTTTCTTGAAATGCATCAGTGCCAATCATGCGGCAAGGGACCTGGCCGGTGATCGTGATAATGGGGACGCTGTCCAGGAGTGCATCAGCGAGGCCAGTCACGAGGTTGGTGGCGCCGGGGCCGGAGGTGGCTATGCAGACGCCGGGGAGCCCCGAGGAGCGCGCGTAGCCCTCAGCGGCGAAGACGCCGCCTTGCTCGTGGCGAGGGAGGACGTTGTGGATTGAATTGGAGCGCGTGAGGGCTTGGTGGATCTCCATCGACGGCGCCAGGGTAGGCGAAAACATCCTTCACCCCCTGGCGCTCAAGGGCTTCGACGAGGACATCGGCGCCTTTGCGAGGCTCATCAGAAGCAAATCTGGAAACGAAGGGCTGTTTTTCTACTTGTTGCTGCTTGGACGGTAGTTTAGGTATTTGAGGAGTTGTGGGGGCAGCTGAGTTCATTGTTTTGGCGGTTGATCTTGGGCGAGGGAGGGAGTTAGAGATGTGGAGAGTGCGAATGGGTTTATAGGAAATGTATGAAAAGGGGAGAGTACATCCGAATATGAGAGATTTGGATGATAAAGAAGAAGAATAAAGCTTACAATTAGGGAAATTGGTGGCGGTGGCGGTGGTGGCAGCCACCATTTTTGACTATTGGAGATTTTCGTTTGAAAACTGGAGGGATGCGGCAAAATAAAAAAAGAGAAAGGATGTGACACGAGGTTGTAGTGGTAGGGTTTTATAAATAAAGGGTTGTGGTGTCTTTTGCCTAAAATGCCCATGAGATTTTTTATATTTTTATGGGTATAATAGGAATCTGATAATTTTATGGTCCAAGATGGAAGATTCCCATGAATCCCATAAATCAATTGTCTTTTAAGTACCTTCTCAAAAAAAACATTGCAATATATGTCGGTGGCGTGCAACTTCAATACTTGGACTACAAATACACCGCACTTGATGATAGAAACAATTATTGCCCTTACGAAGAATCATGATAGACTCATAATTAAAACAAGGCAAAAATGCAAAACTGACCCTCTAAATTTCATCATTTTTCATTTCAGTCCTCTAACTTTCAGTTTTGTAAATTCAGTCTTCTTACTTCCAATTTTTGTCAATTCTGGGCTCCATTACAATTCAGTTAGTGGCTGCCGTTAGAACCCCTGAAACGACGCCATTTTGTAGAGTTTGTTTATTTATTTTTATTTATTTATTTTTTTAATTCGGAATTAAAAGAAAATAAGAAAAATCTGGAAAAAAAAAAAAAAAACATTGTTGGTGTAGGAAGGAAGCAATGAATGAATGAAAAACAAAACACAAACACACACACCTGTGTTGGTGTTCCTAAGACGTTAGCAAAATCGGCACGCAAGGCGGCCATAGCACTGTACTGGACCAAATTGACAGTGGAAAACTTTGTGACAGAAAGGTGGCCAACAGAGAAACGACAGATAAAGTGAGGAGGGAAAGGGTAACCCATTTCGTCTTCTTTGATTTTATTATCATCTGCTTCTTCTGCCTCTTCTTCTCTTTCTTCTTCTGAGCTCCCTCATCGATCAATCCCAGACCCAAAAACAAATAAACAAACAAATAGCTATGATATCATATGATATATATTTCTTCTAACATCAATGAGCTAGCTAGGGACCATTCCTAGTAGGAAGAAAGTTTGGATTTGGGTTTGGAGTTCTTTGTTTTGTTTTGATTCAGGGGAAGGGGAACGTCGTTACCCTCAATTTTTTTTTTTTTTTTCCAGATTTTTCTTATTTTCTTTTAATTCCGAATTAAAAAAAAAAAAAAAAAAAAAAAAAAAAAAAAAAAAAAAACGGCGTCGTTTTAGGGGTTCTAACGGCAGCCATTAACTGAGTTGTAACGGAGCCCTGAATTGACAAAAATTGAAAGGTAGAGGACTGAATTGACAAAACTGAAAGTTAGAGGACTGAAATGAAAAACGGTGAAAGTTAGAGGGTCAATTTTGCATTTTTGCCTTAAAACAAATATCAAGCCAATGGTTTCCGAATCAACAATCAACCATTAAAAGCATGAATATAATAAGCAAAACATAATGCTCAGACTTGATTTATATTCCAGTTTTAAGGAGTCCAAGCGGTGCAAAAATGTCCAAGCGGTGCAAAAACGTGCAAAAACATCCAAGCGGTGCATCTTTTTTTTTTTTTGATGAACTAAAGCGGTGCATCTTTGACCATGGGAATCACGGATCAAGATTGTACCCATATATATATATATATATATATATATATGCCCAGTCAGTACCCGACACTTCAATTAATATATAACATATATCAATCTCAGCACATAGGTTTATTGAACAATAATTCTTAAACAAAAATATGCAGAAAAATTACTGCAGAATTTTGAAATATCAAGAAAACGATTCTCTTTAATTCTAAAACTCAATCACATGTTATACAAGCGTGATATCATGAATCTGGCTGTGATACCAATTGTTGAAAAACTAGTTTTGCATCTCATACAAAACCCTCAGCGGAAGCAATACAAGAATTTACTTCATTCATGATAGATAACATGTAACCTTGAATTCTAGAATAAAGAAAAGAAAGCGTACCTTAGTGCAGTAAAATTCAAAAATAAGACTTGAGAATACATTTAATCTTCATCCCAATTCCACATGGTGCCCAAGATGAGTGGTCTCTCAATCAGTTCTTGTGTACATTGACTTTCCTTTGGAAAAATGTATTTTCGAGATCCTGGAGAGAACAACTATTTTCTCTTCCTTTTAATCATACATATGTTTTTAACAGCTTTTTTGCCGTTACTTTATTTAATAACTCTTATTAAATAAATAACTGATTATCTAATTGTGTTAGCTTTTGGGCCAGCCCAATTGGACTTAAGTGTGTGGTTTGGGATGGGACCAAAGGGACTAATAAGGGTCTAGCTCTAAGGGGCCTCATACTTATCTGTCAACTCTTGACAAGCCTAAAATTACCATTAATTATATAACAAGTACCACTATAGAAATATAATTGAACTCTAGACCTTATTAATAAATTATTTCCCAAGACTCTAATATGATATCATTTGACCCCTCCATGAAATATCCATAGTGAATAAAGTCATGATAAACTGTCACTTTGTAAACAACTATTTTATTCCTTGAGTACCCAGTTTAATCTTTTAGTTATTCATATTTATGAAATCTAATTTCATAAAATATAAACTTTAATAACTCTTACTAAAGTGGTCAGCCCTGAATAACTAGTTTCATTAAACTTATCTTAAGGGGATATTTTGTATCTCTATAGAAAGAGATTATGGATTTCATCTTAAGAATATGTGTTCCCTCAACACTACATGTGGTTACCCAACATACTGAGGTTTTGATCGTTAATCTAGATCTCACTCCTGATATATCAAAGTAACCTACATTTCATGATCGGGTTCACTATCCTCTTAGGATTAAGAGTCTATGAAAGTAGAAGTCGTTAAATTAATTATTTGGGTGACAGTTGTTAATTGAATAATTAATCTCACAGCGGTTCAGTTCAATATGTCTTACACACTTAAAACATATCAACATATCAACTAGAAATCTCCACTTCCATGATCAAGATAAACCATCTTAGTTAATGTGTTATAGTCTTCGTAGATGAAACGCCCAATTTTATCACTGACTACGAACTATATTTTGAATTTACAATGAACTTGTGGTTTATATCTTCTGTAACTAAATCATATACAATGCATCTCAAGGATTATGATAATGTTCTATTAGTTCATTTATAGATAGTCTCATATAATTAAACAATTTAATTATTTATAATAGCAAATAAATTGGATTTTAGGGCACAAACCCTAATAGTGATGTGGCAGATAAACGTGGGTCTCATGGATTGGTGGAGCTCATGGGTTTGATTAGTTTTGGGTTGGATAGTGAAGCTCATGGGTTTCTAGTGGTTTGTTATGGGCTAGGTGATGGTTATGGGCGGTGCGTTTGCAATGGGTCTCAATGCCTATGAAGGTAGGTTGCGATGGTGGTAGTTTGATTGATTTGGGTTTGGGATGAGTTGATTTGTTTTGGGTTTCGACTTGGTGGTGGTGGGTTGAGAACGTGGTGGCGGGTTGTTATTCACAATGGATTTGGTTTATTCTAGGTTGCTTTAGACAAGAGAGAGAAAGAAAGAGAGAGGAAGAGAGATATCATGTCAAAGAGAGAGAAAAATGAATAAATAAATAAATAGTATTGATTCTATATGAAAAATAAGAAATTGAATGTTGTGTGAATTGTAAAATAGTGTATTAAAATAGAAAAAGTAGTTTTTTGTGTTAAAATTGATTTTTTTTTTTTTTTTTGAATACCTAGATGCTAATGCTAGTACCTATAAATAATCCTCAAGTAGACCTATTCGCCTACCAAATTTGATCTATCCTTCTAAGCATTTTGGATGCCAGATCGTTTTACTAGTCTTGATTAGTGTTTCTTTCAAGGATGAATCCAATCGGGGGGAATAAGAGCCTGTCTCCAGTCCCCCTCCCCATGACTATCACACCATCACACAAGGACAAGGGGCTGTCCTAGCCGACAGCACAACCTAGCCTAGTCCAATTGAGTACGAGCTCAAATAAGCATAGTCCATATAAGTTGTAGCTGCACAGAACAATAAAGGCTTTGAAATAGCTTGGCCCATTTGTCAATCCTAAATATATTCTGAAAGATGAACGAAGCCAGAAGGATGCTCTGGTTTTGTTTGTTTTTAGGCTCATTGAGCTCAAACTCAAAAAGGAGCCAACCAATTCACTATCCAAAATATAATAAGAACAGTCAATACAGGTCTCATTATAAAAACAAGAAGTACATAACCACCAAATTTCATTGTCTACTAGAGAAATGCATACACATCAAATAAGACCTAAGAAGCTCCTTGCTAAGCATTCCTCTTTAAAATTAAGTTTCACTCTGACCCATCTGCCTTCCACCTCTAGCAAATTAGTGCTTCTTCACATAACCTGCATTTTCATACAAACACAAAATCCATCCTCGCATTAATTATACACCAAAGGTTCAAAAAAAAAAAAAAAACAATCTACATGATCTACTTCAAGAAGCTAGAGGAGGCTAAAATTCATAAATCATAATATTACAACTACCAAAAGCATCTCAGGAACAGCCTCTCAACAGCTTACTTATGAACATTAATATCAGAAACTTTCTCCAAATTTTGGATGTGCAAACAGATGACATCAACTACAGCTTATAAAAAATGTAAACATTATATTCTCAAACTATTTGTCCCAATAATATACACGCGATGCCTTTAAATGGCAGCAATATAGATGGCTAGTGCTGATGGTTATCACAAGTACATTACTTGATTAAACAATACACATTGAGACTTGAGTTGTACATTATGAAAACAAAATAGAGATGAAACTATAGGACGTTTTAGAACAGAGAAAACACTTTTCAGATAGGCATTTATACAATGGTGTGATAGACCACAATGGTAGTGATCCAGCAGAAACCACTATTTTATGTTAACCTGATAAGCTCTTTTAAATGTTTATTTTTTTTATCATTACTCATGAATTACGTAGCATCACAACATTTTGAGTTTTCAACCTATACAAAAGTCTATCACCAATGTCTGCAAGTACCAAAATCCACAATTCTGAGGCTGAGACTAAAATAAAAACTAAGAACCATTCATTGCACCAAACTAAAATGCCAAAGAAATACGAAGATCATATTGAAACCATCTCCAATAAATGGTAAAGGAAGAAATACCATCAATAAGACCATAAAATCACTATCGCGATTTCTCATAATGCTTCTGTCTCAACTCTCAAACTTTCAGTATCATTTTTATAAAGTCATACTACAATTTTTAATCCTCTAACAATGGGGGTAATATCAATTTTATCCTTATGCATTTAATTCAGACAATTTTTTCACTCATAACTTTTAAACTAGAAAGCACGGAAACAGAAACACAAAAACGGGTATGGGTATGGGTATGGGTACGGGTATGATACGGTAACATGGTATTCTTTTGAAATAATTATTAAATATATTTTTATTTATATTTTCTATATATTGTTAAGTATTTATTTTTCATAGAATGTTATATATATATATATATATATATATATATATATATATATATAAAATTTAAGAGCAATAATGGATAATAAAGTGAATTCATGAGTATGAAAGGATGTTTAGAAATTAGGATACAAACCAAGAATAAGAATATTTATTAATTTTCAAATGCATGGTTACTATTAGAGCATGAATGCTCTATTTTGTTTTGTGCAAGGATATTTGACTCCTCTTGTTCCCGTTTCCCTCCCCTGTCCAGCATTTTTTTTTTCTTATTTTAAAAAGGGACATGACTAGCCGGACTAGGAGACGCATGCAGAAGTGTCCAGTGTCCAACACGGGTACGACACTCCAAATGAAGTGTCCGTGCTTCGTAGCTTTTAAACCAAGTGTATTGATCCTCAAAAAAGTAAACTCTGTATTAAAATTGACTCTTTTGTGGGATTCGAAATAGGTTCTCCTATAAAATAAAATTTACTCAGATTTTTGAAAGTTGGGAGACAATTTTGTCCTAATTAATAGCTGAGCGATGAAATTGAAATTGTGACAAATGTACAGGATTACAATTGAAGTTTGGATTTTATCAAATTGACAAACAATGATTCTAATGGCCTCGAGCAATACATGAAATTTATTCATAACGAAACGCAATGACAATAATTCTATAAATCAATCCTGAATCATCCAAATAAGTATTTACTTTAATCAAAGAATTGCATGCAATCAGTACTACTCACAAAAATGGCAATGAAAAGAGGATTTCATCAAGTGCATGTCGATTTGAGTAACAAACTCTAAAACCTAACAGAAAAAATTGAAATAAATTTTGATTAAAGTAGGAGTATAGAGATCAAATTCGAAGCAATACCTATGCGGAACCGACGATGATGTTGTTGATCGGAATGAAGATCAGCTTCACGAAGAAGCCGACGAATCACATCACTACGAATCCGATCGCTGTACGGAACGCCACTTTCGTGAATTCTGCACCAAAAAACCCTAATTTCAATGCCCGATCCACACAGATCCAAACAAAATCCAAAAATTTATATATATAGTGAGAGAGAGATACCTTTGCGATCGGGCTTGTGGCAGCGCTTGACAAGGCGGACGCTATCCTTGGCGAATTCTCTGAGAGGATCGACGACTGAGTCAATGGCGTCCATTTCTCCGATTCTATGTGAGAGAGAGAGAGAGAGCTAGATCTGACATTTGATAACTGAGGGTTTGAGAGAGAGAGAGACTGAGTAATGCTATGAACGTATAAAAATGTAGAATTTTGTATTATAACTCGCCGCACGACGATAAGTCGATTTGTGATAGGTGAAAGTGTCTCAAACAATATCACTCACATATCGTCCCACGGTAAGTTGTGACATAAAATTGTACATTTTTATATATTCTTATTAGTATTACTCTTAAAAGTTCAAGTTTATTTTATTTAGTCCTGTTTCAAATACAAGCGGCTCGAGTTCACTACTAAACAAAATTATATATTCAAGCTTGTTTCAATTTTTTTGTCAAATAAGTTTAAATTTTTTTACCTTCACAAAATTATGAATTCTTTTACTAATTAACTACTTATATTATCAATTGATTAAATATAATATCAAGTCTACGTAAATTTATTTTTAGACACGCATATGAATAAAAGTATAATTATTATATGTATTGATCAGATCATTTCCCTCGCATCACTAAAAAGAGTTGAAATCCTTTAAAAAGTTCGTTTACATTGCGCCATAAAAAAAGCTTAACTGAGTAGTAAAATTTCAAGTTTATTTCATTTAATTTTTTTTTTTTTTAATACAAGCCAAGCTCAAGCTCAAGCTCATTACTC